>CM032398.1:508100-814723 GCA_019049475.1 Eueides isabella | reverse complement strand
ACTACCATACTATATTCAAATTATGTTCAATTGAGCCAGCAAATTAATAAACGTAAGGTCGCTCAAATAATTAAGTAAATTTATTACACGGTTTTATTGAGAATATGTTTTTCAGTAACAAAATATGTCATATACGAGATATGAAGTCTGCCAGAGACACACGCAGGCGGTGGCGCTCTGAGTTATGATCTCATATGATCTTATAGTCCCGGTACTGTTGTTGTTATTTAATATTGTTATGAAGGTTTTGTTATATAATTACGCAGAAAGAACGTTACAAAGCGCCGCAAACATGACTTTTCTATGAATATTTTGAAAAAGCGTTTTATTTCTTAACAAAACATGCTGACATTTAACTAAGCTGAAGACGAACATTGTCATTCAACTCCGCGGGGACAGTCCACAAAGATGTCTTTGAGCACTCTTTCTTAAGACGCGGTTCTTACGGTATTTTGTAAGAATATTGTATAGAATTTTATTTTCTATTAAATAGTGAAAATAAGACTTAAAAAAATATATATTTCACTGTTTTTAAAATGGTAATTTATAATTAGGAAAAAAGAAAAATACTACTTTAGATAACGTATATAAAATTTGATTTTAAATTACCTAGGGAAACAAATATCTATCAAGAAACCGAAGCATGAAGATGCAATAGAGCGTCGAATTAATATAACCTGGAAAAAATTCTGGAGTTTAAAGGATATATTGAAATCAAAACTGCCTCTACATTTGAAAAAAAAGTCTTAGATTCGACTTGTTACCATACTCTATCCTATGGCGCACAAACCTGGATATGTACTAATAAAATAAAAAAGAAAATACCATCCTTTCAGCGTGCCATAGAACGAAGCATCCTAGGAATCAAGCTAAGAGATAAAACAAAGGAGCGAGAGTATAAGAAAGAAAACCAAAATAATTGACACAGTGCAATACACGCGAATCCTCAAATAGAAATGGGCAGGTCATGTAGGTCGGACAGCAGACGATACAAAGCGGTGGACAAAGCGCGTCACCAAGTGGATAGGTCCAAGCGGAACAAGAAAGGTGGGAAAACCTAAAGACCGCTGGGTAGAAGACATTATTAAAGTTGCTGGGAAAGAATGGATACAATTAGCACAAGACAGGAAAGTTTGGAAAAGTATGGAGGAGGCCTATACCCGGAAAGGGGCTATGTCTTGAATATGTTTTGATATAGTTTGCTTTCATATATTTGTACTTTTTATTATCAAGTCATAGAAATAAAGGCCTATTATTATTATGACGAGACGAAAGGTGTAAATCAAATTATACAATTAATTTAATTAAATATGTATATATACTTACGTTGTCTATAAAATATATTTAAATTTAAATCTAAAACAAAACAAAAATTATAAAAAAATAACATTAGTAAAATTTTAATCCCTTTAATGAGATGAGATATAGTTTAGCGACGCTATAAAGTGAACCTAGCGGTACATTACTAGACGATATTCGTAAGGGACTTTCTCTAAACCCAAAGTAGTTTATATAACACTAAGACGAGATAAAAACAAACGTTGGAATTTGCTGAAAGATCGTTCGATTAACACTCGTAAAATAAACACTATTTACCAAACCTAAAATCTAAAAAATAATTGCAAAAGTCGATTAAATTTGAAAAAAAAAAGCGACAATAGAAGGAGTGGGAGACCTCGGTTGGCCTTCGTAAGCACAAGAACTCCCCAGAAGGCATGTATTTGCGGACAAGGTGAAAAAGGTATGCTGAATCTTTAGGGTTTGGCGCACCATTCCCTCGGGCTACTCCGCTAGGTATATAGCGTGAAATTAAAAAAACATATATATTATTTTGACAATGACAATAATATATATTTTGTAAACTATATACAATTTATTCAATACATTCCCGGATATTTCTTTTTTTTTTTTTTCTTTCTTTTTTTTTTAAGCTTCACGCTGTATCCCGCACTAGGCAGGGTAGGCAGAGGGAACGGAAGTGAAACCTAGTATTATGACACTCCGTTCCACTTCCGTTCCCCACTTTTTATGGATATTTCATGTTCCGTATAAACATTTAGTTAAAACTTAGTAGTTAGCGTACCTCCGCTTCACTGTTGTAAGCGAACCAACTTCACTGTTGTTGGAACAACGTATTTACAAATAACGCGCTCAGTTAGCGGAGTCAGAGAGGAACTGTGAGTGAGGTGTTATGAACTTTATATACATAAACATATACGTACGTAATAACATTGTAAAAGCTTATGTCGTGAATCAAAGTTATTTCATAATGCTTGTATTTTATATAATTTAAAGATTTAAAAGATATGACCGCAGCGGTCATCTTTTCCACTATAGCGGTCATGCCCTTGTCCAAATATAATTGTATCTGTGTATTTTCATTACTTTTTTATTCTAAATTTAGATATAGGTATACCTGATAAGGATAAAAAAACTTATTTATAATACATCTTGGTCTTAAGTGAAACTTTACAATTTTTTAAAAATATTATTATAATTAATAAATACGAAAAGAAAATTAAATATCAAAATAAGAAACTGATTGTATATTGAAAAACAACGTACAACCGATATAATAATATATATTGATTTGACGGTTTCTATAGAGTTTTTATAGGGTCATTCAAATGGTATGTTTATTTTATTAATTCACAATTATGTTTGTCCATCTTCACGCTGTGTCTTGCACAAGATAGGGTAGGCAGAGGAAATTTGACAACCCCGTGTTAAGATACTCCGTTCTGTTCCCCACTTGCAGTGAATTTGAAGCACTGCATGTTGAGTGGCGGAACTCTTGTTAAGAAGAAGATCGAAGAAATGAAAATATTAAATATTTCATTTCATCATTCGTTTATAGTGGTTTGCTTGTGCCTCTTTGCTAGCACGGTCTTGTCTATATTTTACAAAATTAATTACAACATTGTTTATATGTAATTTGAACTAGAGATAGCATGCTTGTGTCTACGAATTATACAATCTTATTTATAAGTACGCTATAGAGTGATTGTTTTTAAAATAAAGAAACCCCAGACTATATTTCATAAAGGGTACTTATTTATTCTTAGCTTTTCTTATACCCTCTTGATAGGAGTGTGGGTCAAGAGACATTCATAGTTCGTGATCATAATGGGGCATTTTTTTCGTATTCTTATATTGGATAAGGACCTGACTGTTAACGCAAAGGTTTTAGGTCCAATCTCCGCTCGGGAGATTCATTTAATGAATATTGTTTTTTTTTAATTCGCCCGTTCTGGGAAAAAAAGAAAACCCAATCAACACTTGTCTCGAATGTTAAATAAAAAGTGGTAATAATATAAGGACTACATTAACCATACATTTAAATTAAGCTTAAATGTAAAAATATGTAGCGGTATTTTATCCTGCGGCTCTTAGAAGCTGTCCAACCACGCCACTAAGCCATTGTCAAGCAACAATCGTCTTGTTATTTAAAGTAATATGTCAGGCACCTCAGAAAATACTTCAATTATATAAAAGTTGTTATAGGTTTTATTGAGTATTTGTTATAGTTTCACGCTAAATCGCGCGTACTGCAGGGAGCAGGATATTCAGGAGGAGTCTTATTTCGGATACATTGTGTATTATGTTATGAAACTTAAAATAATAATAATTAATTTTACCTGTACCGAAAAGAATCGAACTCAGAACCGTCGTAACAAAGTTTTTAGTATATATATATATATATATATATATATATATATATATATATATATATATATATATATATATATATATATATATATATATATATATATATATATATATATATATATATATATATATATATATATATATATATATATATATATATATATATATATAAAACATTAGTATGACATATGTCATACTAATGTTTTTGTTGCTTTTCGCTATATTTCTCACGTGGACAAGCAGAAGGAGGTGTTAAGTCCCTCCCCCGTTCTCGTCTCGTCGTTTTCGTTCTTAACTTCAATGAATTTAAGTCATTCTGATACGTCGACGGAGTATCTTACTGGGATATATAAAAAAATAAAAAATAAAAATTATTTATTAACATAACGGCATTCAATTTGGATATATATAATGGTACCCACACTAGGTATTCCTGTATCGTGGGTTCCAAATTACAGTTTAACAACTTACAACTACTGTTGACACTCATTTTACAAATAGCTTTATTACACAATTAATATAAGAAAAAACAAAAAGAAACAAAGAACATTTAAAGGGTATTTTTAAGAACAATTACAGAAATAATATGATAGGTATCATTGTTTTGTTAACATAAGGTTTTCAGTTAAATCATAATTTAAAGAAGCAAGCCAGGAAACAATTTTTAATTTGGCTTTTTTAATTGAGTCATGTTTTATATCGCAAATATTGGCAACTTTGTTATAAAGGAATAATTCTATGTTAGGACTAAAACGTCAAGCAAAAAAGGATTTAATACTTGGCAAAGGGATGTTAAAATTTCGACGTTTGATTAGAACTTTATAGTCTTCAGAAGATATAACCGTCCGGTGAGCTTTAAGTGCAATTTTCAGAATAAATAGTTGACGCACGCTAAGAACATTACAATCTTCATAAAGCTTGGAAGTTGGGTATAAGAAAGGCTTCTTTAACATTACCTTAAGAACAGACCTTTGAGCTCGTTCAAGCTGGAGTAAAAGGGATTTTGAAGCCCCACCCCAGGAGTTTATGCAGTAGACTATTATTGATTGACAAAGAGCAAAGTATACATTATATAAGATTTTGAGTGAAGCTGATGATCTTAGTAATTTCATAATGTTGGTAATTTTACGAACACGATTTGAGAGTGTTTGTATATGGATCTTAAAATTCAAATTTTGATCTATAATGATTCCCAAATATTTTGTGGAATGTGCTTTCGTAAGCACTGAACAGTTGCACTGACTTTGTTCATGACATGTATGTAGTTTAAGTTGAAACGTCTGAGCGGGAGCGGAACTTATGGTTTTATGAAAACAAATGTATTGAGTTTTTGATATGTTAAGTGTGAGGAGATTATTAGACAGCCATGTTGATATTTTACGAGTACCTTCTTCAGCTTTTTTAAATACATCGTGCCATGTGGAATCTTCATATATAATGGCCGTATCATCTGCATAACAGACTATCTCACCATCAACATTATCGTGTATATCATTAATGTACATATTAAACAGGGTAGGTCCCAGAATGCTTCCCTGTGGAACACCAAAGTTGACTTTTTCCATATCACTTTTGTATTTGTCTAGTCTAGTGCAATGCATTCTATTTGTTAGGTAACTATGAAACCATTCGAGTGCCACTCCACGTATGCCAAATTGGGTATTAAGTTTTTCTAGCAGTATTGGAATCGATACAGTATCAAAAGCCTTGGACAAATTTAGAAAAATAGCAATGCTGGTTTTTTGATTTTCCAAAGAAGCGGCTATTAAAGACGTTAACTGAGATACTGCATCTTCTGTTGATTTGTATCTTCTAAAACCATATTGCTTCGAAGAGATAAAGTTGTTGTCCTTGACATATTTTGTAAATCTTTGGCTTACAAGTTTTTCAAGTAGCTTAGAGAACGCAGTTAGCAAAGAAATCGGACGATAATTCTGCGGATAATATTTCGTCCCAGATTTGTATATTGGTTTGACACAAGCCATTTTCCAATTATCAGGAAATGTTCCAGTCAATAGACTTTGATTGAATATTGTGGTCAGAGGTACAACAATGAAATCATTAATTTTGTTAAGTAGTAAATTGTTTAGGTCGTCAATACCTAGTGCTTTGTCGTTTTGTAGTGATGTTAAAAGAGACTGTATTTCATATTGGTCAGTGGGTGCCATAAAGAAAGAATTTGACTTAATATGCTTGGGATAGATTTTCTTTATCAACTTTTTCTTATCGGTATTTTGTACTTGTAATATTCTGTTTGCCATAGATTTACTTATTGTTGAAAAGTACTTATTACATTTACTTAGTGAGTCTTTAGCATCAATGGTACCTTCGATCTCTAATAGTTCACAGGATTCTAGGTTATTTCTAGGAAAATGACAAATATTCTTAACAATTTTCCACATTTTTTTGGGATTATTAGCACAAAGTGATAAATTATAGTTATCATATTTTGACTTAAGTTTGCGCAATAGGTCATTACAAAAATTACGATAGCGAGTATAAATGATTCGTTTCAATGTGTCATTCGGGTGTTTTCGTGACTGCATGTGCAGCCTGTCTCGATGTCGCATCCATCGAATTAGTCCAGGCGTAATACAGAGCTTTATAATACTTTCTTTGCATTTTTGAGCCATATACATCGTGTGTTTGCTAATAGTTTGACCCAACAGAGAAGAGAAGCTATTAACAGTGCTATTTATGTCGTTTGCATCAAATATTTCAGCCCAGTTGACATCACTTAGGTCTTTCTTAATTTTAGGTATGTCATGTTTAATTTTAACTTGGCTTTTAGGTTTACAGCATGGCATGTTTAATGATAGTCCAAGTATAACTACGTCGTGGTCCGTTATATCATTATTACAAATTACACCAATGGTTCCCTTTATTTTATTGATAAAGATATGGTCAAGGCAAGCATTTATTCTTGTTGGTTTGGTGATTGCCGGAAATAGTCCATGTTCAGCTGTAAGACATAAGTATTCAATGATTTGATTACTTGTCGAGTCTAGGAGATTAATATTTAGGTCACCGATCATTATTAATGTTTTATTAGATTCTGACATATTTTTCAGTATTGTATTCAAAGAATACAAAAAATTACTTGTTTTTCTGAATGATGGTGGGCGATATATAGCCAAAATTATAATTTTTTCAGATATTTGTATCACTAAGCCGTCTGCATCATCAAGTTTTGGCTCGGACACTACATGATTCCAGATGTCTTTAACGTAAACTACGATGCCGCTGTTTTGGTTTATTCTTTTTTGAGTATAACTGGTTGTATAAGAATGCAGCTGAGGAATTATAGACAAATCATTAAGCCAGCATTCTGTTAAAATAATTACGTCAAAACAACGGTCGAAGCGCTTTAATGTTGTTAAAAACGTATCAAAATTCTTATTCAGTCTTCTAATGTTAAGGCTAAGAATACTAAGATTATAATCTTGCGTTATAAGATTATTGCAGTGCTCAGGTTCCTTTATAACGTGGCAGTTTATGCTTAATGTATCTAACTCATCATTATTGAGTAAACTATCGCCTGTTAGTGTAGGTTATTACATAGATGATTTTAATAATAACAAATGAGATTATTAAGTTAATCCTAAAATTTGGACTGCCACATAAATATTTACTTATTTTATAATAGAACAGAGATAGATAACGACAAATTTGCTTAACAAAATAATGGTTTGATTGTATGAAGAATGAGCACATAAGCCACGATTTTTTAACTGTGTACAAAGTATTTAGTAATATATTATTAACTATAAGATTATAATATAAACCTTTAAATGCAAGTGTGAGTGTTAGTTTAACATTAATATTACATAAAATTATAACTGAAGTTAAGTTTATATAATATAATAAAGGTGATAAGCAATTAGCTCGACGACATTGGGAAAATTTCAGCAAGATCGTCACAATTACGAACGGAGCGAGCTGGCTTGCCTTCATGTTGTCTAATAAATATGGTGCCTTGTGAGCACCAACAATGATGGAATCCCCTTTCTTTAGTTTTCTTACGAGCTTCACGAAAAAGCTCTCGATTAGCTTTGGTCAGACGTTCATTGTAAAACACTTTTTGCGATTCTCCCGGTAGATCAAGATCAGCGCTCATTATGTTTCGTCGTGTCTTTGCTGCTTTGATTATTTCATCTCGTTTGGATCTTCGTAAAAAACGAACAACTATCGGCCTATGAAATCTTCTGCCATGTATGGCAGACGAAGGTTGACCTCGAGGACCTACACGCGCCACCCAATCAATGTCGTTACCATCAGGCTCCACTCCTACCTTTCGAATTGCTAACAAAACTATATGATGGAGATTTTCGTTGTTTGCCTCAGGTATACCAGACAATTCAAGTTCATTGCGCAGATGGTTTTGACTCTGAGTATTTAATTCTTGTTGTAAGCCTTTTACTGTGTTTTTTAATGTCTCCGTTTTCTTTTCCCGATCTTCTAGACATTTAATACGATTTTCATTGCTAGCAATCGCTGACCCCAGTTCATCAAGGCGTTTCTCGCAGCTGCGGAGTGACGTTATCGCGTCTTCAAGATGCTTTTTTAGGGAATAAATTTCTTGCGTTAATAGACGAACTTCGTTGGTCAACTCTTTTACCTCCGCACTACTTGCAGAAGATGTACATGCTACATCAGTCTTCTTACGAAGAGTAACGTTATCTTCCGATGGTCTAACGGGCGTAGCACTATTATCTCCACCCCTTTTTTGTGACGCACAACAATCAAGGCATTTCCAAATGCTCTTTTTTTCGTTAGTGAAACCGGATATATTAATGCATAATGAGCAAAAATATTTTTCACAAGCCGAACATTTAATTTTATTTAAGTCCTTGGTGTTCTTGAAACATCCGTTGCACTTCATGTTGTTAAAAGTTGATGGTTTAATCGTATGTCTCTCAGAGTAAAGCGGTGGGAAGTGACAGCACCGTACTATTAATCTTTGATAAAAGACCTCACGTATTGACTAATGATTCATACATGCACCGTTTCGCGGGAATATAGCACTTGCACCACACACGGAACCGCGATTATCGTATGCACTGGACGACACTATGCACTAGTACAAAGACGTCAGCCAATTCATATTTAACAATTATTGTTTATCACTAAAGCTTTCTTTATATGGAGGTTTCTATTAATAAATAGTTTTAATAACACTTTTTACACACTTTTACTAACTTTTCTGGTTAATTACTACTTAAAGTACGATGGAAACTTTAAATTTAGTTGGGAGATATGACCGTTAACTTTTACCAGTTTGACCGAGCGTCAAAGAAAGAATATATTTATGAAATTAAATAAATAGTAGTCTCAATGCTTTTACAAATTTTATATTTTTCTGCATGTAGCTGAGCTAGTATCAGTGCCTTTTAGAAATCTTTCAAGTGATTTGTCACATAAGCCTCATAATACGTAAAATGTAAGATCTCAGAGAACAACGATCTAATATAACTTGTTTAAAACACATTCTAACTTATAAACTGCTATTGCAAGTGTCATTGTAACCGCGCGTAGCGAATAACAGTAGTTAATAAAAGTCAACTTTACCCTTTTGAAAGGTTCCAAGTGAACTCCATTGTCGTATACAAGTCATATATAGAGCTATAATAGCTTGAGCTAACAACTCTCAAAGATCGTTGTTTCATTGAGACTGAAATGCAAACTTACGATGGGATAATGCACTTTTAATGAATTGCTGAAAGACGTCGAGGAAAAAAAACTATGAAAAGACCCCGAGATTAAAACTTAAAAATAAAATTAATTATATAAAAAAAATAAAGAGATCTGTCGTGGCGCAGCGGCACTAGCGTGTGACTGTATAACCATAGGTTGTGGGTTGGATCCCCACTCGAGGAAATTAAATATTTAACATTATCAAATTAAATAATTTCAATTTTAAATTTGATGTTTTCATTCTTTACTCTGGAATTAAGGCAAAGCGCGGCGCTAAGTTCTGCCACTCAACTTGCAATGCCTCAAGTTCGGCGTAAAGTGGGCAACGTAAGTGGAACGGAGTGTCCCGGATATGGCAGAGGAAACTTAGGAACCTAGTGTGAACTGTTTTACAGTTCGTTCTGTGTATTTTTATATACTTTTTTACACTTCGAGTTATAGAACGTCTTTGAAATGTTTTATATTTGAATCTCTCTACACTAGCTGGTCCGTAATGACTTACATATACTGGGATCGCAGCTCTCGTGAATGTGAACTCGATGTTGTTGAGAAGTCGGGATTATGTTTTATATTGAATTTTTATTTTAGGTAAGTACTCAATCGAGCGAAAAATCGTCTCTATGATTACGAGGCTCTATTATCAAGAGCATGTATGTATGGTTTTTAGGCAGGCTGATAGTGAAGGCAGCTCTCTTATATTTAATATTTTTTTTTCCTAAGAGTTGGAATAAATTACTTTAAAAATAGTAAAAAAAAATCAAAGTTCCTTCTAAGCTGCTCAATAGATTATATTGTAGTTTTCACTAATAGACAGAGTAATTCAAGGGAGAAGGTGTATGTATGAATAATATTTTTATGTATTTAGCTTATTTAATCTCAAAATTATTAAATACATTTTTGTGCAATTAGCTATTGAAATCAGAAATAAAAAAGTATCCGTAATTGTGGTCCAAGTTGCGATTGAAATACGAGTGTTTAGAAAGAAACATAAATATTTAAAAATAAATTCACCACAATCGTTGGCAAACACGTTTTGCAAAATTAATAATTCAGCCGATTTTCAATTCACATTCAGTATAGATCTCGGCTGTTTTGCTCTATGTAGAAGCATTGTGTAAATATTTCCGTTTCAGTTGCCTTGATTGTTCTATCGTCGATTTACCTACAGCTCTGTTCCCAAGCCGCCCGCCGGCAATCGGTCCTTGAAATGAACCATCGAAGTGTATGACTTTGAAGTATTTAAATTTGAATCAATTTTGAAGAACTCTATACTTTACTGTTATAACTTGTGGTCTTGCGCAGTGGAACAATATCTTATTGTAAACTTGACAGTAGTGAAGGCGATTCATGCATTAAGCTTTTATAAGCTTTATATTTTGTTGCCAATTACATAAGTATGTAGTCTAAGGTAAGTCAGTTTAAAAGCTCGCTCTCAAAGACTTGACTCGACTGGATTGAAATGAGCTTTTGTTAAGTTTCGGCGAAGCACATGACAGTTAATATACAAAGGATATTAAAATATTTTAGAGTACTTTAATGTTAATTACAATGAAATTTATTAGACAATTTAATGTCTAAGACGCTTTTCTGACACAATAGAGAATTCTCTAATAATTAATATCATTTTATCCACAACTTTGGATGTGGGTTCAATTCTCACTTTGAAGAGTCACGTGGGGTGAGCAATATAATACGGTATGTCTTTAAAATAACAAAAGTAGGAACGGAGTATTTATAATTAGTATTCTTTTATTATTAGTATTAGTTTTAAAATATTCAGAATAAACATGAATATAGAAAAATATTGTATAAATGACAATAACGATATAAAAGAAAGGTGAGACTGTTAACGCTAATAAACTTACTCTTTGTATTTAAACAAACTAATACATCTTGTGTATTTAACGTTATCATAAGCATACTATAATATAATTCTATTGAAGCATTAAAGTGATTTTGTAGAGCTTTTCTATCACGTGTCAAATAATTTTAAATTGAATAGTCACCTAAGGCAGCGATTTCGGTTCGATACGACAAGTCCAAGTCCAGCTTTTGATAGCGCGTTTAATCATCCTTTTACTATTATAAAATACTAATAATAATAGTTGTGTCGTTCTAAATCCCAATATTCATTTAAACTTGCCACCGAGGATTGCTTAATTTTAAACTTCTAAAACTTAAATGACAGTATTATTACGTTAAGCACATATGAAAGCTGGAAACTTTCACAAGCTCTGAGCTCGTAATAGTGCAGAGAAGAAATTAAATAAAAAACATATCTTTTTCCAGGTTTAAATTATGAACTAACATTATTCTGAGACTACTTGTTTTTTTTTATGTAGAAATGTTAATTTCTCTTGCATATAATGGAATGCTGTGGTACATTTTATGTAGGCTAGCGGTACTTAACACCAGACCTTGTCTGAGAGATATTTTATTAAAACACTGTATACAATTTCAAATTTTTCTTTCATATATATGTACATACGTACTAGTATATATAAGTTTATGTTTACGTACAAGTATATATGATTAAAAATAAAATTATAAGTTTTCACTCTTTATATATACTAACGGTGATTTTAACAAACATGTGATATAAAAAAACACATACGATATAAGTTAAACGAAAAATATCTGTGGTTAGGTTACAAAACTAACTTAAAGAGGGAGGCTGTCGTCTATACTACACCGTGTTAGTCATAATTGATGTAATGTTTAAATACACATTTTCACCGGGCAAACCATTTTAACCGTATTTACCGCTCTTCTCCTTGCGACGATGACTATTATAAAGTAATCAAAACTTCTTGTTTTAAAAAAGAAGGCTTTTTGGAGTTGACGCTTATTCCGGTTGAAATAGATTCATTTTAAATAGGTATGTATTTTTCAATAGTCAGTGTTTGAACTGTGTTTTTGACTTTTTTATAAGTGAGTGTTATTTTTAGATATTACCTAATGAATACAACTACAGGAGATTATTAGGTTTAAAATAATTTATCATGTTTAACTATTACACCTATCTAAGTGGAATTGGAACTCACTATTACCGTATGGCATATGGTCTATTGTAAACAATTCAGCTCATTTCATGTTCCGTTCAAAAATTTACTCAGTAATTCCAGTGTAAGTTAAGTTTCGATGTCGTAAGTGAATTAAGTTGACTGTTGTTAGAACAACATATTTAAAAATAACGCGCTCAGTTAGTGGAGTTAGAGAGGGACTGTGAGTGAGGTGTTGTGAATTTATATAAATAAATGTTTACATTACTTTATTGTACACAACATTATCAATTTATAACAAATACTTATTTTAATGCGGTTATCACTAGAAGTCAGAGTGATTCAGTAGTTTGTAAGTAGTAATTAGTGGTAGGACAATTCGGTCCCTCAATGACTGTCTTTTTTCAGTATACCATACATTAGTTGTTGACTCCTCAAACAAACAACCTGGAACTACATTTGACAAAGGATACTTATTGATTCCTAAGGTATACCCTCTTTTTGTTAATAAGAGAGAAGTGACAGCTCTCTACTGACTACACGAGTGCGGGTCAAGAGACATTCATAGTTCGTGATCATAATGAGGCAGTGGAATAGATTTTTCTAAATCTAATATTATGTGTTTCATATCAGGAGTTGACTGTTTTGGGTTCGACCCCGAATCCCCGATCTCCCGATCGATCATTTGAGAGATTGATTTATTTGTGATTATGTTCTTATCAATTTTAATTGTTCCTCTCTAGTAGACACGTTAAATGCACCTCAACACACAAGTTCTCTCTATCTACCTGCTGTGCTGTACGGACTATAACGAAACTTACACATAACGCGTACAGCTCGTTGAAGTACATAAGGAGCTCTTTAGCTATTTATGTATATATTCTAATGATTTGATTTAATTTGAAATATCGTAGTTATATTAACGCTTAAATGTAAAACTAAAAATATTTTTATATATTCTTATGACGAATCTGTACCAAGCAACATGGTAGCAAAGTAATTTCGTCTTTAAACTGTAAATCGACTAACTCTGACTCTGGGTCTGGCTCTGTCTATGGGTCCTATAATATTAAATACACAGAGTTCGTAATTAATTCTACTTGGCTTAGTGGTTGTTAGAATTGAGTATAGTTTAGTCGAAGGTTTGTTATTATATATTTTCATACAAATGACAGCTATATGACACTACGTGTATTATTTAGCGATCACTTCAGTACATGAATGTACTGGAAGGCCCGTCGGGTTTATACTTGTATTATAAGAGTGTCATTTTTTAACGGCATCCAAGCCTACATAATTCTCTTCTTAAATAAAAAAAAATCACACGTTTCCCGCCTCGCAGTGCCTGTTCCTTGCGCCAAATATTCGAAAATTATTTTTCTCATAGAAAAACGTTATAATAAATTAAAGTGTGTTAAATATATTAAAGTGTGTTAGATATATGTGATGTGTTTACTTTAATTACGGTATTTATTTGTGTTTCGCAAACTACTTAATCTGTTCACTAGAAGTCTGTATTGGACGTAACTGTATATTATTGAGTATGGTCTCATTATTATTAATACTAACATACTATATGAATATCGTTATTTACGTATTAAAACCGAAGATCGTTGTTTAATGTGCAAATCCGGTCCCCATTATCCGCCAAATTAGTGTGACATTAAACGTAGAGTTGCACAACACAGCGTCAGGCTATGTTTACTAGAGAGGGAAAATAAAAATAATTTTATTTTTAAACAATTTTGTATTGTACCCACACTCGTCACGTTGACAGTCAGGCGTTGCGCCACTGCGCATCGACGGCCTCAGATCTTTTCTTTGTCTCTTATATATTAAAGTAAATTTTCCAAATGACCTACATTGTATTCGATCAATGGTTATAATTCGATGTAATGGGACATTCGAAGGCAATTGTCTTGGTAATGGACGGTAATGTGCGTCGCCGTCGCTGGCTCACTCGCAACGGTTTCTAACGAGGTTACTGTCTTTAGAATGTTTCTTCTGTTTAAGAAGTATGAAAAAAGTAAAACTAATTTTAAAGTTATGAAAAATTATATAAAACTTTAAAAAAAATTGAATAAAGTAAAAACGTTACATTAATATTATATTGTAATTATTCTATCAGAAGTCCTCTGTACATCCCCAATGCCCTTTCCACATTGAACCAGATTTCTCTGGATGGTTGTCATCTTTTAGGACCTGCTGAGCGTTTAATTTCATTTATTGCAATACTAATATGAGCATTTCAATGAAATTTATTAAAATGTCTGTAAAAAATGTGTAAATAAATAATATAATTAATATAAAAAAATAATTTGTAATATAACTAATATTGTTGACAGAATTTTAAATGTTATTTTATACTTCAAGATAAATGTTAAATATAATGTTGGATGATTAAGTTATTGTCAATGTCTAACAAAAAGGAAAAAAGAGAAGGAAAATGGCCGGCGCGTCTGGTGACGGATAGGTGTTCCAAATTGTAAAAGAAGTTGTAATTTAAAATGAAGGTACTTTAGTTATATTTTTATGATATAGGTATTCGAGTTTTTACTATCTACCGTTGTTTATTTTGGATTACGTTATTAATACGTTTTATACATAATTATTAAAAGGACGAAGAATAACATTATTACATATAAAATACATGAAAATACATGATGATATTTTTTGAAATATGAAAACTACAATTTCTTTAGAGTTAAATAAATATCGTTAGTAATTAATTATAAATATATAAGAATTTAATATATTAATATGAAATATCAATGTAAAATTACGTATAACAATTTAATACACAGGTAATGTATTTTTACAATTAAGTCGACTACATATTTAATTAATTAGTTTATTCAATTATATATTTTTAAAACTTAGTTTTTGCGTTTGAAGTAATAAATACGCTATAGTTAGTTAAAATTTCAATACCCGACAACTTATTAACTATTCATAGCATTTCAAAAATATTGTATATGTAGCTTGAAGACATATATACCAATAACATATTTAAAAATTACTAAAATCGGAAACATCAAAAATGATTACCTGCCCGCTTGACGTGGAATGCCCCATATATATCATACAAGTATGACCCTATGTTTTACTAATAACTGATATTAGAGTCAAGACTGACTGCAGCTTGCGTTTATGAACTAAATATCGGCCGCTTTGCAGTGGTGTACTCGAATCATCGACTTATAGTGATCTTACAAAACGATCAACATTTCAAGCGGTTTGCTAGAGGCGCAGGTTCAAATCCTGATTCACTTTCGGAGCAATTAAGCACGATTTCAATAAAATCCTACGATATATTTCTGACGGAATTATAATATTTATTTCACATTTTATTGCGGAGAATAAAAATGTCGCGTTTTTCCCTTTTTTTATAGAATGAAAGATAAACTAACGTTCGATTGATCCGAGTGTGAGTAATCAACGCGGTCCAAGTTACATCAAAGCAGCTACACGTGTGTTGCCGCCAACGTGGAGATAGCGCATTTTAAAGGTACCAATGTCGTGTCGACTGGAAATTACTTCCCGTAGCAATCCATTTCATAATCAGTCAACAGGCAGAAAATAATTCTTTCAGTCCAGTAGATATTGAACCCACGTATTTGTTTGTATTTTGGTACACAAAGTAATTGTGTATGTCTATTTTCATTTCCTCGTCTTGTAAAATAAGATTAAGGCTCTTTGTTAGCTATTTGTCGCCCAAATTTGAGAGTATTGCTTGATGTATTGCATTTTGTTGAATTCAAGGCAGAGCTTTGTCTTATTACTAGAGAATCTAAAGAATATTTTTTTTCTTGACTTGGAATCAAACTCATAAGCAATGCGCTTACGATTAGACCTGGTACAGCGGCACAGAGTACAGATGACCTCTCACCTGTACTACGAGTATGTTATCAACTGATACACGTGGAGATTGTGGGTTCGAAAGAATATCTAACATTTTCCTGCAATGCTGATATTCAACTTGAATATTTCCAAATTTATATAATAATAAGCAATACCACGAAAATAATCTCAATCAATAATATGTCAAATTACGTTCTATTTACCTTTGTTTGTTATATGGGTAGAAACATAAAGCTGCTGAACCGTACAAGAAAGAGCTATTTTGTAAAGTAATCTAATATAGGATATATTAGATTGTCAACACATAGCATAATAATAGACTCGAGTATGTCGATGTCAGGAGCAATAAGCTATTCCCCGATATATTCCGGAAGCACCAATAAAGCCATAAATGCGGGCCGGATGGCGGGGATTACCCGCCGCCGATATATCAAGGTACCTTCGATAGTATATTTAGCTTTACTTCAGCATTGAACGTGTGTACTCACGCAGAGTTAAGCTTATTGGTTTGCTCGCTCTGAGGGTAATGTAAGGGGAATCTCATGATAATTTTTATGCTATAGAAAGAAATACCCTGTATTATTGCATACGTATAATGTTTAAGTGCTAAAAAGTTAAATATGATGTAAACATTAATATTATAAAATTAAACGTATGTGGGTTTATCCCATATATGGAGTTGATCACAATGCGAGTATGAATAAGATTCAAAGTCATGTGTTCCGGTGCCGAAGCGAATTCATAAAAAAACAATAATACTAATAATTAATAAATATTCAATTATTCCATTAGACCAAACACACACACACACACACACACACACACATTCCAGCTTTACAGTTTGCAATGCGCTAGCTTAACATACGCGCTCTAATGTCACTCGTATTGGTTATTTATCCTCTCACAGTATATGAGGCATTATAGATATACTCGTACATTACATTACCCCGTACGACTGTGAATCACTCGAGATACCTAATGTACATATCAGAGAGTAATCACAGCGTCACTTGTAATTGAGGTTTACGTTTTCATTTGAATGTGTGTGGGTGTGTATGTGTGTGTATGTGTGTGGTGTATACATTATAGCTTAGCGATGTACTCCACATGTAGTAGTATAGACAGGGGGAATTCAGAGTTAAGATACGCCGACCAACTCATTCGTGCAGAGAGGTGGAACTCTATTGACTCGAGTGTGTGATTCTTTTATAGGACAATGTACGCTTTTACAACATCAAAAATATACGTCCGTATAAGAAATTTTAAAAGTCAAAAATAGATGTTTATGTATTTGTAGCCATTTTGTTGAACTAAGTATTTTAAATTCACGTAATGTTTTTTATCAAACCATTTAAATAAAACAAACAATAAATATGGAATGCAGATTGTCAAAACATAGAAGTAAAATTGCATTTAAATCCTGTCAGTGGTTTGTCAGATAAGCGCGTGTTATTAGAGATTGAACATAACGAATTCTCCCAAATAGTAATTTAATAGCAACTATCGCGCTCACAGTCAGACGATCCCATACTAAATTTATGTGAGTTACGGCTAAATTAATGTTTTCCATAATTATTTTTAAAAATTCCCATTTATTTATTCATTAGTAAATAAAATGTATGTTATGTTACTGTAAAAACATCCGAGCAGAGTGTTGTATCACTAAGTGTGTTTCATTTGCAAATCTCTAATATAGTTATAAAGAAACAACCTCTATCAGGCGCCGGGAGGGCACTGCCTCGTATTGATGTACAATAATAATATCAGTAAGTAAACTAGTACTGGTAAATAGCTATAGTACTGGAATACTCTCCGGCCTCGAATCTTAAAACTGAATAAAATGTTTTAATTTTTAAAATGAGATCTAGAATGTATTTTTCAAACAATGTCTCAACGACTTAAGTTCTTTCGTTCTCTGCCACTTACACAAATAACTATGTAAATTAAGTCCTATAATTTATGTCAGATTATAAAATGAATATTCTTTATAATAACATTTTTTACAGATTCTTGAAGCTTAGCATATATTTTGTGGAATATACAAATATTCCGTTCTTCTCTTTCCGCCTAATTTGCTTCTAACCGCCTCGAGGACAGAACTTAGAACTCCTTTTCTTATTAGAACCGGGAAATGATAACAATTTCAATATTATCATTTGAAATTGGCATCGCATCCGAATTTATAGTAGATACAGTCTGACACTGTCTGTGCCTCGCTTTGCCTTGGCCTCACTTGTATGTGTTAAATTCTATTAATCTATAGTAATATTATAAAAAAAATATATTATAAAACCTAAGAGTTTGTTTCATTGTACAAGTTTATTGAAAAATATAATCTATATTATATGAAATTATTTATTTTGATATAGCCCTCTGTAGTGGAATGCTACTAGAGTGAAGTCGCAGGCAAAAACTATATATAATATAATAATCGCAATATCTATTAAATTAGTAGAAGTGTAGTAACTATTTACTTATCGACGAGCGTTAAGTGATTTAAAACATGAAAGTATTCATGTACATGTGTACGTAAGTACAGTTAGTCCCATAGAGACGAAAGATCGATAGAAATATTTATGTAGTTTTTGAATTAAGCCCGAGCGAGCTGTTAACTTGCGTTTCGCTGCTACGGCGTAGACTTGTAGACCTAACGTAGAACTAAAATAATAAGAATAGTTTTGAAAATTGTATTTAAAAAAATATTTAATACACTAACAAAAACGTAACGACATTCAACTTTTCTTTTAAGACATTTAAATTTTAAAACATTCAAATGTACTTCAAAAGTCCCTGCAAAAAATATTATTTCAAACGGACCGCAATACAGGGAGTGAGTATTTGAATTAATATAAAAATATCAGTTTACTATTTTAAAACCGAGCGCGGATTGGTTGAATGATGTTTCAGGAAAACTAAGTTGTTGTTATGTTTTTTCACGTTTGGGAAAAAATCTAACATGTTATTTTTTTGACATTTTTGTCGTATTATCTAATAATAGAGATCACAGTCGGTCGATGTCCAATTGAGACTGAGAATGCTTAGAAACAACACATGTATGTATGTATGTCAATACTACACATACATGTATTGTTTCTAAGCAGTCCTTTCATGCCATAGCAGCTCTAACGCTCAGCTCCCCACAATCTGCACAAACAACTGAGAAAATACTGAGTCAAAATAAAACCAAAAGAAACATTTGGATTCAAAACATCAGTACTAAGAATTTCTCTCTCGTACGTAAAAGATTATAGAAAATAAAGGTTCAATGTGTACTTTACAATGAAAGATTAATGCCAACTTTGTTGTTGTATTAGTCGTCCATTTAAAGCCTCAAGACCTCGCCTTCCTTACACTACAATATGACTTTGATAGTTTGGCAGAGTTATATTTCCCGTAAGAGATTTACCAACAAATAAAAAATTAAAATGATCTTAGTTGCTTTTAATGATGAAACTTGTTCATAGTTTAAGAAAATAAAAACTTGGACTTGGAAAAGACGTTTCACAGGGTTGTAAGAAAGAGATTATGGGAGATACTGCCCCGGTACAATGTGAGCGGACCCTTGCTGCAGGCTGTAAAGTCTCTTTACAGAGATCGCTCAGCCTGCGTGCAAGTAGGAGCTGGCATGTCGCCTTCGTTTGACATCCAATCGGGTGTTAAACAAGGTTGCGCCATGTCAGCTTGGTTGTTCAATTTGTATTTGGACAGCTGTCTTCATGGAGTGAGACAAAGTGACATGGGAGTGAAAGTAGGTACCTCGAATATAAATTGCCTGCTGTACGCAGATGATGCAGTGCTTATTGCATCATCAGAAAGCGAGTTGCAGGCATTGGTTACCACTCTGAAAGAAGGATGCGCGAATAATGGTCTAAGCCTGAATGCGAAAGGCGTATTGCTGCCGGTAACAGAGTTAACGGTGCCTTAGCTGCATTGTTGAGACGGCGAAACGTCAGCATAGCTGCGCGTTTGGCCGTACACAATGCAGTGTTGGTATCGACACTGTTATACGGCAGCGAAACGTGGGTATTACAGAAGAAGAATGTAAGAAAGATGATTGCTGTAGAGATGCGATCTCTTCGTCGGATATGCGGAGTCAGTTTATCTGATCGCATATCCAATGAAGAAATACACAGAAGGGCAGGTACTAGCGTGGATGTCACAGTGAGAATGAAGAAGAACGTGCTCAGGTGGTTTGGGCACGTCGAGCGAATGAGTGAAGAAAGAATGGTAAAAAAGATTTATGAAGGAAAAGTGAGTGGTAAGAGAGGGAGGGGGAGACCTCGGTTGACCTTCGAAAACACAATATCGACGATACTAGAGGAAAGTCACGTAAAAAGCATGAGGACCCCCCCCCCCCCCCAGGGCATGTATGAAGAGGTTGATGACAGTGGACGAGGCGAAAGAGGTATGCCGAGACCGTAGCGTTTGGCGCTCCGATCTCTCTGCCTACCCCGCTAGGGATATAGCGTGAAGCTAAGTAAGTAAGTAAGTAAGTAAGTAAATACGACGCAGTTCACTGCGGTCAATAATTCGATTCGATAGTAAAAAGTTAACTCCAGTGTTGATCAAACACGCTACGATTGCGTTTATAGTCAGAGACGTTAGACGTCGACTGATGACGTTATATTTTAATGATATTCAATATATTCACAGCTTATTTTCCCTAAAAGACATATTGTCATATTGAAACCTGGCAACTTTGGTGTCGAAAGGCTAGTTTTCCCACAAACTTCTCATTATATTATCTTCTCTTTACTTCATAAGTAAAAGAGAATATTATTGTGAATTACGATTAGCATTTTAATTCATTTGTTTTGCATGGACACATAAATGTTTCAGTTGTGAAAGCTATGCTTTAAGCTTTAATGTAAGTCATGGAATTATCTAATTTATTTTCTGCGTTCTCAGAGCGCTCCGTAAGTTTAATCCAAAGCGAAGAGCACTTAAGTAAAATTTAGGTAGGTCTAAGAAGTTCTCAAAAATACAAAAAATATTGTTCAATCTATAAAAATATAATGGAAAAGTAAAATCGAACTTCATCTTGTAATAGCTATCTAATAACATGACCCCGACTGCTTAAGCACGTCGTGTTCCCGCTTACGAGAGCTGCGATCTCTGTACGGGAGTATCGCTATTGTAGAGAATACATAAAGATATGAATTGTAAGTTGTTATTTATAAAAATAAGCGTTTTAACTTACAAATTGCTATTGTAAGCCTCATTGTTATCGTTTATAGCGAATAACGTTACCTTGTTTAAGTCAATTTTGCACTTTGAAGGGTTCCAAGTGGGCTCCATTGTCGTATATGACTACATACTCGTATAATGACTTGAGCCAACAACTCTCACAGATCATTATTTCACAAAGACTGAAATGAAAACTTTCAATGGGCTGATTTTAATAGAAGTTGTTGTATTTTATACGGTATGACGCGGCGGTTATGACTTCAAATTTCATACGGTGGAAATATTTTTTTAATATTTAATTTTTTTGCTTTGGTAGCGAGCCAAACCGCGGCTTGTCCCCTCTCTACCTTAGCGTGCAGAGACAAAATAAAATTGTTGAAATATTGTATCGTCATGGCAAAACTGTTTTAAAAGTTCTTCATACTCGTAATATTTGTGAACATTATTTTTCTAGTCGAAGTTAATTTAAAGTCACTAAATATTAAACAATTGAATTCGTTAGTTGTTTTGGCGTTGGTTAGACATTTATTTCTTACTTATTTTTCATATTTCGTGAATTGAAGAATTTGTTATAAAATGCAGCGCTTTGCCTTGCCTTTCACTAATCTTCCTGTACTTACAATTTGAACTCACTATACTCGTAATAAGTCAACTAAATTTCTAACATTGCACTAATCCTATGTCTATTGCAATTACTATTATAACTAACTAAAGGTACTGTTTCAGTTTAAGTATCAATATAACTCTTGAAATAAAAGAAACAAAATCGCTGGAAATACACTTTTAGTTCTATTTAATGTTTTATAATTTTCCAATAACTTTTTCCTGTTTAAAAAAAATCATAAATTTAATAAAAGTTGTGGGCGGCCATTAACAAAAATAACGTTTACATTATTGACTTTCTAGATAGCGCTAATTGGATTAAGATTATAATTTTTACTCTAAATTACAACAATTAGTAAATAAGCGATCAAATTATAAATATATGTTCATGTAGAATACATTATAAATACATGTTCTAGTGGTCATATACTGCCAACCCCCGTGCAGAGATTAACTCTGTCTAGACTTCTACATCTGAATAACTAGTACTGAACCTTCATTAATTTATATTTATGTTATAAGTTCTTAATTGCTATAATCTTATAACTTTAAATGTAAATAGATCATGATGAATGCAGCCTTCGTTCCCAGAATGTCACACCGTACTACTTTGAAAGCATCTGTTGTACGTTCAATTTACAATTGATGAATTAATTATATTGACAAACAAGACAAATCGCGGCGATAATTTTTGCCACTCAACTAACAAAGTTTTAATAGTTGGACAAACACTGAAAAACGGAGTGTTTTGGCACTACGTTAGTGTACCCTGACGGATACAGCTTTAAGGAATATTACTACTGAGCAGTGCAAACAAATGGCAAATTTTTCATCTGACCCATATGTGTATTTTCTACCTTTCCTTATTTCCTACAAAGCAGGAAGTAGAGAGAACCTATTGTTAAAAAATACTGTCCTCCTCGCTCTGCCCAAGTTTTGATATTACGTGTTGATTGAGAAACTGAATGCTGCGTCTGCTTTGTCTTACTATTCAAAATAAAAGTAAAAAAAGTATATAATTAATTCTCCCGAATAGGAATCAACTACTACCTTTGCGTTAACAATCAGAGCCTGTGGTTGGTGATTATTTGTTTCATAGGTTCTTGTAAGGTTCCAGTTTAATATGAGTTTTAATTGTGATCAATGTTATTAGATTTTGTTTCTCCTCGTTTGATTTAATTTCTGTTGGAGTGTTCTAGTTCCTCAAGGATCCGTTCTATCTGTAACCCTATTCCTGCTGCACATCAACGATATGTTAACACCCGATATCGTTGGGTACGCTGATGACAGCACGGTTGTTGAAAGATATCTATCGAATGCAAAGGCCAGCCGGATCGTAATCCAGTCTTGTCGAGAGTCTATGATCGATCGACTGAACCTGGCACTTCAGGGCGTCTCCGAATGGGGCGATGCCAATCTAGTCATGTTTAACGCTACCAAAACTCAGGCGTGTTTATTTTCCGCAAAACGGAGCCCCTTCGATCTTGCTCCGACTTTCCGAGATGTACCCGTAGCTATAGCTGACCATCTCGAGCTTCTTGGCATGAACCTCACGTCAGATTTGAACTTTGGACGTTACATCGAGTCTTTGGCCGCAACTGCAGCTAAAAAACTAGATGTCCTATCAAAGGTTAGGCAGTATTTCACTCAGGGACAACTTCTTCAACTCTATAAAGCTCAAGTCCGATCGAGTATGGAGTACTGCTGCCACCTTTGGGAAGGGTCTGCTAAATATCAGCTAGCGACCTTAGACTCGATTGAAAATCGCGCCAAGAAGCTCATTGGCAATTCAGCGATTGTTGAGGCAAAGCTGCAAAGCCTTGAGCATCGCCGAAAAGTAGCTTGCCTGACGATTTTCTACAGGATACATTTCGGAGAGTGTGCAGCAGCACTATATGACTTAATACCCTCTTTTCCTTTCTATCTGCGGGATAGTATATATACATATATATATATATATATATATATATATATATATATATATATATATATATATATATATATATATATATATATATATATATATACATATACATATATATATATATATATATATATATATATATATATATATATATATATATATATATATATATATATATATATATATATATATATATATATATATATATATATATATATGATTGATTTAGTAAAATTGTTGACGCATTGAGAAAATACTAAAAGTATCTTATCGTCCTGAAATTGGACACCAGCGTCTCTAAGGACTAGACAAGGTTCTCGAAAGTTAGGCTCGAAAGTAAGGCTTAGCAATAGACAAAAAGTACTTAATACTACTATACTTTATTTATATCTTCATGAAATTTTTAAAAAATATCTATAGAAGCAGAGTCAGTTTGTTTCACGCTTGCAACATGACAGCTGTCGAGGGGCAGACCGCGCAGGGACATGTATTATTGCATCGCCAGAGAATATAGCTTGTAGGTTATTGTATTATTAACATTAGAAATATTGATCTTGAAATGCAATTCTTTAGTTGTTGGATAGATATGAAAGTTTTTTCAGATTCACACTGTATCCTGCACATGGCAGGGTAGGCAGAAAGAACTTGGTGGAACCTATTGATGAGACACTACATTCTAATTCCCATTTTCCACAGAATTTACGGTATTGTGTATTGAGTGGCGGAACTCAACGCCGCGTTTTGATTAAAATGAATAAATCATTTACTTCACTTGTTTAATAATAAGCGTGAATTATAATAATTTCTAAATATATATGAACTTTTAATGAAGATCTTATATTCTTAAGAAAATAAACAAAACTCAATTCTAACTGACGGAAATAGTTACTAAGATCTAAATAAGATAAGATTTCTATCGACACACGCCTACCATTATACATTATACAGGACGATATAAGATATGTAGACATATGTCGTATACTAATGTCAAATTAGTTATACGAAATATGTCATATAATAAGTAATTAGCTTACAATAATTTACAGTGTTAATATAATAGAGATACGCTTGTAAATTGGGTTTTCTAACGTAACGTGCGATGTCACTAATATACTCGTATGTAGTAGAAGGTAAAACGTAGTACACAGCTTAAAGCTCTTCTCTTTATATTTGGATATGATGGGATGGACTGGTGGTGATGGTGGTTGCGGAAGTTATTATCACGTTGTCCTTTGAAAATGAGAGAAATGAAACTCATTAACTCCTCCTAGTGAGAACACAACCCACAAACATTGCGCTGAGAGTACTGCGCTGTATTACATATCGGAATATGTATCATATTTTTTAGTTAAGAAAAACGAGTTAAATAATTCACTTTTTTTCGGAAGCTATACAGTATAATAAGTTCCCCGTCCCGCATAAAGTACATAGTCATTATGTTTGTAATTCAGTAGTTCACATAAAGCACGTACTCGGAGCTCGTCCGGCGTGGCGGGTGATACATTTAAACTTTTCAATTTGTAGACTCACACCTGCACATTGAACAGATTTATTGCACATATCGTTCGTACGCAGGTGACGTAACGAATTACCTCATATTTCTTCACACGAGCTTCTACAATACCGTATATTAGGTTAATAGTTCCTGTAATCATCATGTTTGTATGTATTTTTTTAACGAAGCTACATGTTTTGCCCTATTTGTACTGTCTGTGCGTACGTGTGCCTGCACATGGCAGGGTAGGCAGAGAGAAATGGGAACCTATGGTTAAGATACTTCGTTCCGTTCCCCGAATCGTTACGTACAGAATTCGGGCCATTGCAGTGTTGAATGAAGGAACTAAACGCTGGGCTTTGTCTTATGGTAATAAAGAAAACATTAAATATTTGAGATAAAAATATTCAATATTTCATTTCCTCGACTGGGGACCGAACCCACAACCTCTCTCGTTTACAGTTGCGCCCTTACGTATCTGCGCCACGACGTCAAAATGTTGAAGTAAAAGCGGCATTTTAATAATATAAGTCATTCAATTATAGAAATTATTGTGGGTTAGATTCTTCTTAAATGGAAATAAACCATTTTTTTCTTTAACTTAACGCTGTATCCCGCACATGATGAGGAAGAAAGCTATAATTTCAGAGGTATTGGTAGTACGTGTTGATAATATCAATGAGAAGGGTGAAAACACTATGAGTACATACAGACGGATGGTCATTTATAAAAATATAATTTATAAAAATATCCCTACAGAGCCGATAACAACATAATTAAGTTGTAACAAGCGTATAATAATTTCAACGTAGCTTGATAAGAACGTATGGTTTAGTTGGTCAGAGCGCTTGGACGGTTTCCAAGTTCAATTCTTGCTACGTTCAAAATTTTTTACGCTTTTTAAATTTAAATGTAGTATTTTCTGCAGTAAGTGTGAAATAACACTTTAATAAATAGTAAAAATGTTCTTTGTTTCATTCATTAGGTATAATAATTTTCTTGTTTTTTTTTATTATTTCATTGACAGAGACTAAAGTACAAGTCTCTATTAGGCGTAGTAAGGGCATTACCTCGTAATGCCCTTACACACGAACATCGCAAGACACACCCAGACCCTCATTAAGAAGCTTCTACGATTTTCTCAAGTTTTCTCAAGTAAAACAATGACAAATAACGTTTAAAAAGTTGAAATCAAAGATCGCCTAACTGATCCAAACCAAGTACTTTGAGACTTATTGGCATTTTGAGATATATCATAACATAAAAATGTAAGCCGGAACGACTGTTACGGCTTGCATTTTTATGTTATGATATTTTTAGATTGTCAGTTGTATATTTACCGATGAAAATCTCCCCACAAAGGTGCTGATAATAAAGTAAATGTCAAATCTAAATATTCTTTATTCAATTAGGTAATTAGAAGAATTTTTGAATCGTCAAGTTACATACAAGTGTTTGTCATATCTATCAGTCTTACAGGAAGCTCACCACCAGAAGCTACCACCGGTACGGTCAGCTGAGAAGAGCCGGCAAGAAGCAATTGTTTTTTTTTTTTAATTTAACTTAAAGTAAATGTATATAATTATTATTGTAGTGTATGGCTTTATAGACACTACACACTCGTAAAGGATACTGGGATCACTATCACTGGCTCACCACTACCCCAGGTAGCAGCGGCGCGGGAGCACGTCCGACCCGTATCGTGTCTGTCACAATACTCCCCCCCTCTACTGGTGTACATGAGACAATGTTACGTATCTATTAAATAGATACAAACACTACATCCCTTCCTTTTTAATATTTCTTATTTATGTTTTTACTACCTCATTATTATTTTAGTCATACACAATTTTATATGCCTTATAGTATAAATTAATTCTCCAATTTATTGACACAGCAATAAAGGCCTGTTTATTATTCTTTTAAGTTATCCTCATCTATATCATTCAATTCCTCTACTGACTTCCATTGTCCTTCTATATGTTTAAATCACTGTCCAGTTTCTTCGTTCCTTATATTTATATTTCTCCACCATCGCATTTCCCCATTACATGAGGTGTGGGAATATTAGTCTTATCCATTTCTTTAATATATACTGTATCTCCTTTTGTAAGTTCTATGTATTTTGCTTTTCTCTTCCTGTCTCCATACTCCTTTCCTTTTCCTTTTTCCGCTTTATCATCTCTTACATCGGTGTTATTTCCCAATTTATTGATATCTTTTAACATCGGGATTTTATCCCTCTTTATTGGTTTTTAAAAAATAATTCCGGAATTAATGAAGCCTTTCCCGTTACGAAACGAGTAGTGCGGATGTACATAATTAGGTATTCATATACAGCTTCTTTAATATTTTTCTTGTCACTTTTACTTATATGTCTTTTTAATATTTCCTTGTCGTTGTACTTTATTCATTTTTTTGTGGCTAATATGGCACAGTATTAAAAAGTCTGACAATATACATAGATATAGTTTTTCCCAAAAATACTGAAATTCTTCGCTGAAAACGGCCATTATAAGCGGCCACAGGTTTACTAAGGATTTCTTGCATTTTTTTTTATTAGTGCACTTGCTACGATCGATCGATTTATTGTTATTTTAATATGTTTATAGCGAATATAATAATCAATAACAAGTAAACTACAATCATTACTTGGAATGGTTTCAATATATTCATTGCAATATCTACCCAGGATTCAGATGAAAGCTCCCGGTGTTGCATTGGTGCTTGAAGATTTGATTAACTGACTAACGTGCACCCCTTGCAACTATTCACCATAAGTTTAATGTCTTCGTTCAATCCGTCAGACGTCTTTATCAAGGCCACTATACTTTACAGCGAAAATGGCTTTTCATGCCAACAATCTCAGAATTACTTTCATGAGCTGCACATAATATATGGTACCCGAGACCTTTAAGAATTCTAATATGTACCCTTCTAAAAGTATATTATCATAAAAGAATAATTCATCTGATAATATTTTGTACGATTTAACGCATTCATCCCATTGATTGTTATAAATTACTTTTTATTCCTCTTAATGTCCAGATTGGTTTCTGAAGCTTTAATTTTATACATTGAGTTTGCTAATTCAACAATATGATGGACATGGCTTTATATCGATGGCTTAATAGATTGATAAAAGTATTCACAAAATCATGATAGCAGGTCTGCGAGATTAGTCTTTCCGCGTTTACATTTATTATAATAGCGATATGCCTGCAGAAGTAAAACCCATCATTTAACATGAGCACATGGTTTAGACTTTGGACTAAAATAAACTCTAAAGGTTATTAAATTCTTTATCAGAGAGAAATACTTTCAACCTCCTCCTGTATTTGACCATATCTATGACTTTTATCTTATCTTTAACATCATATCCTATGTTTCAATTTTTGTTAGTGCCTGCTTTAGTCTATCAAACGATTTATATTAATCACTATTTTATTATTTATTATTCTTTTAAGGTTAAATATTATTCCTAATTTTTGTCTTAATAGTCTTAAAGAATTTATGAAGTTCAGTCAACGTAGCCAAAATAGGGATCCACTTATTTTTATAGTTTACTAACCCTAGAAAACTTTGTAACTCTATTGTTTTTAATACTCTAAATTCAGATATACCTTTTATATATGCAAAACGGTTTTACTCCCTCTGCTTTGAATTCATGGCCTTAAAAGTTTATTTTTTGCATTTTAAAGTACACTTTCATTTTATAAAAATATTTTCCTTCAATATCTTTAACACTATGGCAAGTCGCAAGTCACATTCTTTTTTTTTTTACTCTCCCAAATTAATATGTCACAGATAAAAAGTATAATTCCTTCACATTCTTTAGCATTGCATTGCTCTAGAGCACACTTGACTGAGTTAAGTTAAACTTATGTGAGGTTTATATCTATATAATTCACTGGACGTTATAAATGTCTTTAATATCTTGAATTAAGATGAAGCTCTACCTGATGGTAAGCGTTAATTATATCGACATTGAGCCTTCTTTATTTTAGGAGACAAACTTTAACTTAAGATAGCAGCGCTTGCATTACGTATTTAACGCATAACCGAACATCGCCATCATTTTTAAGATTTATAATTATTGGAGATACCCATGGTGAATGCTCATGTAACTCTTCTTTATCTCAGCGTCAAGTGATTTCTTGATTCTTGAATATATAGGTGTATCAATCAAAATTTCTACATTGTCTCTGTCTACTCCTAACTTTAATACTACCATCTTTATTTCTGTTATTTATGCAGTAGATTTTTCCAGATTAATCTTCAATAACATAAATAGTATTACGTTTCTTCTTTCCATTTACGTGTATAGTAGCTTCAAATGACACCTTGATACTTGATGTATCAAGGTGTTTTATTTCTATACGGGAACGATATTTTTTTTTAGGATTGCTTTTCGATTATAACAAATTATTTTGTTTTTATTTAGCTTTCTTTGTTAGATATTAAATTCATCTTGCATCCAGAATCGATAAGAATATTTGAGTATACTCTTCTTATTTCACATGTTATTGTTGCATCATTATTCATATTGAATATATATTGAACATCTTCATTTTCAAGTAATTTTCTATTGGTAGCTCCTATATTTGTTGTTTCTCTAATTTTACCTTTTTTATTTGTTGTAAATTTATGTTTCTGATTCGAATATTTGATAATGACCTAGTCTTCCACACTCATTGCATTTATTACCCTTTGCTGGACAGGGTAGATCTCGTAAAAGATGTGCAGAGGTTCCACATCTAAAACATATTAGTTAAATGTTATCTTTGTCATTTTGTCTATTCCACTTATTCAATATTAAATCTTCTTTATTTTTGCTTGTCAAGTTTACATCATTATTCTTGACCTTGTCATTTTAAGTTTTTGTAACTAACAATTTATAATGCATTTCGTCCAATATGATTTCGTCGCCTACATCTTCTGACGTCTAGCTCTGTCTATCGACATTGTCCAATAATTTGTTCATTTCTTATAGGATTGGTTACCTCAGCGGCCTTAAAGTATATTTGCAGAGACCGCTTCCCTTATTGCCACTTTCATACAACTGGTATACCATTACCATCTAAGTTTAATTTTCCGATAGAGGTAATTTACTCTCCATAGTTCAATGGGCGATCTGAAATCTAACTGGTAATAACTTTTGAGACCTTTATATTTCCATATCAATGGAACCCCGACAAATAAAACAAATATTAAAAATTTAATGGAATACCATTAAGGAATTTCAATTTAATAGAATAATTCCAATTTATTGGATTTCGTTGAGCAATTCTAATTTAATAGAATACCAATGAGTAATTCCAATTTAATGGAATTCCGACGAGTTATTCCAATTTAATGGAATATCGAAGACTTATTCCAATTGAATGGAATACCGAAGACCTATTCCAATTTAATGGAATACCGACGAGTTATTCCAATTTAATGGAATACCGAAGACCTATTCCAATTTAATGGAATACCGACGAATTATTCCAATTTAATGGAATACCGAAGACTTATTCCAATTTAATGGAATACCGAAGACCTATTCCAATTTAATGGAATACCGACGAGTTATTCCAATTTAATGAAATACCGAAGATTTATTCCAATTTAATGGAATACCGAAGACCTATTCCAATTTAATGGAATACCGATGAGTTATTCCAATTTAATGGAATACCGAAGACCTATTCCAATTTAATGGAATACCGACGAGTTATTCCAATTTAATGGAATACCGAAGACCTATTCCAATTTAATGGAATACCGATGAGTTATTCCAATTTAATGGAATACCGAAGACCTATTCCAATTTAATGGAATACCGACGAGTTATTCCAATTTAATGGAATACCGAAGACCTATTCCAATTTAATGGAATACCGACGAGTTATTCCAATTTAATGGAATACCGAAGATTTATTCCAATTTAATGGAATACCGAAGACCTATTCCAATTTAATGGAATACCGACGAGTTATTCCAATTTAATGGAATACCGAAGACTTATTCCAATTTAATGGAATACCGATGACTAATTCCAATTTAATGGAATTCTGATGATCAATTTTAAAGTAATACAATTCCGGTGAGCAGCTCCAATTTAAAGAAATTCCTATGTAATATTATAATTTAATATATCAAACGAGAATTGAACCTACATTTCAAATTACTCACCTGTTCCAGAGCAATATTACTTAATTTACAAAGATATAAATTTTAACTTATTGCAATAAGCAGGAATCGAACCCTCAGCTCATTGTACTTAATCATATAAGGTAAGTGACACTTAGATCCATCAGATAAATATCATATATATTTAAAAGTATTTCGAATTAATAATAATATTACATATATTCTTACTTGTAATTGAATATACATTTAATGTTTAGGTAATTATGAAAAATATAGCAATTTTATTTTAAATCATTAATTGAATGTAGCCTTAAATTTTCCACGTTTTAATTATAATCTTTCCACCGAGTGGGAGTCGAACCCACACCAACAAACCGTCTTCACAATCAGTCGGCGCTGTCCAACTGCGCGCCACTACGACTACTGTCTATTTAAATTATAATTTTCTGTCTATTTAAATTATAATTTTAATTTTAAATGGTTAAACAGAACGTATCTACGTATAGGCAATAATTTTATGATACTGGATAATGTTAAGGCATTTCGCAATATCTTAACAAACTAATATTGTTAATATTCTTCCTCCTTTCATCCTTTTCTTTTTTTTTTTTTGTGTGGTAGAAAATTTTGACGGGATATTCAAAAATCAAAATAAAGTAAAAAATTAAAACAATCTAATTACATTAGTAAAATGGAACTCGTCGTAAAACTAAATATATATGAAACTAATATAAATTCAGCAAGATAAAATGCTGTGATACTTCATTAAACATAGTATGTATACATACATACATATCTTTATATAAATTTATATAACATCCCATGCAATCGACGTATGACCTAAACTTAATTACATTGCAAATGTTACATATTTTATAGATAAGAATCTGTTTAATCATTACAAAATTTAACCAAACCTTCATACATCGTTGTTGTCGTTGTCTATGTAAAATTATTTAATTACCTTTAATATTTATCGATTACATTTTAATATTACATTAATAATATTTACCATTCTCCATTGTTTGTCAATTATATTTACAACAATTAATAAGAAAGAACCAACCTGATATATATTTTTTTGTTATTGCCTTTCTAATGTTATTTCAATAAATAATTTCACTGATTTCTACCCTCATTGCGCTTTTCCTTCCGTATTTTATAATAATTAAGCTTTTATACCTTTATCCTCGTCGCCACTTGTAGTGTATGGCTTTATAGACACTACACACTCGTAAAGGATTCTGGGATCACTATCACTGGCTCACCACTACCCCAGGTAGCAGCGGCGCGGGAGCACGTCCGACCCGTACCGTGTCTGTCACAATACTCCCCCCCTCTACTGGTGTACATGAGACAATGTTACGTATCTATTAAATAGATACAAACACTACAATTAGCTTCCTAAGTAAGTAGTAGTAGTAAGTCTAATATCCCTTATGGAGTTTTATTTTATATACGTGTACCTTGCCCCATACAATAATGCTTTTGCAAACAAGTAATTCCTATCGAGGAACAAAAGTATGCCATAACAGTAATTAACAATGCCCTGAATCAAAGATGTTTTATATAAAAATAGATAGATACATTTAGAAAAGCAAAGTTTTGTGTTAATAAATGCTAACGTTACTAAGTATTTCTTACTATCGCCTGCCATGAACAAGTAATACAATATATGCACATGTTATTTAATATTCTAACTATTAGTTTTCGTAGTAATGAAAAGTTGAAACTTATATCAGTACAAATAAATAGCCTTTTTGTACACCTTATCTAGGAATTTTAATTTTGTGTGAATTTTTGTTTTGAGAAAGAGGACTTAAATTTGATGTTATTGGAAGAAGATATTAAGATACTCCTGTTGAAACCTCCTGTTTTGACTCATTTCTTGAAGCAATGTAAATTTAGTATCGGAACTCAAATCCGAAATTTGTCGCAATTTGCCTGCAATGCGGAGAAATATTAAAATTATATAACTATACAAAATAAAAAACTGATACCCAGTATGGTATTAGTTGTTTATCAAGAAGTTTGTATGCAGAGAGCGCGCCAAATGTCACCTTTCGTGAGTAAACAAAGTGATCTAAGACTGGAACTAAGCCTCATTGGATATTCACTGGCTCGTCCAAACGAGATATATAGCTCATACAAGCGACTTGTTCATTGTTCATCAAAATATACACTTTGTTATTCCGTAAATAATGTAGCGGTAAGTGTTTATATTGTATGTGTATCGTGAAGTAGTGATCAAAATTGTTATAAGAAACTAGTTGTTACTCGCAACTTCGTCCGCATTTGGTAGTAACTCTGGACAGGAGATTGTTTTTTACGAAGAGTATTTCTATAGTTGAATTTTAAATATTTTACTGTATTATATACATAGAAAAGAAGATTTAGGGAAAAGTAATGAAAATCTCAACTTTTTATTTAATTTACTGTGTAGGTTACTGTAATATATTTTTATATACAACGTTTAAAATCACTACCTATCATTATGAATTCAAAGTTATACCAATTTAGTAAAAGTACACGATGTACCTACAATATAACAAACTACACAAATAGGTACTTATTTCACGAAGAATGAAATACATTTCATGCACTTTTCATGTTTAAATTCAGCAGCCCAAAATTTCACTGTTGCAAATTATAATGCAGAATTCCCATACACTTAATCAAAGGCGTTGCTTTTCAAATTGCCTTGTAAAAACAAATATCTAATAACAGCTGACGCGCGCTCAATACTTTATTATGCCTATTATTAGAAAAAACCTCACACCAACAGTTGTTTGATACATAAAAATTCACGTCCAATTTGGCTGAAACTTTGGTATGTACTTTGGTATGAGTAACTGTCAACCGATGAAGAAACGAAATTCAGTAAATTTTATTTAAGAGTGCTCGCGTCTTCAGTTTAGGTGACGGCAATTTTTAACTAGATCTTTTTTTTTTATATGCATTCTCCTATTGTGTAATATTATTTTTTGCCGTACAGCCTCCTTCGTGTCTTCTCCATTCATCGTGACATTGGCAAAGTGTTAAGTGCTCAACTGGCACGCTCGGAATGCCATGATCAAAGAACTATACTATACCATCTTCAGCTTAAGGTTGAAAACTTTTCAGACCACCCTCGTAAATATACTGGTATTGAAAACTTAAACTTTCACCCTGTTATTGATTTTTGTTCTAAGTGTAATTTTAACATTACTTTCATTTTTCTCTACGAATAGTTAAAGTTCGGTGTCAAGTATTGACAATTTTCTGACAATTTCTAGAATTTAAAGCAGAAAATAAAGAAAAAAAAGTTTTTACTTTAACTACTTGTTACATACTTTAGCCGTGTGATTCCGGCTTAGAATAGGATCACCCTGGTACTGATGGTGTCGTAAGAGGCGACTAAAGTGCGTGTGGTAGAGTCACGTTGCCAGTAATGGCAACACGCATGGGCAGACTCGACCGGATTATTACCACCCCCGGCACTTAAGACCGGCGTTAAGTAGTGGCTTTGGCCACTGCATTTCGCATTAAATTATTATAAAACTTGAATATTTTTATTACAAAACTTGAATATTTTTATTATAAAACTTAACAGTCAATACAGTTTTAATTATAAATAGCTATCTAGCCAAAACACAAGGCATTATACATTCTGGGATTTAGCCAAAACCAGGATTAAGGATACCCATGGTGGCCAGCCAGAGTTTTAGGAAGGATATTCGATAGGAAAAATACACATATAAATGGCGAGCTCATTAATATAAACACAATGCAACTAACACGCAAAGCCTCAAAATTCGGCGGAAAGTAGGGAACGGAGTGTCTTAACACTAGGTTCCCGTGTTCCCTCTGCCTACCTTGCCTCGTGCGGGATACAGCGTGAAGCTAAAAATAAAAAACAATGCAACTAAATAAGTTTAAAAATGTCAATCACCTTCCGGAGATTCCTCTGCATCCGAGCTGTTATAACCATTCTTGTCAAAAAATACCAGTACTTATTCTGCTTACATTCATTTGAAATATAAATGTTATAAAGTTATGTCATTTTATCTTACTTTATTTAAATTTTTACATTGCGTTCCGCAATTTAATGTGTCGTGTCACTATTTGTTATTTGTCTGTACATATTTTTGTTAGTGGTGTTGAAGTCAGAGAAAGTTTAGTGCATTTCATTCTCTACATTTTAAATTAGGTTTCAAGTGGTTACGTGACTGTGGTGGGAGAAAAATTAAAATTACTCCGAGTGAAAACACAACGAAATATTTGAATATTTTATTGTATATTCAAGTTGGGAAACTCAAGTTAAAGAATTAACTTCTGTTCGCAATATGTACTGTGAAGTAGAGAAGTATATATAAATTATCCACGACGTATAATAGAGTATTTTTGATTCTGTCAATAGCTTACATAGAGCACATCCGGCGTGGCATGTGATACACTAAAACGTTAAAAATTATAATATTTTTAATTTTTAGTGTACACATACACTAAAACAAAATTTGTATTACAAGATTTAAAATGTGTTAAATATATAATTCTTTTCAACGCCTATACTGCGGTACATCATCATCTGTGTACCCTGCCATGTGTGGGATACAGTGTGAAGCCGAAAAAATTCTTAACAATATATATATATATATATATATATATATATATATATATATATATATATATATATATATATATATATATATATATATATATATATATATATATATATATATATATATATATATATATATATATATATATATATATATATATATATATATATATATATATATATATATATATATATATATATATACTATTGTAGGCAATTAGGCAAGCGGCCCGCCTGATGGTAAGTGGTCACCGCCGCCTATGAATACTTGCAACACCGGGAGCATTGCTGGTTCATTGCCTGCCTTTTAGGGACAAGAATTTATTAACCCTACGCTTGAAGAGCTCCAGGTTATAGTTTAAAGGAAAAACCTCAGGGGGAAGATCATTCCACATCTTGCAGGTACGTGGCAAGAATGAACGCGCAAAACGGATTGTTGTAGATTTCCACGTATCTACAACATGTGGATGAAATTTCTTGCGGTGGCGGGCAGTCCGGTGATAAAATCGAGATGCTGGGATGAGGTTAAATAGTTCTTCAGAGCACTCCCCGTGATAATATCTGTAAAACAGACAAAGGGAGCCAACATCACGACGAAGGCTAAGGTGTTCCAACCTATCGGTGAGCATGGGGTCGTCGACAAGTCTGACGGCTCTTCGCTGTAGGGAGTCGAGTGGTTGAAGCTGGTATTTCGGCGCACTACTCCTGAGATGCGAGCTGTACTCCAAATGCGGCCGAACCTGAGCTTTATATAACAATAATATTTGGTTCGACGTGAAGTACCGCTTTGCTCTGTTGAGTACTCGGAGCTTCTTTGAGGTAAGCTTCAACTTACTTGCCAAATGGCTCCGAAACTGGACCTCGCTGGAGATGTCAACGCCCAGGATTCCTATATTCTCCGACAGGGTAAGAGGGGTGCTCTGAAACCTGGAAACTATAACCATCGGAGATTTTTTCGCGGTAAACACGATAGTTTGTGTTTTTGAGGGGTTGAACTTTACGAGGTTTTGTTCTCCCCATGCGGATACCTCATACAAGCATTGTTCAACCCGCGACACAAGTAGGGTCCTACTTTCCTCCACCTCCGCGCGAGAGGCATTTGTTCGGCCCGAGTATTGGGCATCACCCGTGCTGTCATCCGCATAACAGTGAAGACCACTTATTTTTAATAGATCATTGATATGCAGGATGAACAGCGTAGGCGAAAGCACAGAGCCTTGGGGGACACCGGCATTTATTGGCATCATCTCGGATTGAGCTCCGTCAACCACGGCTCGAATCCTTCGATGGTCCAAAAAATTACCCAGCCACTTACAAAGACCCTCGGGAAGACCATATTTTGGTAACTTCGCTAGAAGCGCCCTATGCCACACTCGGTCAAACGCTTTAGCAATATCAAGGCTCACTGCGAGAGCTTCCCCTTTACTCTCGATTGCCTCGGCCCAGCGGTGAGTGAGGTACACGAGAAGGTCACCAGCTGAGCGACCGTGACGGAAGCCGTATTGACGATCACTAATCAGCTGGTGATCTTCAAGGTAACCTAGAAGACGACTGTTAATTACTCGCTCCATCACCTTGGAGAGCAAAGAGGTAATTGCTATAGGTCTATAGTTTGCCGGGTCGGTTCGGTCACCCTTTTTGGGAATAGGGTGGACATGGGCTAACTTCCAGGAAGAGGGCACGATACCAGTTTCGTAGGAAAGCAGGAACAATCGCGTTAAGACGGGAGACAGTTCGGGGGCACATTTTTTCAAAACTATAGCCGGGATACCATCGGGGCCACTCGACTTATGCACATCTAGGGATCGCAACGCTCTTCTGACCGCCGTTTGTGTAATATTTATCTCTAGCATGCAACTATCGCAACTGGGTAGGTCAGGAGGTACCGCGCCCTCATCGTGTAGGGTTGAATTTGAGGAGAAAAAAGTGCCCAGAAGGTCGGCTTTTTCTTTCGCACTGTGGGCCAGTGTATCATCCGGTTTTCGCAGAGATGGTAAGGCTGAACGGCAAAAATTGCCTTCAGCAGCTTTAGCGAGCGACCAAAACGCCCGGCTCCCAGTTGGATGTTTTGCCAACTGGTCACCAATCCGGCTTACAAAGTCGCTTTTTGCCTTAGCAATAACCCTCTTGGTTTTCCTGGATGCAGCATTGAGTTCTTTTTTGAGGTCGGAAGTTTTAGGATCATTGCAGGATTGCGCAGACGCCCAGGTTCTAAACGCGTTCTTCTTGTAAATTGTTGCATCGGAACACGTCTTATTAAACCAGGGACGACTTTTGCCTCCGGTGCGTTTCACAGAGTTTGGAATAAAACATTCCATTCCCTGCAACAAAACATCGGCGAGCGAATCGGCGCATCTGCTTGGATCGTTTGAAGAAAAGCAAAGCTGTCCCCAAGGATAGGATGAGTAGAACTCACGCAACCCATCTTAATCGGCTGATTGGTAATGCCAAACCTTTCGCTTTCCGGGAGGAAAGGGGACTTCGGGTCGTGACAGAGGAGCAACTGATTTGATCAGGCAATGATCAGATGAACCGAGCGGTGCATCGATCGTTACACGATATTGATCAGGATGCGTGGTCAGCAGCAGGTCTAGTAAAGAGGGAGTATGATTCTCTATGTCTGGTACTCTAGTTGGGCCGGTAACCAGTTGAGAGAGATCATGGGCCAAAGCAAATTCATGGGTAGCTCTACCCGCGTGGTCAGTAGTGTGCGATCCTAGCCACTCAGCATTGTGGCCATTAAAGTCGCCGAGTATAACGACTTCCGCAGCAGGGTATTGCTCCTGAACTTTACCAATCCCGAACAAAAGGTGCTCAAAAAATCGGTTCGTCTCCGCGTCGCCGCTATGGGATCTGTAAACACACGAGTAAATCCGACTCTGACCTCCAAAGTCAACTTTTACCCATATGTTAGACAGATCCGCAGCTTCAAGCCCATTGAGACGTCGGCAACAAATATCCCCCGGACGAAAAGACAGACTCCGGCACGACGTAGATATGCATGCTCGAGGTTGTACCCTGGGTAACGTAGGTACGATGTGTCGGCCGGGGGAGATATTTGTGTCTCCGTCAATAAGAGTAGAGCTGGTTTTGAGGTCTCTAGGTGGTGGTGGACAGCATTAAGATTGCAATGAAGGCCCCGGATGTTGTAGAAATCCACGTTAATAGTAGACGTTGGGACCGCTGAAGTTGCTTTACTCATTTTTTTAACGGCCATTGGGTTTTTGGGTTGAAAGGGAAGAGGGGTTGAAATTGCATCCAGTAGACGACAGTGAGGGCAATGAGAGAGGTTAAAATAGGTCGCTCTGTCTGCGAGGTCTGTGGTTAGCCAGCGCGGGGCACGGAAGGGCCCCCAGTCCCCCCTGAGAATAGCTGCCGGGGTCTACTCCGGTCTCCTACTCCGGCACGACAGCTACTCTGCAGGATTATGCACGAGTTGGCGGGACAGCCTCCCGTGGCGGAGGTTAAAAGTGATCCACAGGTTCGGGTCCCCTACTGACTCGTGGGCGGCCAGCGGACAACCGTTTCACTGGGTCTCCCTGGACCCCGCGCTGACCCTCCACACCGGGCAGAAAGGAACAACCGTTACACATGACGTCCGGCCCTCACGCACTATCCAGTCTAGCATCGCAACCTGAAGAAAGGAAAGGAAGGGAAGGGAGCTGGAACTCTCACACTAGTACCGGAACACGCTGGCGTTGCCCCGCTAGCATTTTGCGGTACGCTTTAATGAGAGGGTGGTCATAACCCAGGCGGACTAAGGGGGTCCTACCACCATGGAATGGGAGTCAAGTGGAGTTGCAGCCCTGAAAGCACAAGCCCAATTAAGTAAATACTTGCGCGTGTGATGACAAGGCTGGCAGGGGGTGCGACGAGCACGCCTCCACGCTTACCCCCCCAAATATTGAATAGCGAAACCCAATGCTACATTGTGCTACCGTAGTGAAGGAGATATTAATTTCCCCAAGTGAGTTTACGCGTATCCGTTTCCCAATTTTCCTCTGATTTTTGTGACATTGTCATCATCGATCATCATCAGCCGAGACATACGAGTATACAAACGCCACATTTTTACTCATCACCAGAGTGAAGAAATTAACATAATCGAATAGATACCACACCCACAGCCGTAGAGACGATGATACGACGACATTAGACAATGTATAAAACAATATTCTATTTCGTTTAAGTCAGTTAATTAATAAACGTCAAGTTGCTCAAATAATTATGAAAATGTACATGGTTATGATGAGAATGTATTTTTCAGTATCAAAATTAAGGGTGCCAGAGACACCGGGGCCGGGCTCTGAGTTATGATCTCATCAAATCGTCTCTGCCCCTGCACTGTTATTATTATCGAAAAATATTATAAGGAAATTTTGTCATATTCATGTACGATAGAAGGAAGTTATATTTTTATATCACAAGGATGATGTTTTTATGCATATTTTGAAATAGTTTTTTGTTACGATCGACGATCTTTGTCATTCAACTCCAGTCTAAGGTCAGAGTACAAAGATGTGTTCGAGCACTATCACTCCAGGTGCCCTTTTTACGGCATTTTGAAAATTTTTAGCTTCACGCTGTATCCCGCACAGGACAGGATAGGCAGAGGGAACCCGGGAACCTAGTGTTAAGACACTCCGTTTCACTTCCGTTCCCCACTTTCCCCCGAATTTGAGGCATTGCTTGTTGAGGGGCGGAACTCAAACTCAACGCCGCACTTCGCCTTTTTACCAGAGCAAAGAAAATAAAACACTAAATATTTAAATTGAAAATATTAAATATTTCATTTCCTCGACTGGGGATCGAACCCAGAACCTGTCGGTTACAGTCACACGCTTGTGCCGCTGCGCCACGACAGCCCTCAATTTTGAGAATACGCTTTATACATTTGTTTGTGTTTTATTGCTATTAAGAAAGATAGATAAAGAATACAAAGGGGATTTTTTTAGATATCAAATATCAATTTATATTCAATATTATGAAAATTTTACACAGTACAGACAAGTTAATAAATTCTCGAGCCATAACAAAGTTATTTGATCGAAAAGTGTAGACTGAAACATACAATTAAACACACTATTTAATATCCATACTACTATCTATACTATTATCGTACAGCGGGAAAATTTGTTTGTGTTAACTCGCTTATCTCAGGAACTAAATTCATATTATACAGTGCATTTCGTATCGGCTTGTTCATTTAGTAAGGAAAGCTATTGGCTATATTATATCAAGATAGTAATTTCCATATAAACTGCACATGTACCTGCGGTCACAGTTACCTGAGGCACTTTTGACTTTATCTCGAGACATAAACAAGGCTTTGCTAATTCTGTTCAAGTGGGTCCGAGGCCACAGATAGTACAAAAAAAGATAAACATTATATTAGGCTCTATTTACGTTTGTTTGTGTTTTACAAAAAAATATCAAAAAGTACAAAATAAGCAATGAATCTCTTTGATGTGGGATATAGTTTTTCGAGACTATCGAGTAAACCTAGCGGTCTGTTACTAGAAGATAAACGCAAGAGACTTACTCTTACCTCAGTGGTAGTTAGCAGTTTACATAACACTGATGACGTAATAAAAATAAACGTTGTAATTTGTTGAAAGATCGTTTCTTCAGTTTTTTTTTTCATTTTATACACTTTAAATGAACGTAATTTAACAAACATAAAACGGTTACCCTGGGGTTTGTCGTTCGGTACTTCCGCAACCAAACGGTCGCTACTAGGAAGAACCCAATCAAAATTTTAATAATTATCATACTTTTATAAATGTGTTACTACTGTGTTTTTCGACCTTTCCTCTAGTTATAATTTTCACATCCAGAAATGCATAAACTAAGTCAGGGTGTATATAAACTCTGAACAATATATTAAGCGTTGTAAAATGTAGCAAAATAATAAAGCGCAAACTTCAAAACAACAACTTTATTTTAAATATAGTGTCAAGATATACAGTCTCCATTAAGACGCATTCGTTGCCTACTTGTCGCCTAACTGAGTAGTACAACTCAAATGCTTTGTTATCACAGCAAAGAAAATGAGAAAGTTAAATATATATCAAAGCCAAATAATATAAAGGACATATTTTTTTTTCAGCTTCACGCTGTATCCCGCACTACTCAGGGTAGGCAGAGGGAACGGAAGTGTAACCTAGTGTTATGACACTCCGTTCCACTTCCTTTCCCCACTTTCCGCCGAATTTGAGGCATTGCGTGTTGAGGGGTGGAACTCAACGCCTCGCTTTGCCTTATTACCAGAGCGAAAAAATGAAACATTAAATATTTTAAATTGAAAATATTAAATATTTCAAGGACATATTTGGAGTAGTTTATCGCGTTTCAGAGAATAAGATTCAACATCAATTAACACAAATTACATCGACCGACGCGGGGACGGACCTTTGATACATTTTATATCTTTTAAATAATGATAATAATAAATAAATATCTTTATTTAGAATATATTACATACAATATCTTTGCACCTGCTTTATTATATAAAAACACTTTCATCGTCGCAGTAGACTTACGAGTATATAGCATATATTTTTACCCAAATATCGCATCCCACACACTATTGGGGAGCGTGCACTTGAGGACTTAGTGTTAACATTGTGAAGCGAGAGTGGCGAAACAAATGAATGTTGTCATTATTTGTAGTCGCACGCTGGTGCTCCTGCAACATGACTCGTACCTACACCAGGCCAGTTGGAGAATTAAACAAACCAGCTGAGTTCGTTTGTATAATATATGTATTGTATAGTTGTTATGTCCATTCATATTTAAGTATTATAATATTTAAAAAATCTCCAGAGATACATATGATTAAAACTTACAAATCAAATATCGATATATTTTTTACTAGATGAAGGGCCAAAAATGCGGACCCATTTTTTTTTTGTTTTCCGAATTTATAATTTATAAAAGAAATATCATATAGTGATATATAGTTAGACTTCCAGTCGTCATTAGTGAGGAAGTGCGTATTGAGTGGAGGAACTCAACGCCACGCCATTCCTCGTGACCAGATCGTTGAAATAAAATATTAAATGTTTCATTTCTCTAAGAAAACTCATACAAATATCTAAATTAATACAAAAATTAATAAATTTACTTTAATAATTTATTATACAAAAATAACTATTCGAGGTACTACTAATAATACTTACAGCCTGGCATTTACACTTGAAGCCAAGTCAGCCAGTATTTATTTATATTAATATTTGTAAGCAACATTTCCCTCATATATTATTCATAACGAGCACCATTTACTATTCAAGAATATTAAATATCTCTCTAGAACGTAAGTGTATGCGTAGGTTTATGGGATCAGTTATAACTGCATATATTTTCACCCAGAGTACGTCAGCGGATGTCTTATTGTCAGATCCATAACAAATCTCAATTTAAAAAGTAAACATTTTTTTATTATTTTATATGTTTCTACGTTAGGTTAGACAAATAAAAATCAGATTCAAAACGCCTGTCACCATTGACTTACGAAATTTAACACACATTAACCGAATTCAACAATATCACATAATTATGTGAGTACGACTTCATATTTCCATAAAAGTATTGAAGTTTTCTTACACTAAACTACAGAATACGTACAAGTAATAATATATAAATTTAAAGCTTAAAAAATAATTAAATTTACGATTTTCTATACGACAAGTGATTTTAAATGTACTCAGGGTTACAAATTATACGGAGCTAAGGCTTACTACTAAACTCCGAAATTTTAAACTGTGCTAATTTATGTTTATAATTACGGAACCCTTCCGTTCCGTTCCATTAATGGGAAAACACTATCTTAACACTTGCTTCGCAAGTTCCCTCCGACGCTCTATTTGTGTGCAATGAAAAGATGTGAGCATTTACGAGTATGTTATGTTTTAACATTGTAAATAAAGATATCAATAACTTATTATTGTACTTTATTTCATTAAAAAATATGCACATCTTTGCAAAATTAACTTAGTTAATTTTTGGCCTTTGTTGTCTTTCGTTGATAAATAATTATATAATTGGAAGGCAACCCTCGGTGCACAAATTTGACTTGCACTTGTTTAGTGTGCTAGTCTAAATGCACACACATCGTCAAAATGAAGTAATATATAAACATTATTTCTTTGAACAAGAACCTACATCCCGTCGACAATACTGTCAGTTATATTCCCAATATGTGATAGCATCTAATAAAGTACTGAAGAAACAATAAGCAAGTTGTTCTTGATAAAGTCGTTCAGGCTTATTTGAGGTCCATTGATAGTGATTTATTCTATCTTCTAGTGCCGTTTGTTATCGTTTGAGAGGTCTTTGTCTCGAGAACAATTTATAGACTGACGTAATATGAGATTAAAAATATTTAGTTTTTTCTTTTAGTTTTATTGCTTTAGTTTAAGTTTTTTCTTAATCGTGATCCTCACTTGGGATTATTCAATTCTTATTTTGTATAAAAATATATGTTTGAATTTACTCACGGTTTCACACGTTTTATTTCATAATTTTTAGATATTACGAAAAAGTTGTGCGTTATATATATACGATATATCTCAGTTGGCACATTACAGTTTACGAGGTTAAAACGCAACATTAGTTATGAAATTAATAAATAATTGAGTGAACTCACCTAGTAGTAGTAAACAATGTATTATTTACGTAATATAATTACAGTAATATCCGTTGCGTTGTGAAGGATTCATAAAAAAATAAATATTAACCATTAAATATATATCTTTGACATGAAATGGTTTATCGTAGTAAAAAGTACTCTGTCTCTCCAGCCACTCCATCAACTCTACGTAAATAACCACTTAATGAAAATACTCTGTTGCAACGTGAAGTACGAACAAACAAACACATTTTCATGTTTATAATATCAGTATCGATAGTGGGGAACGGAAGTGGAACGGAGTCTCTTAACACTTGGTTCCCGGGTTCCCTCTGCCTACCCTGCCATGTGCGGGATACAGCGTGAAGGTGAGTGAGTGAGTGAGTATCGATAGTACAGAACACCTTGAGCGTGAGGCAGACTCATATGCCGATTTTTTGCCGAAAATTATTGTTTGAGTTTAAATGTGAAAGTTATATGAAAATGTTTTTGTGACGCGCATTTGAATATGGATAAGTCGCAGATTATCTCGTTCTGGTATTGATAGATGCCATACATATTTTAAATAATGTATTTTATCGGTAATTTAATGTAACGTACGTTATCGGCCCTGTTTGTTTTTTTTTGTCCTTCGACATCTCGATATTCTGTATTAGTTCCCTTACACTTCTCAAGGAATTAAATAACTTAAGTTTTAATAAATATACAGACAGAGGTGTTATTCCACACTTAGGACAGAAAATACTAGCATTAACCAACTAGGCCATACGTTCTTATCATGCTACGTCGAAATTCTTATACGCCATCACTTACCATCATTCTTATACGGCCATCACTTACCATCAGGTGTTTTTATAAATTTCCGTACGAATAATCGTTTGGCAAGAGAGAATGCTATTTATTTAATATTTTTACAATTTTTAAGCATTCATTCCACATTTAGGATAGAAAATACAAGCATTAAATTTAAAAAGTTGGTCAGAGCGCTTGGACGGTTTTCAAGAGGCGCGGGTTCAATTCCTGCTACAACCAAAATTTTTATACCCTTTTTAAATGTAATGCAAATATTTTATCTCTCTCATAGCATGTGATCGCTTAGCTCTCGATACGATACGAATGTAGATACGAACTGAACAGAATGAACAGGATGCAAGATGGACTCGTTTCACAAATTTTACTCATCTCAATTGTCGATTTCCTCCAACCAAAGTAATTAGTATGGAAGTCACAAACGTGTGACTGTGAACGCGACAAATTGTGAGTTCGATCACTACTCGAGGAAAGGCATTATTTAATATTCTCAAACGAAATGTTTAATATTTTATTTTCTTTGCTCTAGTAAGAAGGCAAAGCGCAGTGTTGAGTTCCGCCACTCAAGTTGCCTCTAATTCGGCGGAAAGTGGGAAATTAGGTTCCCTTCCCTTCCCTTTACAGTAGGTACAGTCTGCCACAGTCAGTGCCTTGATGGTTGCACTTGAGTCTTTTAAAAAGTTCAATTTGATTACAGTTAGTTTAGTTGTAAGGACATATACTAGCGACAGCTACATATGCTAATGCTGCTTCGCCCATTGAAATCACACTTTTTTATTATTCTATTAATATTATCAGTTTTAAGGTAATATTATTAAAACTGATAAAAAAAACAAATAATAAATGTTATTTATAAGATTAGCGCGCACAAATGCACAGACAAACAGACAAAAATGTTTAATATCACTGTTTTGGGCCCTATTACATTACTAAACGTCCTTTATACGATTTTTAATGCAGCTTACTGTACTTGGTGTCAGAGTTATTACCGGCACCTTTTAATATGAAAGTGAAAAATACCTGGGTGTTGTATAAAGTTTGAGGAACATTAAGGAAAATAAACGTAACAACGTACAAACTAGTTTTTGAAACATCGTTCAACCATACCGCGCTCGGTTCTAAAGCAGGAAATTGATATTTTCATATTAATTCAGAAAGTCGTAGGGTCGTACGGCGCCGCGGACCGTTTAAAATAAAAAAAATAGTTTCACTTACTTTTGAACGTATTTCATATCCAAATGTTTTGAATGTTAGTTGTATGGGAAAAAATGTGGATATAGGATATATTCTTTTAAAAATAAAAAGTAACAGCTATAATTTTAACTTGATACTCCAGATTTTACTTTTTAAGACCTCGATATGAGTTGTAAAAAAAAGTCATTTACTTTCCATCAATAAACTTTTACTTATTTTTTCTAGTGTGAAGACACTCCGTCCCGTTCCCCACTTACAGCCAAGTTTGAGGCATTGCGTGATCAGCAGTTGAACTGAACACCGTACTTCTCCTTTCCTCTTAAGTGAAAATCAAATGCATACCTGTTACGTCCACGCATAGACGCCGCGCCACTGTGCCGTAGACCGTTTTTGCTATGAAATCATTTTTGTACAATCTTTTATATATATATATATTTTAAAGTTATGTTTTGTATTTAACAAATTAGAGATTTAACAAAGATAGAGAAAACATCTTGTAGGATCTATTCAGAAGCATTATACTTTAGATAATGGAAATACTTGTCATGTTTAAACAGATCGAGCAGATGCACTTATATAATTCACTAAGGTGAGCGTCTAGTAACACTTACGTGATGCTTCCGTTCCGACCGTCTTTGAGGCTACTTCAAATATAAAGTATTCGTTATTCAAATAAATGTTTGCAAGCAATTTTCTTAGAACTTAAATCGTCTAATAGATATAAAGCTACTGACATGGAAGGTCCTACTGAGAGGACTGATAACAACCTTAACAGTTGTTCGTCAATATTACAATTTAGTGATGCCATAGAATATGTAGACCGCGTAAAAATCAATTGATATAAAATCCATACATATTATCGTTTAAGTCTTCCCACACAATGTGTAATATTTCATAGCATTAGTTTGCGAGTCACGATTATGATAGCTCGTTTAAAACATTCAACCAAGTTGGAAAATTCAACTCGCTTTTCCTACACGTATACATTTTATTACTTTATCACATGTTCTTCAGCTATAAAAAACAAAACAGATATCTGCAAGAATAAAACTATGCCGGTGAATGAGACGTGTCAGTGGACGTAAAGTTAGTAGGTTCAATTGTCATTTGCGGAAATGATTTTCGTATATATTTATCTTGATCATAATAGAGTAACTGAGGAGGAATGAACAATGCTCGACAGGTTTTGCCCATCTTGCTGCGTGAAGTGAAGAGACAAGCTGCATCTTTCACATCTTTATTGATTTATAATATTTATGTTTGTTATTCACTGTGTAATTTCTTCTCTGAGTGTTAAGAATTCAGTCTAGGTACAGAAACATTGTCTTTGGCCGACAACTATTACCCATAGGCACCATATGTAGTAGTGATAGGTTTACTACTGCAAAGTTTCTCCTTTACAATTTTCTACAATTAATCTTCTAATTTTCAAAGTGTTAATATATAAAGACACAAGTGTTTGACCCTGTCATCATGAATTTCTGACAGATGAAATTCTAGACTAAGATAGACTATAGAGACTGGATATATGTAAATCTATCTAGTATTCTGAATAGGAAGTGTGAGGGAACTAAGACTTGATTAATCAAAGTTCCTACGGGATTAAGACAAAAATGAGTTTTATTATATGATTTAAGGTTCATCAAAATAAATCTGGACACACTCTACGACAATATATTAATATTGCATTTACTTTCATCATAAAATGTCCCACAAAGAAATACATAGCTTTTGTAACTTCTTTCATTTATGAAAGCATAACAAAAACTTACTGATTACATAAAGATTAGTGTTTGTTCCGGTACAGGGTTGATATGCGTTAAGCTTTATACGAGTTGTTTATTTAATGTCAAACAAAATGAAACTTTCAGACAATGCGACAAGGTATTTTATTAGTTGTGTTTTTGTAGCCATTATGGGGACCACTTACATCACTTACACACATACATCACATTCACACATACATCACATTCATACATACATCACATTCATATGTACAACATTTAATTAAAATATATTTATATAATTAGCACTATGCAAAAGAGTCACATAGTAATTTATTGCTAATCGTCGGCCGTCGCATAGTATAACGATCTTACACCCCGCGGGAGCGCGGGCGAGGTAGTCAGGTGATGCGCCGGCGACGTTTGAACCGGTCCTCAGTAGCCGTTAGAACGTATGACTCGCTATCGCTTTGTACTTATAGTTACGCTGTGCATTACTGTTAAGCTTATAATTGTTACTTTCTTTTCTACTTCTTATTTGTGAACTTTTCTCTATACTCTGTGCTACCGCTTGTGCTTGACTCTCCTTCTGTATTGACTATTAAGTGTTACAATAAACTATAAAAACTTGTGTGCTGTGTTTGCTTGAAGACCTAAGGTAAATACAATAACCACATCTACATTGGTGACCCCCAAAAGGACACATATAAGGAATACAAGCATAAAATCGTGAGCAATACCATATTTTAAAATAAATAAAAAATGAACGATCCTGCCCAGTCCGCTGGAAATCTAGAAGAGCAGTTTACACCTCACGAAATACTTCGTGTCGCAGTCAAACCACCACCATTTTGGCCTGAGGAACCCGCTATTTGGTTTGCACAGCTTGAGGGCAATTTTAGCTTATCGCGAATTAAAGATGACGAAACAAAATATTATTATGTTACATCTACCCTCGATCAAAAATACGCAGCGGAGGTTAAAGATATTATTGTATCGCCACCAGCTCATAATAAATATGAATACCTGAAATCAGAGCTCATTAAAAGATTATCTGCTTCTAGAGAAAAGCATGTACAGCAGCTACTAATACATGAAGAATTAGGCGATAGGCGGCCGTCCCAGTTCCTGAGACACCTGCAGCACCTGGCTGGACCGAATGTACCGGACGAATTTCTGAAGACGATATGGGTGAGTCGCTTGCCGAGCAGTATACAAACTGTTATCGCCTGTCAACCAAGTGCAGATCTGCAGACGTTGGCGGAAGTCGCTGATAAGGTGCACGACATAGTACCCCAGCACCACAAGTAGCTGCCACTCAGTCCACTCCAGCCTTGGAAGTTATGTCACGGCAGATAGACGCGCTCACACGGCAGATGGAAGCCTTAATCGCGGATCAGCGACGACCTAGATCGAGAACGAGACACAGTGATAGACAACGTAGTTCCAGCAGATCCCAATCAAATTATAGGAGGTATCCCAACTGTTGGTACCATAATAAATTTGGAGAGAACGCAAAGAAGTGTAATAAGCCTTGTGACTACCAACAGGGAAACGCTCGCGGCAGTCGGTAATGGCGACAGACGACTGCCTTGGTACTCCTGGTCGCCTTTTCGTCACCGATCAAAGAACGAAAACTCAATTTCTCGTCGACACTGGAAGTGACCTTTGCATTTTCCCACGCACGGCCTTACGTGACCGCCGAACCAGGACAAACTACCAACTCTACGCTGCCAATGGTTCGCCAATCGCCGCTTACGGGTACACTAACCTCAACCTTAACCTCGGCCTGCGCCGAGACTTCCCATGGCGGTTAATTGTGGCTGATGTTACAAAAGCCATAATAGGCGTGGATTTCCTGCATCACTTCGGCCTCATCGTAGACTGCAGAAACCAGCGACTACTGGACAGCGCAACCACTTCAGCTTCCCCCGCAATATCTTCAACGAACATATCCTCGGTAAAAATAGCAGTTAACCATTGTAATAATAGATATCTTAATATATTACAGCGTTATCCAGATATTACTAAGCCAACATGCACTTACCGCACACCCGAAGACACTAAACACACCACAAAACACCACATCCGCACTACATCAGGTCCTCCGGTCTCTTGTAACCCCAGACGTTTAGCTCCCGACAAGCTAAAAATCGCGCGACAAGAATTCCAGGCAATGCTAGCTAATGGAACAGTGAGACCATCAGAGAGTGCCTGGTCATCTCCTCTTCATCTAGCTACAAAGAAAGACAGCTCATGGCGACCATGCGGAGATTACAGGATGCTGAATGCACGCACCGTTCCTGACAGGTACCCAATTCGTCATATTCATGACTTTAACCATAACATTGATAAATGTAAAATTTTCAGCACCTTGGATCTGGTTAAAGCATATAACCAGATACCTGTCAGTAACGAAGACATCCCCAAGACGGCGATTACAACCCCGTTTGGCCTGTACGAATTTCCATTCATGACGTTTGGACGTCGTAACGCAGGCCAAACCTTTCAACGTTTCGTTGATGAGATGACCAGGGGCCTCGATTTTTGTTACTGCTATCTCGATGACTTCTTAATTTTTTCTAGGGATGAACAGCAGCACGAACAACACCTGGAAGAAATTTTCAATAGGATGAAGGAGTACGGAATGCTTATTAACACTTCCAAGTGTGTTTTCGGGGCATCCACATAAGTTTTTTAGGATATCACATCTCGGAGAAAGGTACCAAGCCGCTGGATGAGAGAGTCCTTGCTATCAACAGTTTTCTACCAAAAACTGTACGGGAGCTGCGAAGATTCTTGGGTATGATAAACTTCTATAGAAGATTTATACCCAAGGCAGCAGAAATTCAAAGCCCATTGAACTCCTTACTAGCAGGATCAGTGAAAGGCTCACATCCTGTAAAGCTTGAAGGAGAAACCCTTAAGGCTTTTGAAGGTTGTAAGTCAAGCTTGTCCAATGCTGCCCTTCTTGCCCACCCAGACAGCGAAGCCAAATTAGCGCTAGTTACAGACGCATCTGACAAAGCCATTGGGGCAGTGCTACAAATGTGGAAAAACGGTAATTGGATGCCACTAGCCTTTTTCTCCAGAAAGCTAAACCCAACTCAACTTAAGTACTCACCCTACGACCGAGAGCTATTAGCTATTTACGAAGCGGTGAAGTACTTTAGGTATATGCTAGAAGCGAGGCACTTTGTGATCTACACAGACCACAAGCCCATCACCTTCGCGTTCCACGAACGTAAAACCAATTGTTCACCGAGGCAATATAGGCACCTCGATTTCATCTCACAGTTTACTACCGAGATAAGGCATATTTCTGGCAAAAATAATATAGTTGCCGATGCCTTATCTCGAATCGAAGCTCTGGAGACACCAGTCAGCCTCACCGACCTGGCTCGCGCTCAAGCCACGGATTCGGAGCTGGCAAAATTGCTGCGAGAAGGCACAGCATTGCGTCTTAAAAGACAAAAATTGGGTGGAAGTCCGGAATATTTGTACTGCGATGTCAGCACACCGGCTCCCAGACCATTCGTGCCAGAGCCATTCCGCAGACAAATATTCACAAGCATGCACTCGCTCAGCCATCCTGGCATAAAAGCTACCGCCAAGTTAGTATCCGAGAGATACGTATGGCCAGGCATCAATAGCGACTGCAGGAAAATGGCACAAGCGTGCCTATCCTGCCAACGCGCTAAAATTACCCGCCATGTATCCTCTACGGTTGGCACGTTCAAGCTCCCTCGTTCGCGATTTGCCCACATTCACATTGACTTAGTGGGACCACTCCCACTGTCAAAAGGTCATCGCTACTGTTTGACGGCAATTGACAGATTCACAAGGTGGCCTGAGGCCATACCTATTGCTGACATAACAGCGGAAACAGTGGCGCAAGCTTTATTGTCCGGGTGGATCGCCAGATTTGGCTGTCCACTGAGTATCACAAGTGATCGTGGTCGACAGTTCGAATCAGCGCTATTCCAGCATCTTTCCAAAATAGCTGGCTTCGAGCATCGTCGAACGACCGCGTACCACCCAAGTTGCAATGGCCTCATCGAGCGTTTCCAAATGAAGGCGTCTATCATGTGTCACACTGACACCACATGGACGGAAGCGCTACCATTGGTGCTGCATGGCATTAGAGCCGCGTTCAAGAACGATCTGCAGTCTTCCCCAGCAGATCTAGTGTACGGAGAATCTCTACGCTTGCCTGGAGAATTTTTCGAACCAAATACTCCAACTACCAGCGATACAGCAGAATTTACCGCCCGTCTCCACCGTATTACAGAAAATCTCAAGCCGGTAGCGGCAACCCATCACAATAAGGAGAAAATATTCGTATTTAAAGATCTGAGCCACAGTGAACACGTGTTTCTTCGTGAAGATGCCTTGCGTAGTGGTCTCCGACCTGCATACACTGGCCCGCACAAAGTGTTATCCCGAAGTGACAAAGTTTTTAAAATTTTATTCAAGGGGAAAGAAACAACCGTGTCAATTGATCGCCTTAAACCAGCTTACATATTGAGTGACAGGGAAGCCCCAGCCAAATCCACAGCAGGTGTAGCTGTAACCACATGTTCCGGGCGGACAGTTCGGTTCCCGGATTTTTATCGTCCTTAGACCAGGCCTCTGGGGGGGAGTGATGTGGGGACCACTTACATCACATTCATACATACATCACTTACACACATACATCACATTCATACATACATCACATTCATATGTACAACATTTAATTAAAATATAATTATATAATTAGCACCATGCAAGAGAGTCGCATAGTAATTTATTGCTAATCGTCGGCCGTCGCATAGTATAACGATCTTACACCCCGCGGGAGCGCGGGGCGAGGTAGTCAGGTGATGCGCCGGCGACGTTTGAACCGGTCCTCAGTAGCCGTTAGAACATATGACTCGCTATCGCTTTGTACTTATAGTTACGCTGTGCATTACTGTTAAGCTTATAATTGTTACTTTCTTTTCTACTTCTTATTTGTGAACTTTTCTCTATACTCTGTGCTACCGCTTGTGCTTGACTCTCCTTCTGTATTGACTATTAAGTGTTACAATAAACTATAAAAACTTGTGTGCTGTGTTTGCTTGAAGACCTAAGGTAAATACAATAACCACATCTACACCAATATCATTTAAATTTAAATGGTAGTTTAGTGACACACTCACATGTGACTGTTTCGTTTTAATCCAAGTGAAATATTCATGTGATCGTTATAAAATATGTACGTAAAAATAATATATCAATATCATTACCGACACAACAAACTCTTTTGCACAACCTTTCACTTACTAAAATGGACGATTTTAACTTTTTAATTCCTATGTTTATCTAAATATTAATTTTGCATTTTTCTTTTACTAAACGCTAAATAGCTTAGATACAATTAGTAAAGAAAAAATGTCACCTAAATCTTTTTTTTGACTCCAAATGTTAAGTTTAGATCTAAAGGATTAACATGGTTTTTACTATTAAAAGTCGTAAAATTTTAATTCATAAATTTGTAAACATAAATCGTTCGATTAATTGTGCATTACGTAATACGGTGGTGGTACTACGGTGGTGGTGGTGGATACTTGTGGTGTTCTTAATTCAGTTCGATTTGAGGATATAAAATGATTTTATTTCTTCTCTCTCGTACCAAGACAAGACTTGATGTTGAGTTTCACCACTGAAAATATAATATCTTGAAAGTGGTACATTATATAGTGCGAGGTGAACGGAGTGTCTTAACACTAGATTTCCTCCGCCTCTCCTGTAATATGCGGGCAACAACTAAAAACTAAAGAAACTTCAACTTTGCGTTTTACGCCGTGTGATCCCGGCTTAGAATAGGATCACCCTGGTACTGATGGTGTCGTAAGAGGCGACTAAAGTGCGTGTGGGAGAGTCACGTTGCCAGCAATGACAACACACATGGGCAGACTCGACCGGATTATTACCACCCCCGGTATTTAAGACCGGCGTTAAGTAGTGGCTTTGGCCACTGCGTTTCGCATTAGGTAATGCCGGGCCCCGGTGCCCATCCACCTTAAAGGACGGCAACGCTCCTGTAGCTCCTCTGGAGTTACTCGGGGCCGTGGGCGACGGTGATCACTTACCACCAGGTGACCCGTACGCTCGTTTGCCGTCTTTTCCATAAAAAAAAGATCTAGAAAAAATTGTTCCAATCCACTCAACATCCCGCAAAGCGTCTAAACTGTGTTGAGTTTTGCAAAGTTCGCGCATCGCGACAAAATGTCAAGTGCTTTTGCCTCTTGCCTTCAAGAAATTAATATGCTTGTTTTCACTTGCTTATGACTTGTTTTCATTTTGGTCTGAGATGTATTTAAAATAATAATTTTCTCAAGTTCTTGTAATAAATATAGATGGGACGTTTTCAAATAATGAAATGCGGTTTATCAACTCCCAAAGACTTAAAAGCTTTTAGCAAAATATTTATTATAAATACGTTTTTTAAAGTTTTATTTTGTTTTTGTCGTCGCCGTTGACTTTCAGTTACACACATCATCCTGCAGATAGTAAAGTAGGCAGAGGAACTGTGCACGGCTCTCTGCTTTCCGTCTGAAATCGATACATATACAGACACAAACTATTTCTGTATTGAATATATGTATTTGTTACGTCTGTTTTATAATACGCTAATGGTTTCAATTGAATCTAGCGTTCAGAGCTTCGGTATTTGATTTTATGTAAGTGTTACGCTGTTGTAAAGATATGCTTTGTTAGTCATACTACTAACTACTGGCGTTTTTTATTTTGCCTCTGTTCCTCTATTTGTCTCATTCACGTGTATTAGAAAGAGTCATAAAAATAATCATTATTCCATGTCGTGACTCACTGGGACAATGTTAGATTTATTGTGCATTGGTATTGTGTTCGATATCGATTTGATATATATCCTAGTTTCACTCAGTTACGAGACACTGCGCGTTGCGTAGCACTCAAGGTCGCTATTTGGCTCGTTGCAAGATCTGGCGAGCCAGTGTTGCTGAGACGTGATGGCTTTAAATCGGGGATATGTTTATTTATCTATGCTTACATCTTCACACTTCATTTCGTATGTAGCAGGAAGGTGGAGAGCCTAGCTATTGATGGAAGGGCATCTCACGGAACTTTTCATGTGTTTCCTATAACATTAGATAGTTTAGAGCAGTTCGTCGTGCCATATATTGTGTACAAAAGTATAAGTAACAGGGCATCAAAAGTAAAGGGCAACAGTGGACGTAGAATATAACAAAAATCAAGATGATTTTATTGATGCTATAGTACTCACGAAAATAAACGTGAGTGACCTTAGAAGGTATCAGGAAACAATAATCATATATGTTTGCCTACATGCGTATACATCTGCATCCAAGTCGACAAAATTTAATATCATAATAAGGATTCAGTTACAGTCCCAGGTTTCAATCCCGCTAACTTTTCATATTTATAGATTTTTAATTATAGTTTCAGTAACTAAAAGTTTGAGTTCGCAACAAATATTCCTATCGAATATTGGCAATATTCTCGTGTAAATTGAGCCTACATTTCATATAAGCCCAACATGGAAATGTTAACAATGAAATTAAAAAAAAATGTTTTGAAACTCATTCTTATATGAATATTTGAACGTAAATAAAGTGTGTTTATTTCACAAAAACTGCTAACGATGTTGGTTGTTTTAATTACATTTTAGCGTTTTCCTTATGGTAAATGTAACTGGCACATTATGAAAAGATAATTTACACAGAACTTCCTTCTTTATTTACCTTTGAATAATGTTAAAGTCATTCTAACTGAGGTGCGGTAACTCAAAGCTTATCACATATTGGTAAGCCCTTTACAAGTGTTTATATAATTAAAGTAATTTATAGAACCTTATTTAACTCTTAGAACCTTATAATATATTACAATCGCCCATCCCTAGATTTTTTTACAAACAAATCATACCAATAAATATTATATTATGTTACCGGATATTATAATTAGATTTATTAAGTAAAAGTTAACAGTGAAAGAGTTAGGGGGAGACCTCAGTTGATCTTCGAAAGTAGTTGATAAGGGTCGAACCCACTACTCTTCGCATTTCCAGTCACACTCTTGTACCACTGTCCTACGACAGGCCTCAAAAGTCTAGTGTTCAATTACTTAAATTGAATTAATCGTTTGTTAAATATTTATTGAAATAAGATGCTGTCAGTTTATTCTGCAACAATCCAGGGCGATATGCGAGGCCATTAAGAAATCGTTAGCTGTAGTTTGATATTCGGAACACCTCAAACGAAAATTGTGAAAGCCAATGTACTTTTGAGTGGTGAAGGCTGTTGATTCACTTTCCGCGGAATTTGAGGCATTGCGTGTTGAGTGGCAAGACTCAAGGGCGCGCTTTACTTTGTTACCAGAGCGAAGAAATGAAAACATTACATATTTAATTTCAAAATATAATATGTTTCATTTCCTCGAGTGGGAATCGAACCCACAACCTTTCGGTTACTGTTACACGCTTGTGTCGCTGCGCCACGACAGGCCTCTAGTTAAATAGTCATGTGTATATATTCATACAATACACTTAATAAAATAAATAAAACAAGCAGCGCGGTGTCTATCGGAGCGGAAGTCTATATAATTGTAACGCGATTAACGAAGTTTCAGCATCATTGAATTCGCTTCGTTCTAGGTTGTAGCTGTTTATTGATATGTACTTAAATTAATTACAATAAAAGTAATTGATTTTAGTTATGTGAAAGAAAATGATTATTTTTTGTGATAGTAACGGCGTTTCTTTTTAAATTTTATTTACTAAATATAATATATCATAGGGTAAAGAATACTTCTTTATTTTTAGTGGTATTCATGGAAGCATCTTTCGGGATCCTCACAACACAGGACGCCGCAAATGGGTTCTAGTAAACTCTGGTAAGAGTATAGGTGTCGAGATGGGCATGGCCACGAAAGAGAAAATAAGATGCTTTTAAAGAGCAGCAGATACTGCAGGTGAAAATCGTCGTACGTTACAAATTGTGAAAAAAATAAATAAATCGATAATACTGCTCGACAAGAAAGTAAGAACGCCATTCACATGGGTTTATGAACTTACCAATTTGGAAACACGAGGCCTACTGTAAAATCTATTTACTCGAAATTTGTAAATGCAAAACTTGTCAAAATTTAACGTGATTCTGTATAAATACAAAATTTAACTAAATTCACGAATCTTCCTTATTTTGCAAAACCTTTTATTTGAACAATTATCAATGCAAAATCTAAAATTTGAATAAATGATTAATGCGGGCACTGTTCTCTCAGAGCTTCCTTCTAACGACGATGTCGATTCATTATTCTATCTAACTTATAGTATATTATTGTTATTTTTTTTATTTGAAGTAATATTTTGATATTTCTAAAAAAAATTTTTAGAAAAGAAAAATATTCCTGTGGAACTCGAACTTATCTGAAGACCTCCTGGGGAATGATTCCTGATACCAATGAACATGTTCTTATCAAGCTACATTGAAATCCCAATATACTTTTGTAGGGACCAAAAAAAATATTATATGGAAAATTATTAAAATAAATAATTTTATTTTCCTAGAACCCTGTCGTAGCGCAGCGGCACAAGCTTGTGACTGTAACTAACAGCTTGTAAATTCGATCCCCACGCGAAGAAACGAAATATTTAAAATTTTCAATTAAAATATTTAATGTTATTAATTCTTCGCTCTGGTACCAAGCAAAACGTGGGGTTGAGTTTCGCCACTCAACACGTAATGCCTCAAATTCAGCGGAAAATGGAGAACGGAAGTGGAACGGAGTCTCAACGCTAGATTTTCAAGTTCCCTCTACCTACCCTGCCATGTGCGGAATACAGCGTGAGGCGGAGTGAGTGAGTAATTTGGTTATAATGACGTTTACAGAAAGTGTAAAGAAATATAAATATAAAGCGACTTGTGCTATCTTTTATATAACTATAGTATTGCAAATATTACGCAGACGTAATTTGAGATTTAAAATTTGGTAAAGAGTAACAATATAAAGTCAATACAAAATTAGTAAAATGTGTCGCTACCGTTTAAGAAGGGATTTAATGAGTTCTGACCTATCTTCGTTGTCAGACTTATCGGGTCGACGTTGTGGACTTGCTATAAGGATCTCATCCGGCCACGTGCGTTTCGGGATTATCACATTGACATATTGAATTACTTGTTTTCCAAAGTGAACAAGCGTTCAGAAAGAAAGGAGACGTAAAAAAATATTAATGTTCTTTCACGGTATAAAAAAACCGAAACCAATACGTACAAAATGTAATACATATTATTTATAAATAGATTGACCAGTTCAAATTAGTTCGTTATAAAAATCAACAATATAGTTTTGCGCCATTAGTTAGTTCTACCGACATAGTTTATTCTAGGCTTGGCTCATTGGGCTTAAAATAATTAAACATAAAAAAGGAAACTCAAATTCTCGTTTTAAATGAAACCCTTTTAAATGGATACCCGACGTTTCGAACCCTTTACAGTGTTCGTACGTAGTTTTCAAATAATGCTTACTAAGCATGTGACTGTAGGTTGTGGGTTCGATCCCCACTCGAGGGAATTAAATATTTAATGTTTTTATTTCTTCGCTCTGGTAACAAGGCAAAGCGTGGCATTGAGTTCCGCCACTCAACACGTAATGCCTCAAATTCGGCAGAAAGTAAGCTACCAGAGGTAACGGAAGTTGAACATAGTGTCTTAACACAAGGTTCCCACGTTCCCTCTGCCTACCCTGCAGTGAGCGGGATACAGCGAGAAGCTGAGTATTAATGTTACATAATAGCGTTTATTAATGTAGCGGGATTTAAACCTGTACCATTTGTAAATCGTCTAAGCACGATGTCCACAGTGTGCCCCGGAACCATACGTTCTTATCAAACAATATTAATTTGTCTTGTCATCAAAAAGAATAATGTTCTATTCCAAATTTCAGCTCAATCGGAAACTAATAACTAAGTCTTTATAATATATACAGACCGACAACATCAGTAGATTAACAAACAGTACATTGAAAATCTTGTTAATGAATGACAAAGAAATTATAAATCACATATTCCCTATGATCGTTTAATACCATCATCGCTATTAATATTTATTTGTGCACTACAGTTTGCATGTATTTTTTTTCTAGAAACTATGCACTTTTCCTTCATATTTTTTTTACCATTCTTTCTTCACTCATTCGCCCGACGTTAATGCACGTCCACCTGAGCACGTTCTTGTTCATTCTTACTGTGACACCACGCTAGTACCTGACATTTTTTGTATCTCTTTATTGGGTATGCGATCAGCTAAACTGATTCCGCATATCCGACGAAGAGATCGCATCTTTACAGTATTCATCTTTCTTACATTGTTCTTTTGTAATACCCGCCTTTAGCTGCCATATTACAGTGTCGATACCAACATAGTAGGGTCTGGTGTTACACGGGGCCGTGGGCGACGGTGATCACTCACCATCAGGTGACCCGTACGCTCGTTTGCCTTGTCTTTTCCATAAAAAAAAAATAAAAATCACTTGTTCTAATATCTTATCATTTACACTGATCTTGCATTCTGTCCTATCTTTATTTCTTTCAAATTTCAGAACCTACATCTTATTCGCATTCAGGCTGTCAAACACATTTTCCAAGTCCACAAAAGCACAGAAAACTTTTTGGCTTACTATGATCCTATTCTAAACCGGGATTACACGGCAAATAATACTAATATAATATTCAAAGAACCATGAATGAACCCATGTCGTGACACAGGGAATAAACAAATGTATAGTAAGCCCACATATAATAAATATATAGTAAGTTCGATATGTTGTAAGCTCAATTTCTTTCCTTTCTTCTTTTCAAGGGAATGACATATTTCAAATTTCCACTTCTTTGCTCTGGTATGGCAAAGCGTGGCGCTGAGTTCTGCCACTTAACATACAATGGCTCAAGGATTCGATGAAAAGTTCGTAAGTTTTTCTCTCTATCCTGCTATTTGTAGTATACATCGTGGTGCTACAAAAATATATACGATGTTGTACATATACTATTAAATGTACGTGAGGTCAATTTGGTGTCATCGTAGTCACTGTCCGTGATGTTCATGGGCTCTATTCTCATATATCATAAAAAAATGTTTTCTATTTTTGGTCTGGTTTGACAAATTGCAAAATGAACATTCATTTGATATTTTCTGCGTTAAATACTACATTTATATTATATTTTTTGAATAAGTCAATCTAGTAATGAGGAACTCCGTTCGGAACTTTGGATTCTATAAGGTGTCTTATAACCTTACTAAAATACCTTCATATATAAATTTGCTCAATTTACTGACATTTATAGCTTTTATATATTTATTCACTTTTAGTCGAATCAAAGCGGATGAACGCTAAATAATTGAGTGACTGAATGATAGGCCTACGTAAAACCACTTTAGAATGTAAACATTTTCATAATTAATATATAAATATCGTATAGTAAGTATCTTATAATAGTATTGGATCGCGTGGATAGTGCTGCGGTCCGTTTATGTAGAGGTATATCGAGTTTAGTATATACTCTCAGTAGTCTTCGTCCAGGGCACCAGCGGAGGTTTAAGCCTTAATTTTTTTTCGTGATCAAATGGGATAATATGCGGATTCATAATGACATATTTTAAGTACTTAAGCATTGGGTAATACCGGACCACGGTGCCCATCCACTCCAATCACACTACCCTCTGCCTAACCTGCCATGTGCGGAATACAGCGTGAAGCTGAGTTGATTTGCATTGAGTTAAGTTGGATTTTGGATTACCGTCCAATTATCTTTGAATTTGATAACATAAACAAAGATAATCTCAGTCCGATTAGACAAAGTATAGCATAATTAACTTAGAAATTTCTAAGCTTAGAAATTACGTTATAATAACGTATATCTGTTAATCACAATGTTTCAACTAAATGTAGCCTTATTATTTTAAGAGTTTGAGACGAATGTGTTAGAGCAGCGGTGACCTGAGCCAAGTAGATGTAACCGCAATACTCTAAATTGTTATAAGTTCTAACTTGGCACGGTACAGAATGTAAGAAATCACTGCCTTTTCGCCACTTGAAATATAGGTTAAGTTTAAGTACGTAGGTATGTATATGCTCGTATGAGCAGGTAGGTTATTTTAGTACATTTCACAGTTAAAACAATTTTTTGGAAACATTTAAAGAAATACACATATTTCAATTAATCTTTACTTCTTTAATAGAAACACAACAGAAAATAACGAGGCATTGATCTTAAATGGGGAATATAAATACGCAGTTCTATTTGCCTGCATTATTGCCAAAGTTGACATATGAAAACATATCCTATGAAAATATACTATCACCAACTAACCGAAATGTGTGACGGAATTAGTTTTGCCTACACAGCTATAAATTCAGCGTAACGCAGTATCCCGTACATAGCAGGGTGGGCAGAGGGAACTTGGTAATCTAATGCTAATAAATATCCTGCGCGGTTCTCTCTCGATGGCTTGATTTAAGCATAAAACAAATCCGATGCTAAGAAACTTATACACATTTCGAGATATCATAAAAATTTCAAAAGCTTCTCAATACAACAACAGCCCTATCCAAATCAATACCTACCAAATCAAATTAAGCAAACAAATTCTATTAACGTTGATCGCAATTACAACTCAACGGTTGTGGGTTTGATAGTAGACTTACTCTAGTAGTAAAACATAGCGAAGCGTTGAGTTCCGTCACTCAATGTGTAATTTCTCAAAGTATACAGCAAGATCCTTCCAGATAACGGTTTTAAACTAGTAAACAGTTAAAACAAATACGATCCCCATTTTCCAATCTATATCAGTCAGATTCTGAGCTAAGTAGAAATATGATATACCACTAAAAGTAGTAGGTCACGTACAGTCGAGGTGTAACTGTAGGTAGACGTTAGCGCCATACGAGCCGTTAACTCGTGAGCTTCGGCTTATTATTAAACAAATTGAATTTCCCTGAAGTCAAGACGTCCAGAGGTGAGTGGAGCGTTAGCAATTTCGTTTCTTATAGTTCTGTAGATTACAATCATAGAAAGTTGCATTTTTTTGATAATATTTATTGTTATTAGATTACTAGGTATTTATATCCTGATATACGAGACCTGTAGCGGTGTTGGAGCACCAGTAGGTTCGTTTCCCACTCGAAGAAGTGAAATATTCAATATCACTACATAGTATAAAACAAAGTCGCTTTTTCTGTCCCTATGTCACTATGTATGCTTATATCTTTAAAACTACGCAACGGATTTTGATGCGGTTTTTTTTAATAGATAGAGTAATTCAAGAGGAAGGTTTATGTGTATAAAAACATCCATTAAATAGTGGAAAAGTACTGTTATTTTTGAGGTTTCTAATGTGATGTCGTTAATTTTCAATTTTTTTCCGCTTTGGCATAATAAATGGATCTGTTTTTCTCTAATCTGGCAAGCATATACATTATACATATTTTGAGATGACATGATGATGACGACAACAGTGTTTCTTTATTTGTGAAATGAAATTAGCCAACCATACGTAAAGAGATTAAATATTTTACTTTAAAGCGGCATTTTAAACCACGCCTCTTAGAAACCATCCAAGCACGCTGTCCACTAACCACTACGTTCTTATCAACGAACATTTGTGTTTACTGTTTTTAAAGTGTTATTTCACACTTAGGAAAGAAAAGGCATGTCTTGGCGCAGTGGCAAAAGCGTGTGACTGTATACGACAGGCAACAGGTTCGATATCCACTCGAGGAAATGAAATATTTAATATTTTCAATTTAAATATTTAATGTTTTCATTTCGTTACTCTGGTAACAAGGCAAAGCGCAGCGTTGAGTTCCGCCACTCAACACGCAATGCCTCAAATTAAAGACGGAAAGTAGGGAACGGAGTGTCTTAACACTAGGTTCCAAAGTTCCCTTTGTCTACCCTGTTATGTGCGGGGGTGCAAATAAAAAATAATATGCACATATTTCCATTATCAGCTCAATCCGAAACTAAGAACTTACTCTTTAATAGATACAGACCGACAACATCTATAGATTAACAAAACTTCAATCATCATGAAATGAAAACAATATATAATATTCTTTATTTATTTTTAAGCTTAATTAAGCATTTAGCAATGTAGGTAGAAGGCTTCTAATGTTAACACACCGTGTTCCCCATGACGTACAATGTTCAAGACACTATACTGTGTATCAAGTAGCGAAGCTTAAATCTGTGAGAAATCGAAAACAATTGATTCTATCAAATTCAATTTCAAATTCTAAATATTCTTTATTCAAATAGGGTTTAGCAAGCACTTTTGAATCGTCACAAACATAAAATTACCACCGGCTGGAAATGTATAATGAAATTCAAATGTCCTTAATTAAATACATTTTTATCATTCAAATATTCTTCGACAGTGTAGTACGCTTTCTTAATTAACATTACTTTAACATTTACTTTAAACTTCTCTAGTGGCAAATTCAAAATACACTGCGGAATACTATTGTAGATACGTATACTCAGACCCATAAATGACTTATTTACTTTTTGGAGGCGATAACTAGGCGTCACAAGTTTGTCCTTGTTTCTCGTCCCAATCGTGTGTCTGTCACTGTGTTTGCTATAGCACTGAATATGTTGCCGGACAAACAAAATATTGTAAAAAATATATTGAGAAGCAACCGTAAGAATACCTGTATCCTTAAAAACATCTCGCAGAGAATCTCGAGCTTTAAGATTATAAATAGATCTTACGGCTCTTTTTTGTAGTATAAATATTGAATTAATATCGGCAGCGCTGCCCCATAGTAGCATCCCATAAGAAAGAATACTATGAAAATAACTAAAATAAACTAGTCGGGCAGTATTAATGTCCGTAATTTGCCTTACTTTTTTAACTGTGAACGCGGCTTTGCTGAGTTTATCTGCGAGTGTTGCAAGATGGGAATTCCACTGAAGCTTGGAATCTATAGTTATACCTAAAAACACCGTTGATTCCGTCACCTCGACAGGTTCACCTTTAATAGTAAGATAAAAATGTTGTTTTCAAACGTTAGGTAACGAAAATTGTATACATTCTTTTTTTTTTTGCATTTAACATAAGGTTATTTACGTCAAACCAATAAATAATATGCGACAAAGCAATATTCACTTCGTCAAAGTTAACTTTACTTCTGTCAATCTTAAATATTAGAGAAGTATCATCAGCGAATAGTACAATGTCGCATGAATTCTTTGCATAAAATGGTAAATCGTTTATATATAACAAAAATAAAAGGGGACCGAGAATAGAACCTTGTGGAACGCCCATTCTTAGAGGAGATCCAGACGATTTTACATTATTTATATTAACCTTCTGGATTCTTTGAGTTAAATACGAGGCAACAAGGTCAAGAGCTGCGTCCTGTATGCCGTAGTGAGAAAGTTTTAATAGCAAAGTTTCATGGTCTACACAATCAAAGGCTTTGGATAGATCGCAAAACACTCCAACTACATTTTGCGATCTCTCCCATGCGTCATATATGTGCTTGAGAAGTGCAGCACCCGCATCTGTCGTTGACTTGCCTTTGGTGAAACCATATTGCTCACAATGTATAGAATTGTTTCTATGTGAAAATTGTGAAATCTGGTAAAAAATTATTTTTTCAAATATTTTGCTTAATGATGGTAAAATCGATATTGGTCTGTAGTTTCCAGGATCAAGTCTATCTCCATTTTTGAAAAGCGGTACTATTTTACTATATTTCATTAAATCTGGAAAAGTACCGGTTTCTATACATCTATTAAAAACATACGCGAGGTAAGGAGCAATACTACTTATAATAGTACCAAGCAATTTTACTGACATATCCCATAAATCACCAGTTTTCTTTAAATTAAGACTTTTGAATACTTTAACAATCTCATCTGGTGATACATGCTTAAAAACAAATTTTTGTTTTGATTTAACTACATGTTTTTTTAATATAGATACTGCGTGAGAGGGAGATGATGGCAGTGAACAAGTTACTTTAACTGGTGCTTCTGAGAAAAACTTCTCAAAAGCATTTGCCACTTCCGAATCCGATTCTAATATGACGTTATTAATATTTAACTTGATGGGTTCACTGACAGCTCTAGATCTCCCAGTTGTAATCGTAATAGCATCCCATGTAGCTTTGATTTTGTTATGGGATTTCAAAATTTTATCTCTTATATATATAGACTTGGCCTGGATACAAACACGTTTAAATATTTTTGAGAAATTTCTAACCCTTGACAGGAACGCTGGATCATGATTCCATTGCCTCATATTATACAATTCGTACCCCCCCTACTTCGGTAAATACCAACGGTTGCCCAGTTACTGAATTTTAAATTTGAATTTATATAAACCTTTTTCGTTTCAAAAATATTGTCAAACTCAGTTGACAGTAATTTAAAAACATTTCCATACAAAAGATTTGGTTGTACTTCGGACATATTTATACTCGAGATTTTTTCGTTAACATTATAAGCATAACGATTTATTTTATTTTTAGTGATCGGTCTAATTGTTATTGCCTTACGTTTATTTAATTCTTTACCAGTTAATGAAAATTTTTGACCACAATGATCTGAGCTTAGGTTATTAATGATTTTTTTTTCAAAAATCTCGCAGTGACAGAAAACATTATCTAGGCAAGTTGCTGAGATATTTGTTATGCGAGTTGGTTCAGAGAAAATATTTGGTAAATTATAAGATTTAAATAAATTAAGAAGACGGAGACTCTGTGGAGTTGCTTGAAGTATATCTACGTTAAAATCTCCGCATACAATTATTGATTTACTTTTACAACTCAAATTATTAAGGACTTCCTCCATTTTCTCCTCAAATATCTCTACTACTAACTAGCTGATGGGGGTCGATATACGCATGCTATAATGTATCTATTGAATTCGATGCAGGACAATTCAATAGTGCGTTCGTCGGAGAGAGCCACTGTATCTGGCCGTGGTTTACAACATATATCATTTCGCACGAGTATAAGCGATCCGCCGCGGATGGCCTTCTCTCTAACGAACGCACTTGACAATTTATAATTTTCAATATTTACTAAGTTGCTACATTTCGAGATCCAGTGTTCAGTTATGCACATTATATGTATATTATATTTTTTTAAAAATAATTCTAGTTCCAGTTCTTTGCCACCTAGGCCTTGTATATTCTGATGTACAATGTTAAACTTAAATGGCCTAGGTGTTGTCTTATTGTCTAGTTTAAACTGGAACTTGCATCACTAGTTTTTACAGTAGTAGGTAGCTGTACTTAAACAATTAACTTCTATCATTGTACCATGTACAACGGGGTTGTGTATATTATATGCTACTAAAGTAGCAATTTGTTTTTTAAAATATAAAGGTAGATACAATGTATCTTCTGTCAACTTACAACTATTATAAATAAACTTATTTAAATCTAAATAAAATAATGCGTCGCTATGACGTTGTGTCGTATTATATAATGTCAGGTTTAAATTATATACATATTTATTTTGCTTTTCTGTGAGGGAAGAAGAATATGGAAAAGAGCATATAATAAATTTACATTTAGTTTTGCTATGCAAGTCAAGTAAGTTTTCCATACTCTTGTGTCCTCACTGACAAACTATGTCCATGTAATAGTACAATAGTACTCTGCTCATTTATATTCATAGACATAATTTTGTTAATATTAGACTGGTAACTGGCTCCAGGCGAACATGCATTAAATACATTTGGACAATGTTGACTAAGTAGGGACCCAAAGCCTTGACCTAGTTTATCTGATACTACAAAAATTTTGTTAGTTGAGGTGTGGGAGGAATTGTCAATCTTTAAATTATGTTTACTATTTTTATCTGATGAAGTAGGTATGGCCGAATCACTAACAAACTCAGAATTGTTTAGTCTTTCAGAGACAACTGGTTTAGTGGAGTCCGCGACTGAACAACCACAACTGTGTTTATTTGTTAAAGATTCGAATCTTTCTACATTATAGTTGCAAAGGTCAACTAAATTATTAGCAGCTAGAATGTGTTCTTTTATTTGATTTTGTGAAGATTCATATCTTTCACTTAGTGCTTTAAGGGAGCTGTGCAAGTTGTCTATTTCATTCTGTAGTTGAAATGTGTCTCGGTCATACATACTCCTGCTTTGTACTAATTTATTTTTATAATATTTAAGTTCATTTATTAATTTTGTTTAATTATTTTTTAACATATTTATTTGTTTTGCTGGATATTTTAAATTTAGTACTTTATTAGTTTTCGTGATAAATTTATTTACTTTTATATATTTCTTTAATTTATTATGTGATGAAAATTTTATATTTTTTTTAACATATGAATCATCCTTTGTTAAGTCAATTATAACAGGCTTTAAGCCAGATTTTAATTGTGGGTTACATCCCACCAGTTCATCATATAAACATGAAGTGTTATCAAATTCCTTTTTGGATTCATCATCTTTAAATTTAAGAATTGAGTCATTGGCCTCTTTTAATTTAATTTCCAGCTCTGTGATCCTATCCAGAGCCCTCTCATGTTCACTGCTGCACTGGTCAAATGTACCCACAATACAATTTAGTTGATCTCGCTGTGCCGCTACCTCTACAAGTTTTGTATGCAATTCAGCGAGCTCATTCTTTAAGTCTGTATTTCTTTTTATGACAATGGCAATTTCCTCCTCACTATCCTCACGTTCCTGAAGAAGTTGCTTACAGAAGTCTTGGAAAGATTTAAGTTCTTGTAAGGCTTGCTTCAGTTTACTTTCTAGGTCCTTTGCTGAGGCTTTACGAGTCATGATTTGTTTATCCATTATTAATGTGCTGGAATATAGAAAGCAATAGGATATGAGGAAAGAAAGAAGAGGAAATGTATTTATATATAAATATTAAATTGTAAAAAGAAAATAAATTAATAATATTTTTAGAAGGTAGGAAAAAATAAATAAAATTAATGAAGTAATAGAAATACTAAATATTAACAATGGAACCTATTATTTAGCCAACTTTTGTAATTATTGATTAATTCTAATAAAAAGAAAGGAGTAGCTCTTATTAAAGTAATAATATATTAATATAACAAAGTTTGTTAATTTCAATTTGACTTACAAACTTATATGTTATTTATTGTTATCTAATGATAAAAATTAAGTGTAGTAGTATACTGTATTGTTTTTGTATTGGTGTACTTGTCTGAGGCAAATATGTTTGTCTGCAACTAAGCTTCCAACTTGTCAAGCAAAGTGAGACGATAACGGTGCCCAAATGTGAGGAGAGACGTGGCTCACTATAAAGTGAGTTTTGTGTAGTAAAATGTGGAAGGGAATATAAAAAAAAATTAAGAAAGAAATACTCCCCGGGTTTTTAGAAATTTTGAAAATCCTTCCTTTGGCACTGACACACGGTAGCTTCCGTCGTTTGCACAGGAATACTTTTGTATGGTTCTAATTATAGTTATTATATTTACAAATGACACTTAATTTATTTAATTCACAATATACGCAATAAATTATATATTTAATACAATAAAATAAATATTTTTTAAACTAAAATAACGGAGCTATTTCTCTGACATGTTGCCACAAATCATAAAGTCATGTCTGGAAGACGTCATCGTTCGAACATAGGTCGTAGTACAGTGAATGCCAGAAGAGTACGTTCAGCAAGAGATGAAGAATCGTCAACGGAACGTGAGGCTCGACTCAGTCAGCTTCGGGATAGATATAGAGCTGAGAGAGAGAGAGAATCTTCAATAGAGCGTGAAGTTCGCCGCAGCCGGGATCGAGATAGGCATACGGTTCAGAGGGACAGAGAATCGTCAGTAGAGCGTGAGGCTCGACTCAGTCAGCTTCGGGATAGATATAGAGCTGAGAGAGAGAGAGAATCTTCAATAGAGCGTGAGGTTCGCCGCAGCCAAGATAGGGATAGACATCGAATACAGAGAGCCAGAGAATCATCAGCACGAGTTACTAATTCATGGGTAAATAAAGAAAATTCTGCCATGAATTACGATCCTTCGATTTCTTACAAGAACGATCGTATAGTATCAATAGGTATAGTATCAATAGGTACAATGTCAGTAGTGTGTGAACATTGCTTGGCATTGAAATTCAAGGACGAATCGAAAGGCATGTGTTGCTTACACGGAAAAGTAAAATTAGAAGAAATTCTACCTCCACCTGAACCACTTCAATCTCTACTTACGGGTGACCATCCGAAATCCAAACAATTCATGCGCAATATACGCCGTTATAATAACGCATTTCAAATGACCTCTTTCAAGAGTAAGCAAGTCGTTGAGCGTGGTTTCATGCCTACATTTAAAATTCAAGGGCAAGTGTATCACTTAGCTGGGAGCTTGCTACCACTTCGACCTGATAATCAGAAATTTCTGCAAATTTATTTTATTGCAGATCCAGATACACAAGTATCAACGCGGTGTTCAAGTGTCGCACAGTCAATTGACAGAGATTTGGTTAGATCTCTCCAAGATATGTTACATTCTCATAATCGCTACATACAGTCTTTTAAAACTGCGATTGAGAGTGTTCCAGCAGATACTCCCGACTTTAATGTCGTAATTCATGCAAATAAAGTTCCTGTTGGAGAACACAGAGGACGATATAATGCACCTTCCACGAGTGAAGTAGCAGTGGTGATAGCTGGACAGCAATTTGACAAAAGAGATATTGTGTTACATAGTCGTGATGATAATTTACAAAAAATTTCAGAGTTACACAGATCTTATGACAGCTTACAATATCCTTTGATGTTATGCCGTGGCGAAGATGGTTATGCCATTAATGTTTCTCAAGTTGATCCAATCGGTGGTGCACCTCTGCGTAAAACAGTGTCATGTATGAACTACTATTGCTACCGGATAATGACAAGGCGTAACAATTTCAATCCTTTGCTCAGATATGGAATGTTAACAAATCAATACTTAGTTGACCAATATGCAAAAATTGAATCCGAGAGATTGGCCTACATCCGTAATAATCAAACTAAATTGAGATCTGAAAATTATGTTCATCTTCAGGACGCTTTACAGGCGAATGAACACAGCAACGGCATTGGACAGTTGGTTATACTACCTTCATCATTCACAGGTGGACCTCGATATTTACATGAAAAATCGCAAGACGCAATGACTTACGTTAGACATTACGGTAAACCTGATTTATTTATAACAGCAACATGTAACCCAAATTGGCTGGAAATCAAAGAAAATATTAACCCCAATTTAACTCCACAAGATAGATACGATATAATTAACAGAGTCTTCCACTTAAAAGTACAGAAAATCCTGCACTTAATTAACAAGTCTCATATATTCGGTCCGCCGCGCTGCCATATGTACACAATAGAATGGCAGAAACGTGGTCTGCCACGTGTGCATCTGCTGGTGTGGTTAATGAACAAAATTAGACCAAATCAAATTGATAACGTTATTTCAGCTGAATTACCGGACAAAGAAGAAGATCCTGAACTGTTCGAAGTTGTAAAGAAACACATGGTACACGGCCCTTGCGGGACTTTAAACCCAAATTCTGCATGTATGCGAGATTCCAAATGCAGCAAAAAATTTCCGAAGTCGTTCCAAACTCAAACATCTACCAGCGATGATGGATATCCCAAATACCGTCGACGATCACCAGAACAGGGTGGTCAAAGTGCCACCGTCCGAAACCACTATATTGATAACCGATGGATCGTTCCATATAATCCGCTCCTTTTGAAAATTTTTGATGCCCATATCAACGTTGAGTTGTGCAGTTCAATAAAGTCAATCCAATACGTTACTAAATACATTACTAAAGGTAGCGATCAAGCCACTTTCAGCATACAATCACCAAATGAAGTGGAAAAATACCAGTCTGGACGTTACATCTGCAGCTCTGAAGCTGTATGGAGGATTTTATCATTCGAAGTGCACGACCGGGCTCCCACAATTGTCCATCTTGCAGTTCATTTAGAAAATGGACAAAGAGTATATTTCACTGAGAACAATATACAAGAAGTTGCTAATAACCCGCGGGACACAACATTGACAGCATTCTTCAAGTTATGTGCTCAAGATGATTTCGCGAAAACACTAACATATGACAGAGTTCCAAGTTACTATACATGGAACCAGAGTAATTCTAAAACCTTTCAACGACGAAAACAAGGTACTGCGGTCGATGGTTTCCCCGGAGTAAAAAAAACGGATGCTCTTGGCAGAGTCTACGTGATTCATCCCAACAACAGCGAATGCTTTTATCTGTGAATGTTACTCCATGTTGTAAAAGGCCCGACATCCTTTGCACACCTAAGAACTGTACAAGGTGTTGTTTACAATACTTATCAAGCAGCATGCAAAGCTCTGGGGCTCTTGGAAGACGATTCTCACTGGGAAAACACATTATCAGAAGCAGCTACTTGCAGTTCAAGCATTTTGTCAAGTAACTGATTCTGTTAATCTATGGAATAAATTTCAAGAAAGTATGGCCAGTGACATTTTGATTCAGCGACGGCGAGAGTTAAACAGGGATGATGTACAATATGATCAAAACATATTTGACAAAGCATTATTTGAATTGAACAAAGTAGTGCCATTACTTTCGGGTAAATCCATCAAGGATTTTGGGCTACCGATGCCAGCTAATAATATTAACTCAGACTCAACGAATAGTGCCGAATACACAAGAGAAATATCATACGATCAAACGAGACTTTTACAAACAATAGCTCAAGATGAGCCACGACTAAACAACGATCAGAAAAAAATATTCACTACATTACTATCATCAATTGATAAAAATGAAGGGAGAATGTTTTTCCTTGATGCCCCAGGAGGTACAGGAAAGACATTTTTAATCAATCTGCTTTTAGCAAAAGTGAGATCTACCGGAAAAATTGCAATAGCTGTCGCGTCATCTGGCATTGCCGCTACGCTTTTGGAAGGAGGCCGAACCGCACACTCTACGTTCATGTTTCCGCTGAAAATCGCCACCGATGATAATAACAGCGTCTGTAGTGTTTCTAAACAGAGCCATACAGGAAAATTGATGCGTGACTGTTCATTAATAGTCTGGGACGAAGCTACTATGTCGAACAAGACGTCTGTGGAAGCACTGGAAAGGACAATGCGCGATTTGCGCAGCAATAATTCACCTATGGGTGGATGTACAATTCTGTTCTCAGGAGATTTTCGTCAAATCCTACCAGTTGTGACTCGAGGAACACGTGCGGACGAAATAAATGCTTCCCTAAAGAGATCGAAACTTTGGCCACACGTCAATAAATTAGAGCTCAAAACTAATATGAGGGTTTTGTTATCTTCACGTGAGAATAGGCTTTTTCCAGAGATGCTGCTAAAAGTTGCCAATGGAGAGTTAACACAAAGTGATGGAAGGATTAACCTTGAAAACCTTTGTGTTTTGAAAGACAACATCCAAGAGTTGGTCGACAATGTCTATCCGGATATTGATAACATAAGTTGTAAGACTTTATCTTGGTTTAAAGAAAGAGCGATTCTGTCTCCAACTAACGAACAAGTGGACAAGGTAAATAACTTGATTCTTTCAAAGATTGATGCGCCGACGAAAATATACTACTCGGTCGATACTGTTCTTGATTTAGAAGAAGCTGTTCATTTTCCTACAGAATTTCTTAATTCTTTAAACCCGTCTGGACTTCCTTCTCACAAAATGGTGTTAAAAGTAGGTTCTCCTGTTATTTTATTAAGAAACCTGAATCCACCTAAACTTTGCGATGGCTCACTAAAATCACTAAAATCTTTCATAATAGAGTGCACAATACTCACAGGATGTGGTACTGGGGAAGATGTATTGATTCCCCGAATTCCTCTGATACCATCGGATTTACCGTTCCAAATTAAACGACTACAGTTTCCGGTGAAGACATCTTTTGCAATGACCATAAACAAATCGCAGGGTCAAACCTTCAACGTTGCAGGCTTAGATTTGAGCGTTGAGTGTTTTTCACACGGCCAATTATATGTCGCTCTTTCAAGAGTAACCTCTAAAGAAAATATGTTTGTATTGTCTAATGACAAGAAAGCTGTGAACGTTGTATATAGAGAGATTCTGTAGTATATTTATTGCAAGAAGAAAAAATAGTAAAAAAGTAAAAAAAAATAAGTACAAATGTAAAAAAAAATGTGTAAAAATGCAAAAAAATGTAGTATAAGAATATAGATATCCCAAAGACAGCAGTAAATCTTCATAGTGTAGGGAAAGGGGAATTGTTTTACTACGAATTTAACGCGTGCGAAGCCGCGGGCAAAAGCTAGTTTTTAAATAAAATATATAATATTTTCATTAGTTCGCTAGGTTAACAAGCCAAACTGCGGGGTAGAGTTTCGTTACTTAACACGCAATGCTACAAAATTTGGAGGAAAATGGACAACGGAACGTACCGATGGTGCATCAGTCCGATTTCCTATCGCGACGACGAATACACGCCCGATTTGTGCTTTCTAGCCACTTGCTTTATTCTCAGTTATTATTTTATAATTCGCTTCATTTCATTCTTTCCAACTTCCTTTGCCTAAACTTTATAAATAAAATCTTATTCAGTGCTTATTACTCTAAATCTATCCTTCTGCTTGTCTTCATTGAGTTGTGCTTACTTACGTGTGTAATAAACATTAATTATGCATAAACTCTACATACATGTTATCTATCTTCTTACAATATCTAACACCATCATTCAATAAGTATGGATTGTGTTCGCGGTGAGTCGGGACATCGTCGGTGTTTATATGTGACACGACGGGTACTACCGAGTATGAGTGATGTTCATGAATCACTTAAGATTGTACAGGTTCATTTAAGTTAAAAATTTAATGATTAATTATAATTAATAAATATTTTTTTATAATTATAATTTTGTTTACGTGGATGTCTTTTCTAAAATACATTGAGCAATATTTGCGATATAGGCAAACAACAGACAGATGTAATATCAAAATCAAAATCAAAATCAAAATATTCTTTATTCAATTAGGCCATTTAAGCACTTTTGAATCGTCAAGTTACATATAAGTGTCTGTGGTGTCAGTCCTTACAGGAAGCTACCACCGGCTCGGAAGGCGGGTCTGCTGAGAAGAGCCGGCAAGAAACTCAACAGTTGCTCTTTTCAAAATATCAATTAAAGTAAATATATAACATAGCTTCCTGAGTGAATACCAACAGCATTTAATCCCACGCACTCTTATCGTTGTAGTATTCTTGAATAGAATAATATGCTTTGCCTAACAATATATTTTTAACATTCACTTTAAATTTTTGAAGTGGCAAATTTAAAATTATTTGTGGAATTTTATTATACATACGTGTACCATGTCCCATATAAGATTTACTAACTTTTTGAAGACGAAAACTAGGAGTTTATATAGAATATTTAAAAAATGTGCAGAAAATGTGTAACGTTAAAATTTATGGCTACCACGATTTGCTGCATACTCTTATATATAGCAGATGAGTCGGGTGACATTGAACACCTCACGGCCTCAATTGGAAACGCTGCGTGTTGTATGATGCAACTGGATGCTCCACTTTAACTTACAGTAAGCAAAATAGGAATTATCATCAGAATACAAAATGATGAGCAGTTGCAATATTGGGATTTCTAGTTTATAAATTATGAATTAATAATGACAGTTATCAAACTTACAAATGTTTTCATGATTTATCAGTTATAAAACTTAAATGAATTAGAGCTAAATTATAATAATTTGCTATTCTTAAAATATTAGTAGATAAACGATTGATGAGTAGGCTAGTTTTTGTAAAATTCATTGTGGGGTGTAGTGGTATAAATGCGAGTGATTATTGCTCCTCGTAGCATTCTCACAGTAGCACTAGCAAACATTAAGAAGTATTTATTGTTATGAATAAAAGTGCTTGAAATAATCTTCACATTTATTTATTGTCATGGAAAGTTGAGATATTATTGAAGAAAATGAATATTTTTAAAAACAAATCTTCACCTCGTGCTTCGACATTTATGTATGAAATTTCACATTACGCGACATTTACATATTAATATATGAAAAAATAATTGGTGTATAAATGAATTTATAATTTATACGAATGTATATTTAATAGTTAAAAGTTTTTATAATAAATCTGTTAATTGAACCCAATTTTTATGAAAATATAATCAATTTATCACTAACGAAGCGGAACAATCGAGTAAAATCTCGGAGCCAATTACTCTTATATAACGGATATCTGCTAAATTACATTATAAAATATCACAATTATCTTTTGCTGTGATTTGATTGGTTTTATCATTGGTCATACTTTATTTTATGTACTAAGTTTGAATATTCATAATATGGCCTTTGGCTTAGAATAGGATCACCCTGGTACTGATGGTGTCGTAAGAGGCGCCTAAAGTGCGTGTGGTAGAGTCACGTTAACAGTAATGGCAACACGAATGGGCAGACTGGACCGGATTATTACAACCCCCGGCATTTAAGACCGCCGTTAAGTAGTGGCTTTCGCATTAGGTAATGCCGGGCCCCGGTGCCCTTCCAACTTAAAGGACGGCAACGCTCCTGTAGCTCTTCTGGAGTTACTCGGGGCCGTGGGCGACGGTGATCACTTACCATCAGGTGACCCGTACGCTCGTTTGCCGTCTTTTCCATAAAAAAATGGCATATATTGTGAATATAGAATGATTGAGCTAAGTTGTATTATAAGACATACTTACAGAATCAGCGACGGCCTTCAGGTGTGTATAAACATATGTGGGGATGTAAATGTATATTCATAGAAAAAGTAATAATTTATAATGACCTTCTAAAAATCAATGACCTTCTAATAGTTTAGAAATTCGGCTGCATAAATGCCGTTTAAGTTCACTCACTCACTCAACTTCACGCGGTATGGGAACCTTGTGTTAAGACACTCCGTTCTACTTCCGTTTCCCACTTTCTGTCGAATTTGAGATATTGCGTGTTGAGTGACGGAACTCAACGCCGCGTTTTACCTTGTACGAGTGCAAAAAAATTAAAATATTAAATATTTAAATAGAAAATATTAAATATTTCATTTCCTTGAGTCTGACCTACTCGTAAATGTATGTGCAATATTTTCTAAAAAAATAAGTACGATTTATCACTATTACTCTATAACATATTATACGGAAGCCGAAACATTTAGATTTTCTCATTCACTTCGTTTACATGAGTTTGATATTTGTGTTGGATTCAGAAGCTTTCAGTATTACAGAAATTTGCTTAACACCAAAACTGAACCAATAAATAGTTTCAGTAATTTAGCGAGCGAAGTAATTGTTTGGACGCGACTTTCAAAATATTTTTACTATCTTCTTCTATCATTTTATTTCCGTAGTATTCCACATACAGAACTTAGTGCTTTGTTAAGATACTGTATTCGTCACTTCCAATTATCTACTACTTGGTACAGTCAGACGCTACGATGTCCACTTATCGATATATATATTTTTTTTATGGAAGAGACGGCAAACGTAACGCTACGGGTCACCTGATGGTAAGCGATCACCGTCGCCCACGGCCCCGTGTAACTTCGGAAGAGCTACAGGAGCGTTGCCGTCTTTTAAGGTGGATGGGCACCGGGGCCCGGCATTACCTAATGCGAAACGCAGTGGCCAAAGCCACTACTTAACGCCGGTCTTAAATGCCGGGGGTGGTAACAATCCGGTCGAGTCTGCCCAATATTACTTGTTGAATGGAAGAACTAAACGTAATATTTTATATTGAACAAAAAGAGGAAATGATAATAAACCATTCCATCGAGTAGATCTTGATATGACGGCGTTGCTTTTCTTAAAGAAGTAGTTTCAGTCCGGTAGTAAATCCACATCAATCTCAAAAGTAAATATTTAAAAAGAGACAATAACAACATACTATTTATAATATTTATTTACGCGACCGGAAGCCGGACGAGTCCCACAGTAATGTCTGTAAAGTGCATTGTCTGTTCTTAATGACTTATTATACAGTAAGCTCGGTCATTGTGAACGTCGCACGCGTCTCCTGTCACAATACCGCCCGCCTGGAACATCTGTTGATAACGATTGAATCCTTTTGTAATCGCATCGCCTGAACAAATATATCTGCTTACATTATAATTTGAAATACGGAGTTGTTTCAACGACTTGTGTAATGCCTCTAAAGGTAATACGTACTTAGTACATAACTTAATTTCAATCACTATTCCTATAGCTGGATAAGCAGGAAGTGAAGTACTTTCGGAGGGGAAAATTAAAGTCATTCATGGTAGCGAGTTGGAATTGATCTTATTACAACCAGTCGCTATACATCATCATTATCAGCTTTCCCTCGCCCATAGACCCCGTCTTATTACAATGATACATCACTGCACTACATGTACGTAAAAGTAACTACATATTTTGTGCAATATTTTAATATAATCCAAATAATAAAGATACATTTTTAGCAGCAATTACCCATTACGCATAAAATAAATAACCATTTTGTTTGTAATTCAGTAGTTCACATAAAGCACACGCACGGAGCACGTCCGGCGTGGCGGGTGATACATTCAAACTTTTCAATTTGTAGACTCACACCTGTTCATACTCGTATAAGAGATTTATTATACAAATCGCTCGTCCGCAGACGACGTGAACTATTGCCTCGTATTTCTTTACACGAGCTACTACTTTTGTAGTCCTTGTAAGCTTTATGTATGTATTTTTAACATGTAGCTGAAAATATTAAATTATGAAGCAAATTAATTTTAAAGTAACTTTCAAAACTTGAGATTATTTTTAGTTGTGGACTGCTCAAGTTTAGTTACCAGAATACTCCAAAGAAATGAATGATAATAATTTTAGTATTATTTTTTCCCCTGAGTGGAGATCAAACCTATACACGATCCGTCCCACTGCGCTTTAACGACTTCATAATTATTTTCTGATAAAAGAGATTTGTTTAGTACTTATGTAATGAATTAAGGTAAATAAGATTTAAACCTTTATTTCCATACCTCATAGGTACGGGGAAACGGAATGTTTACTAAGTTTCGTTTTTCTCCTAATACCACAAACCGTGTCTTGAAAGAGAGAGTGCTCGAAGACATCTTTGTGCTCTGACCCCGCGGAGTTGAATGATAATGATCGTCTTCGGCTTAGTTAAATGTCAGCATGATTTTTTGATAAGAAATAAAAAGCTTTTTCAAAATATTCATAGAAAAGTCGTCTTTGCGGCACTTTGCAACATTCTTTCTGCGTAAATATATAACAAAAACTTCATAACAATATTAAATAATAACAACAGTACCGGGACTACGTGATGAGATCATAACTCAGAGCGCCGCCGCCTGTGTGTGTCTCTGGCACACTTCATATCTCGTATATGACATATTTTGATACTGAAAAACACATTCTCATTAAAACCGTATAATAAATTTACTTAATTTATTTGAGCATCCCGATGTTAATTAATTGGCCGGCTTAAATAAAAATATAATATGGTTTATACAGCGTGTTATAGTAACTGGACAGGTTTAGGTTCGATTTCTATTTGAAGTAAAAAATAAAGTAAATCTCATTTCTTCGCTCTGGTAACAAGGCAAACAAAAATAACGTAGTGTTGATAAATACATTTTAAACGCGAAATATCCTAAACATTAGTGAAAACTGAGGAAGTATGGATGTAAGCTCGATGATCGTAGGTTTTATTCCGCTTAGGGAAAGGTGGTTTTTATCTTCGCTCCGATAGCACAAAGTATAGCGTTGACTTTCGCCAATCGACACACACACACACACACACATTGTGAAGTTAAAAGTATATTATTTAACTAAAGAAAACGGAAAATTTAATAATGCTTATTAAGAAAAAGTATAAACGATTTCAGCGGGATGTGAACGTGCGGCGTGCGTCCTAAGTGTGGATTAACATTTTAAAAACATAAAAATAAAACGATACAGTGTCCTAGCATTTGTTGCGTGTTAGAAAACGTAACTCAACGCCACAATTCCTCCAACCAGGCAACATTAGAAAAATATATTATAGTTAATGTAAGAATCGAATTCAGAACCATAACTGTACGATTGTATAAAATGTCCTTTTGCGTTAAAATGTCGTCATAATTGCCTAATATTTAGTATAATTTAACATCATTGTATTAAGGCCCTCTATTTTATAATTAAGTAAGCGTGTTAGCTCTGAGTGACACTTCACACGAACATTGCTGACGGCGGAGTGCACGCGAGTATGATGTGGTCAAACAATATTATGACCACGTAATTCCTTTCTATAGTGTAATGAATAAGGTTCGAGAAATTATTCAAGGACCTAATATGCATATGAGGTAAATTCATACAATGCTAAATACAGCAGAGTCATATTGCTCGTAAATTAATAGTGCTTTATAAACGCAAAAGTTTGTCAAAACACTAACTCTAGAGGCGGTCCACACTTTATGTATATATTCTTTGATTTTACGATGGTGTACTTTTATGATATAATAAAATAAATGACATCACGAACTTTGACCTTTATCGTATCGCAGTGGAATAATATCTAACTACACGCGATGGTTGATGATTCGGAATTCTATTTACATAAATCATTTGGAGTGTCGAATACTAGGTTCCCAAGTTCCCTCTGCCTACCCTGCCATGTCAAGGATACAGAGAAAAACTCCATCCTCACATAATTATCCCGAGTAGGTATAGGTAGCACTATCACGGCGTTACCACACGATCCATTGAATTCTATGTAATATTATTGTTTTTGTCTATATGTATAATAATCTGTCCACTAATCATAATAATGTACATAGTTGATACATGATACGATGTCACAATCAGCCTCCCCAGTCATCACCCGTCACGTGTCAACTGACCACAGGTCGTATTACATTACACAAATTAACGTTATTATATTAGTTATATTAGTATTGTGAATATGATAATTGTTACATTATTATATAATAACATGAATATATTAGCTCAAATTATAAGTATGATAGTTATCGCTATCGATAGGTTCAATGTTCAATTGAGTTTTGTAACGTAGAGGTTGTGGCTACAGCTCCCATTCTTTTAAGCAAATGAGAGATATATGAAATATTTAATTCGGACCTATAGTTAATAAGATTATTCCATTCAGTTAAACAAACTTTGTACTTTATGTGTAATATTACTACAGATGTAAAAGTATAAAATATATAACAAAACAACATAAAATCTTCTATTTAAAGTATCACACTTGCGCGTACTTGGCGGTAAGGGCGGGCGGGAGACGTCAGCGCGGTACTAAAGGCCGACTTTATAGCGGCATATGGCAAAGAGTTTTAGGATTGCGGGTAAACGATGTCGCTCTAAGCGTACTGACACTTCGCTCACTAGTTTTGTATTTATATTGGACCACTTTTAAAGTGCTTTACGTTTAGTTTTGTATAGTAAAGCTCGGGGAAAACATAATGTCCTCTTTGTATTAAGTTAAGTTAAATATAATAAACTTATATTTATCGCCACATTGTGTCGCAAACAGCAAAGCAGAGAGAATTTATTGAAATTATATTGATATGGTATATGTAGTACAGCTTTCTTTTCAATACATTTAAAATGTTATATGCAATTTTATTAAAAAATAAATCTTTAATTACTATCTTTGTCTCGATAGCTTCAAGTTTCACCTTATTTTAAAGAGTTTGTAAATGAAACTCAACGCCACACTTACTTTTATTAGAAAATCATGAAAATAAAAATAATTAGGTTGTCCTAATGGCAGGTAATCTGATCTGATCATTGCATTTACACGCAAACAATCCAATTTAATATATAACAAGCAATTATACGTCTGTATCTACAAGTATAGTGCTCCACTCACATTAATATTGTCAACACGCTCACTCACTACCACTGAAATGATTGCTCAATACAAGTTTAGTTATAATATATTAGGTATTACAGTGAACTGTAAATAAGCTGTTTAAGCTTGTAATATAGAAGCTTTAACTGGCGAATAATAGTGGAAGCTCAGTTTAGATTTTGTATACTTTATAAAGCGGTCGAGTTGTTGGGAGTAAAACCATTATCTTAGTGTTAATAACGAGAAAATATACCGCTTTATGTCGTTTCCAGCATCGCTCAGTATAATAATTTCTTTATATCAATAAAAACTATATGTAATATATTGAACGTTCTATCTCAGTACAATTTTGTAAATATTGTATGTATGTATGTTTATTACTGCGAGAAAATAAAAAATATATTATTAAATTTGGGTCCAGTCGTGGCGTAGAGGCGTACAAGAACGCGACTGTAAACGTGCTAACTTGTGTGTTCGATTCCGTCCAGAGAGAATGAAGTATTTATTATTTTAATTTCGTTGCGTTGTTAGTGAAGCATACAACGTAAACGTAAAAATAACGAATAAATAAAAAAAATATAATTATTTATTAATAAATTCATTTTTATTTAATATTGAATCCAATTATTGATCACTATCTTGCAGTGAGACGATGTCTTGCTAATTTATTTCTTTAATTTAATGTCTCTTTTGTGATTTTTCAAACGATTTTTATTTCGAAGCTAAAATGTAAAACAGCTTTTCGCTGCATCCCGCAGGACGCGCTTTATGCCCCGATTTTCTGTTAAGTGGCGGAACTCAACGCCACGCCTCTTCTACCGGAACAGGGAAATGAAATAAAATTTATTCGATAATATTTTAATCTCATAACCACGAAAAGTTTGTCTTCAACAGTTCTCATTAACCGCACCAAGATCAAGCTTAGTCTTAATTAAGTTACGCCTGAGGAGTTTAAATATATTCTCGTTCTCACACAATAGTTGGAACTAATATATTAATTAAGAATTAGTTCAATTTTTATCATCGCATTTAGACTTGTATTGATGAATCACTGTATTTTCTTGTAAACGTTTTGCGCAATGAATGAAATACCACCCAGTCACCCAGGATGTGCCACAGGAGAAGCCCTTGCCACCCACGACGTCCTCTCAAGCAGTCACGAAACTCTTGCCGCGCACAAGAGTAACTGGTAACTCGTACAGAAAAAAAAAAACATTATCAAACCTGCTCCATTGCGCTTGCTGTCCCAATTGCGTCACAAGGAAGTTGTAGTATCTTAATTGTTATTCGGTATATTCATAGCTTATTTTCCCTAAACGGCATCTTTTTTATGAGGTCTACCAACTTTCATGTCGAAATGACTGTTTCCTCACAAACTTCTCTCCTTTACTTTATATGTAAAATAGGACTATATTATTTTGAGTTATATTAGCATACTAATAAACTTATTTTATATGGGCACATAAAATGTTTGAAATGGACAATAATTTTATATCTTCCATTTATCTTAGAAATTGCTGTGGATAATAAATTTTAATATAAAGTATATTATATTTTAATTGTTTTTTTATGGAAGACATAACAAACGAGCGTATGGGTCACCTGATGGTAAGTGATCATCACCGCTCATGACCTTGTGTAACAACAGTGCAGCTACAGGTGCGTTGTTGGACCGGGATCCCCCCGCATTACCCAATTCGAAACGCAGTGACCGAAACCACTACTTAACGCCGGTTTTAAATGCCGGGATGGTAACAATCCAGGCGAGTTTGCCCATGTATATTGCCATTGCTGATAGTGCGACTCTCCCACGCGTACTTTATTCGCCTCTAACGACACCATCAGTACCAGGGTGATCCTATTCTAAGCCGGAATCACACGGCTGAAGTGCTTCATTTCTTGTAATACTAAGATCCGACAAAGAGTTATTTTAGGTTACATCAGACATTGTATAACATGCGGACTTAACGTCACGCTTTTGAGAATATTAAATATTTCTATTATCTATCCTAAATAATTTTGTGTTGATTAGTTTAGCTATGGAAGCTTTAAGCTTTTTTTATGGAAGCTTTAAGCCTTCACATTAATTGTTTCGATGTCTACTGTAACAATTCTAGTCGAAGGATGTATACAAACAGGAGATATGGCCCCACCAGCAGCGAAAAGAAAGGAGGTGGAAGTTTAATTAACAGGACGTACTTCGATCTTCTGAGTTTTATCGTTCACTTGAATTAAGACGATAATTAATCAAAAACCAGATCGTGGCGACGCACAATTTAATATTAATCCGTAACGACGCTAACCTACTTTCCGTTTCCTTCTTACAAGGCTTAATGTTTTTTTTTATTATTTTCAAAATGCAGGTTTTTATATATTATTTTGAGGCAATTATATTAGTGGAACAGTGTCACAGCTGTAAGTTCATTTTAATGTCAAGATTTTCTTTTCTCCGTTACTTAACCTATTTTATAAATACGTTTATAACAAAAAAAAGGCTATTATTAATGCACAGCCTAAATAATAGCCTCAATAACTTTTCTAAATTAATATTTTTCTTTCCTGAGTGTGGATAACATAAATGTTACTTTTAAATTAATAAAAATATAAATATAATTTATGGAACTAATAATTTAAAGTAAATGTGTAATCTGGCGTAAAAACACGTTTCAACGTTTCTCATTGTAACTGTGCGAGATGAATAATGATAGCTTGTAAAAGTCAACTTTGCTCTTTGAAGGGTTTCATGCGAACTTTCATTGTCGTATACATGTCGTATAGAGAGTTTCAGTCGTTGAGACTGAAATGCATACTTATAATAGGATAAGGCACTTTATAATTAAAATGTTTTTGTTTGAACCTAGTAAAATCTATACTAATATTATAAATATTACAAGAAGATAATTCGAGATCACATTAAACATTTAACAAAAAAAATATCAATCTTTCTACGCCTATCTTTAGACAGTATTTGTTAATATTAAGTTAATTATAATGGATATAGAACTCGAATATTAACATCACAACATTATATTTTAAATAAAGGTCACCTACCTTTACTACAATGTCACTTTGTTTCACTTCTTGGAGTCATAATAATTATGTAAAAGGATTCTTTCATCACTCGCTTATGTGACGCAGTTTGAATAGAACATTATTTATATCTAAAACCTATAAATAAAACGTTTGTTTCTGAAATAGCGATATACCTCTACTGGGAATGGATCTTTCGTAACTTAAGGGCTATTTACCGTGGATTAAAAATACAGGATATTTTTTAAGTAATCAAAAAATAATGTAAAAATGATCGTCCAACATTGTATGAAAGATTGTTCTTAAGATTATGTTTTCTTTATAAAACGTTTTTAGAATTCCATTGTTTCTAATTTAATATTAATATGGATACATACTTTTATTCTACGCCAGAACAAATTTCGTCAGCACTTAGCGCAGGCTCTAGAGATTTATTCCACCGAGTGAGAGTCGAGCCTACAACCACCTCGTTTACGGTCAGACCACGATACACCACATGGATAACCAATGACCGTGGTTGAGGTGAAATAGCTTTTTAAAAATTTCTTATAGAATTAAGGTATGTAGTAAGATCTCTGAATACATTGGTTGGTATTTTTAGTTCCATATTCAGAAACCGTACTTATGTTACAATAACCTTGTTTATTGCTACTTGGTGAGTACTTTAAATTATTTATTAAATCCATAACGTTTTGTTGTGGTTGCTTTTTAACTTCGCAAACTGGTAATTAAACTCGTAACTGGCAACGCACAACTCTTTGTTAATATGCAAAAATCACAATTGTTGTATAGGAGACAATCTTCAATTTTTATTGTTGTTCGAATTTTTAGTATAATATTAGAGAAAAATAAATAATACTTCAGAGATGATATGATGATATCAACCGTCCAGCTATTACGACTACTGAGATACAGCCAGGTGACAGACATACAGATGTAATTTTTGTAGGAAGTTTTTTAGTAAGCATACACTAAATACTTTGGAAATTAATTAGGTACTTTGTTTTTTGCATGTGTCATTATAAGACTCCCTTTCCCACATTATAATTTGCTTTCAAACTCTTTTTGCAGATATAAATGTTATAGGTATAGTGGATGAATCCACTATAACTACAACATTTATATCTTATTTTGGGATATAATGAGGCAGAATGTAGGAGCAAATGGTTTTAATACAAGATTTAAGTAAAAACATAGAGCTGCGTTATTTCAACATTAATTACATTTAAAGCTATTACAGCTTTGCAATTTACACGTAATACTTAAGTTACATTTAAAAGCGTAAGTTTCGTTGCATTAATTTGAATGGAACAGAACGTTATGAAATCACTTTATATAAAATGTTTAAATTTAAGCTCACAAATTAAGATAAATGAAGCCGTCGCTTCAATTATCATGATAAGTATTGGAAATACAAATAATGTTATTGTTAAGACACACCATTTTTTAATCCCGGATACAAAAAGAAAGTTATTATAAGTTTGACGTGTCTGTGTATTCGTGTGTCTGTCATTTTGGTTCAAATTGGTTTATTACTCACTAAATATTTGTTTAATCGAGTGAATGAATGAAGAAAGAATGGTAAGAAAGATTTATGAAGGAAAAGTGAGTGGTAAAAGAGGAAGGGGGAGACCTCAGTTGACCTCCGAAAACACTGTGTTTTCGTCTCTCGTCGATATTGGAGGAAGGTCACGTAAAAAGCATGAGGACCCCCCGGAGGTCATGTATGAAGAGGCTGATGAAAGTGGACGAGGCGAAAGAGGTATGCCGCGACTGTAGTGTTAGGCGCTCCGTTCTCTCTGCCTACTAGGGATATAGCGTGAAGATAAATAAGTAAGTAAGAATAACACTCTCAGCTTCACGCTGTATCCCGCACTAGGCAGGGTAGGCAGAGGGAACGAAAGTATAACCTAGTGTTATGACACTCCGTTTCACTTCCGTTCCCCACTTTCCGCCGAATTTGAGGCATTGCGTGTTGAGTGGCGGAACTCAACGCCGCGCTTTTGCCTTATTACCAGAGCGAATAATAATAATAATAATAATAATAATTTATTTACTAAACAAGTTTCTTACATAATCTGCTAGTGATTGGAATCTCCTTTTAAGCATGTAATTGCCTGTACCAGGAGACTCCGCTCTTCCATTAGCGTAAAAAAACAAGTAATAATAACAATAATATAAATCTTAAGCTTAACTATACTATTTTACAAAATATATTAATATGCTAATTATTATATTTTTTTTACATTTGTCATTTTACTGCTCCGTTCACAGACGTGTTACCTACTCATATGTGTATTTTTCTATAAATGATATTTTTTTTTATGATTATTGTGCTAATTGATGTTATTTGTGTAGCTATCTAACATGCTCCATAAGAGCTTCAGTTTCATCGTATGTAAGTTGTGTAAGCCATCCTTTTAGTTTCCTTTTACATTCATAATATAGCATAGGGTATATGTTTATTATTTTATTTAATTTATTATACAAGACGCATGAACGTGACTCATACTGAATGCTAGCAAACAAAGTTCTAGTTACTGGGGTAGGTGCAATTATATTTTTCCATCTTTTATTATTTAAATGTGTGTCATACGGTAGGGATTTGTGCTTTTTTAAAACTATGTGTAATAAGTAGAGTTTCCTAACAGTCAGTAAGCAACAATGTTGATACAGTTCGTCCGTAGGAAACCTTTTATTCCTAAAAAACATAACTTTAATAAGAGCTCGTTGTGCACGTTCTAGAGTCAGGAATTTCGTTTTTAGAGCACCACCCCAAATAGGAATACAATAAATCAGTACTGACTGTGCTAGAGCGACATATATTTCCGTAAGAAGGTTTCTTGAGGGCAATTTATCATTAGTAGGTGGTTTCGGAATTACATGACGCAGTGTACGAAATATGAAAATTAATTTTCTTATTCTATTCGCTACTTCCTCTAGATGCGGGTACCACGATAGTCTTTGGTCCAGAGTAACACCCAAATATTTTGTGCTCGTGACCTTATCTATTGTAGGACAGTTACAGGTGTTGTTTTGCACGTCTTCGCATGTGTGTATTTTTATTTGAAAGTCGTTGTCAGGCTGTGTTTGATTGTTTATTGTAAACGAAATAAAATTGGTTTTTCCAGTGTTTAGAGTAAGTAGATTGTTTTTTAACCATTTGGTTACCCGAACCATACCTAGCTCTGCTCTTTCTCTGATATCTGTCCAGGAATTGTCATTGAAAATGATCACAGTATCATCTGCATAGGAGAAGATTTTTGCTTGTTTTAGTTCCATGTTGCAAAGATCATTTATATATAATAAGAATAAGGTAGGGCCTAGAACACTTCCTTGAGGCACGCCATAGGTCGCAGGGGCCTTATCACTTAAATATTCTCCTAATTTCACCATTTGCTTTCTTTCTGTAAGATAATCTCTGAACAATGAGAGCTCTTTTCCCCTGATTCCAGCCTTTTCTAGTTTATGTACAAGGATAGAAAGAGAGACAGTATCGAAAGCTTTTTTAAGATCCAAGAAGATAGATAAACATTTATTTCCTTTATCTAGTTGATTTGTGACCAATCCAGTGAGGGCCGTTATAGCATCTTCGGTTGATTTCCCTTGTCTAAACCCAAATTGATAAGGAGACAGTATGTTATATTTATCTAAGTACTTTAGTAGTCTCTTGTTGAGTATTTTTTCTATAATCTTAGATATTGCAGGTAATACTGAAATAGGCCTGTAGTTGCTCATGTCGTCTCTCTTTCCTCCCTTGTAAATAGGAGTTATAAGAGAACATTTTAAGGGTGCCGGAAAAACACCAGATTTAAAACAGAGATTTGTTAAGTGAGTAATAATGGGTACTATTTCATTTTTTATATGTTTTAGGAATTTAATGGATATATTATCCCAACCAGGGGCACTATCAGATTTAAGACTTGTCAAGATTCTATTTATTTCTGCTGTATCTGTTTCTACAATAACAAACGATTGTAATTGTGTAGGAATTCCTTTCAAAACTGTCTTATAGCTTTTGTTAATGTTAGGGTTAATTTTATGAGCCAGATTTCTACCTATAGTCGCAAAGTATTCATTAATTGCATTGACTGACTGTGTTGGCGTTGATTTAATATTTATTAGTTCCATATTTTGACTTTTTTTATTATTTGTGTATGTTATATTTTTTATGTTTCTCCAAAGTAGCTTACTATTGTTCATCGATTCAATCAACGAGAGTCTTTCATGTTTTCTTTTCAGTTTTTTGATTAGGTTGTTACAAAAGTTTCTATATCTGATGTATATATTTTTTTTTACTTTGTTCTCTGGGTCTTTTTTCTGTATATTTTAAGTAGATTCTATTTTTACTATTTACTTGTATAACTAATATTAAGGAAATCTTAATTACTCACATATGTATGGTTGGAGTGCTGGACAGTGTCCAGTTTACTCGGTTTCTTTCTATTTAGAACTGAAACGGAAACCAGAAATAAGAAAATTAAATTAATTTATTTTCTCGTGTGGGAATCGACCCACAACCGTCGCGTTATATTAACAGTCAAATGCTGTTGATGCAGATGCTGGTGCATAGCGAAGACTTTCCTAAACATTATTATTCAAGAGGAATTCTAGTGCTTAAACCGTTTACCTCCGTTCCCGGTTTTTTGAATTTAAATAGGTGGCATGATTTGAGTGGCGGAACTCAACGCCGGTCCCCAGCTCGTGCCCAGAGACAGCGTGGAAAATGGAACTATTTTTTATTTAATTTCTTTAAGAGAGAATCGAACTCACAACCGCGCTACGGTCACGCGGGGCTTTTTCCCGGAGACACGACTGGACTAAATTTTTTTTGTAATTCAAAATAGTTACTAGACTAACTTCAATATATACTCGTAGGCATGCTGTTTTATTACTTTTAGAAGAATTAATACTTTGCCTCCTATAGAGGCCTGTGGTGGCGCGGGGGCACAGCGTATGACTGCAAGCGCGAGCGCGACAGGTTGTGGGTTCGATCTCCACTCGAGCAAATAAAATATTTAATATTTTCATTTCTACGCTCTGGTAAAAAGGCGACGCAATTTTAAGTTCCGCCACTCAACACAATGCCTCAAATTTGGCGGAGAGTGGGGAACGGAACGAAGTGTCTTAACACTATGTTCCTAAGTTCCCTCCTAACTTCTGCCTACCCTGCCAAGTCTCGGATACAGCATGTAGCTGAGTCAGTGAGTGAATATTTATATTTATATGAAGTACTTAACCTACAATATTTGTACTTTAGTCTTCAGTTAGTAATATTTTGATTAAAATTTTTGCATTTACAAAGTTACAGAATGTATGATTGTATGTTCTGACAGGTCATGTTTGATTGTCACGCTTAGAAATAATTGTTCGAGGTATGTTTCGTTCAGCAAAACAAACGGTTCTCGGACATACATATATGACGCACTATCTGTACAAATCAAATAAGATAGCAAATATATAAGAACTGCACCTGCCCACATTCACAGTACAGAATGCCATCAAATTCAAATTGGTGCTTACTTCCTAGACGCCCTATAATTTGAAGTATTATATTATTTTATTATGTCATTGTAATACATTTTTGTTGGAATAGTTATAGAATAAAAATATTTATTATAAAAGGTAAAGAATGTTTGAGTAAATATTTATACTCAGCTTCAAACTCCCGTACATGGCAGGGTAGACAGAAGGCAACTTCGGAAACTTCCGGTACCCACTTTCCGCCGAATTTCAGGCATTTCGTGTTAAGTGGCGGGACTCAACGCCGTGCTTTGCATTACAATAATTATATTTACGTAATATTCAAAATATACATTCCGTATCTTAGTACAGGTTATGTATGTATGTTATTTAAGCAACGTCTCTTCTCGTATAACCTGTAGCCTGTAGGCTATACGAGATGGGACGTTGATCCCTCATCGTGGACTATCCGACACATTTTTTTTTATTCTACCTGTACTTCCTGAGATTACCGCAATCAACCACATAAACTGTTTAGCTTTATAATATTAGCACAGTTTATAAATTAGTATAGAATTTCATTTATACATTGTCATCACTTGAGTGACTCATTTCAATTCACTGAGATGGCAATTTAACTGCAACGTTGTTTTGAATTAAAATTGAGGAGAGTTGAACGGAATATTTGACTCAATTCCTCCTCTCCCTTGCCATGAAAGAAACCACCAAGCCATACTTTTCAATAAAATTTTATTGAAATTCATATACGCTTATTCAAATTTCTGTAAGCGATTAGCTCAATCAAAATATCTCAGTAGCGAGTATTTCACAAATTTCCTCCACTGAAATAATATTTCTCCATATTTTTAATTTAAAAAAGGCATTCTATTTATACAATATTTTAACTCTAACTCATAGAATATATTTGTTTTCGGTACTGTTGGACGACAAAATGTTTAATCTTAAAAAGTATAATTATTCATTCTTCATAAAAAAAGTATCAGTAAAGTACACTCGGTAATTTACATATTTGTGTTACTTAAGAATACCTATTCTATTTTGCAAACAACGATTTTCTTACTTTTAATGAATTGTAACATTATATAAAGAAAACTTTGTAACGAAAACGCCCCCTTCTTTAGCGTTTAATTAAAATGAATGACTATTTGCCTCTCCTCTTGCACTTCGAGTTTCTGAATTTTTTATTTTATCTGTTTTTTTTGTGTATAAAGTAATTTTGTTAGAAAGGATGAATTTTCATTAACATATTTTTACTTTAAAATGAATGTATTACCGTACAAAAGAGTATAAATACTAATAATACTAACTGTTTTTTTTATGTGCGAGTATTTAATACATGAAGGATATAAGTTTGACACACAACTACACAATATACACTAAGTTAAAGCGTCTTTGTGGCTCCAGAACTAAGTTTTTTTTAGAGACAAGAAGTGCGACTGTAATCGTTATAGTTATGAATTTCACTCAGGGGAATGAAATATTTTATAAACTGAATCAAGGTTCGCTGACGTTTGTTTTGGTTAACACACGTGTTTGTGAGGTTTTCTTATTTAAGTGATATTTGTACATATATTTTAAGTGAAAAGTGCAATTTCTTAAAAAGGAGATCGGTTTTATTATCGGTGTTTGGTTGTTGTGAGTGTTTGTGGTGTTTTGTCCATTAGATTAGTTAATTAAGGTAAGTTAGGTTAGTTTGTTTCAAAATGGATGCTGATCCACATCCGCCCGACCCCCCTGATCCTGGAGGTGGCAAATGTGACTCTCAAGTTACATCCCGAAAAAGGCAAGGTGTTGACCCACCTTCAAAGAACTCAATTAAAAAAACAATTATTGACCCAGCTACGGCTACACCGTCAATTCAAAATTTATATGTGCATCCTTCCTTGTCAGAAAGTCCTAAGTCCTACCTCGATTCAGACAAAGGCCCTTTTATAGTATATGTGTCGAGGGAAACTCCTGATCCTGCTGCCGGTACCTCTATTAAAGTAATAAAGTTTGGCCAATTTCTCCATATTAATAAAATAAATAACATCACTAGTGATGGAGTGAAAAATGTTGGTCGCAACAAAATCAGCGTGGAATTCTCAACAGCTACAGTAGCGAATTTATTTTTATCCAATCCCATTTTAGGTCTATATAAGTATGTGGCAGTTATCCCTACTTTTAATATCACTCGAATGAGTATTGTAAGAAATGTCCCAGTGGACTTCTCACTTGATGAGTTTGTAGGCTCTCTAGAATTTCCCTCAAGTGGTATACAAGTGATGAAAGCAAGACGACTTAATAGAAAGTGTGTAAGTGAGGGTGTGACTACATGGGTTCCAACCCAGTCAGTTGTAGTTACATTCCGTGGACAAAAGTTGCCTGAAAACAGGTTGCAAGCTCATCAAGTCCTAACTGCCGCATGTTCGTCGTCCCTTCCTAATGGTTGCGCTCTAAACCAAGGTGTTGACAGTCCAATAGAATTTAGAAAAGATCTATTGGTTGCACTTACTGAAACCCTTGTGAGTATCTTCAGAACCGCTGATGAACTTCCTATACCGTCCAACGTTGCCCAAAATTTACTAACAATTTTTAAAATACTAAACAATGGCAGCACTGAGCTTCCTACAATGGAATAGTAAAAGTATTCGTGCCAAAAAGCACGAATTACTTAATATTATTTCTTTGTACAACCCTGTCATTATTGCCCTCTCGGAAACATGGCTTGTGCCTGATTCCCGCTTTAGGGTAGCAGGTTTCTCCTGTTTAAGGGAGAACAGAAATGACGGGTATGGAGGTTGTGCTATCCTCATCCAGCACTCCTCTCCTTATTCCTGTATCCCTCTTCCCCCTCACAGCCAACAGATTAATGCTGTTGCTGTGAGGGCTTTCAATATCTCCTTCCTATCTGTTTATATCCCTCATCCTTCTTCCTCTGTTTTTCTTGAGCTTAAGTCTATTATCTCTTTGCTCCCTAGTCCTGTCTTGGTCCTAGGTGATTTTAACACTCATCACTCTTTGTGGGGGTGTTATTACTGTGATGGGTTATCTCCTTTGTTGGTAGACATGATTGATGATGTATCTCTTTGCATTATCAATGATGGCTCTCCGACTCGTAGGGTTAATCCAAATCAGAATCCTAGGACTGCTGTTGATCTTTCCCTATCCTCCCCATCTCTGGCTACCCAGCTATCATGGTCTGTTCTACCTTCTACCCATGGTAGTGATCATTTTCCTATACTTATTTCAATGCATAATAGACCTCCTCCTTCTTCCTCTCTTTATTCTACATCTAAATTTAACCTAAAACAAGCCAACTGGAATAAGTACGCCGACTCTGTGGATTGCATGTTGGGCAATCTCCCTGAGTCTGCTAATTTTGAAAATATCATTCTTTGCTATGAACGTTTTGATTCTACCATCTTGTCTGCGGCTGACTTACACATCCCTAGAAAACGCTCCATTCGAAATTGGATGCATTTCAATCTTTGGTGGGATCAGGAATGCTCTGATTCTGTCAATTGGCGAACAACTGCCGAGGAGTCATATGCAGTCTATATGACTATGGAGAAATTTGTTGAGTACAAACGCAGTGGTGCGAAGTTTAGAAAGTTGATTAGGAAAAAGAAAAGAATTGGATGGGCCAATTTTTGTGAATCCCTTAGCCCTCGCTCTCCTTCCTCACTCATATGGAAAAATGTTAGGAGATTTCGCCGTTCCCTTAACTATGATTCCAGTCCTAACTCCAATAATCCTTCTTTGTGGCTGTGTGATTTTGCTAACAAATTGGCTCCGCCTTTTGTACCATCTCATGACTTATTTATTTTCCCACTGATTGAATCTTCGGATGAAATGGACGCTTGTTTTTCGTCTGAAGAACTCAAAAACGTCTTAACGGATTTAAGAGACACTAGCCCAGGTGAGGATAGTATCTCATACTCCTTTATTGCTAGACTAAATGAGAAGTCTAAGCTATTTTTTTTAAATTTAATCAACGCAATATTTCAATCAGGCAATATTCCACTACCTTGGAAATCCCAAATTATCATTCCTATCCTTAAACCTGGAAAATGTCCTTCTGATTCCGATTCCTACAGACCCATTGCCCTAGCATCTGCTTTATCAGAAATTATGGAACGGCTTTTAAAAAATCTTCTGGAATGGATAGTGGAAAGCAGAAATATCTTAGCACCCTCTCAATTTAGCTTCAGAAAGGGGTTAAGTACCACAGATAGTCTCAGTGTTTTTACCACAGACATTCGACGAGCTTTCGCCAAAGGAGAGTATTTAGTGGGGGTTTTTCTAGATGTTGCTTCTGCTTATGATAATGTCCTTCTTCCGGTACTCAGGCAGAAACTGCAACAGCTGAGTATCCCGCCGAAGTTGTCTCATTTCATTTGCAATCTGCTGACCGGCAGATCGATATCTGTGAAACATCCGCTTCTTACTGTGCCTTCCAGACTGGTCTGGAAGGGATTACCTCAAGGCTCAGCTCTTAGTCCTCTGTTGTATAACCTATACATTCATGACCTCGAATTGTCTGTCAGTAGCTCAAAATCAGTGGAGGACATAACTTATCGTTTAAATACTGCTTTACACTATCTAGACCAGTGGCTCCTTGGCCATGGCTTGGCATTATCAGTAGCGAAATGTCGGGCAGTAGTATTCTCCAAAAAGAGAGTAACACCTAATTTTGAAATTTACTGTGGTAATGATACCATACAATTAGCAGATAGTGTTAAATTCTTAGGCATGGCCTTGATAAAAGACTGAACGGAATTGCTCGTGCTGAACATGTCAGCAAAAAATGTGAAAAAGGCATCAATGCTTTAAGAGCTGTATCTGGTGTATGGTGGGGTGGGTGCACACCCTTTTACTCAAAAATTACTGTACAATGCAATAATTCGTAGTCATATTGACTACGGGTTATTTGTTTTAGACCCCTTGCATAAAGCTGCTACTGACAAACTTAACAGAATTCAGTACAAATGCCTTCGAATTGTTTTAGGTGCAATGAGGTCTTCCCCTACCAATGCATTATAGGTGGAGTGTGTTGATCCACCTTTTCCTATTCGTCGTCAATTTTTATCTGATCGATTTGTTGGTAAAATGCTACAATTTTCTTCCCATCCCTTGTGGTCTAAGCTATCTGAGTTAGCTGACCTTATTCCTCGTGGCAAGCCGCTTCCCTACTTGCTTGCTAGCTTCCTTAAATTTACCTCCCTTCTTCACCCTCTGTCCCGCTATCCTGCTAACCCTTTATTCTGTACGCCTTATAAAGCTTTAGTACACCATCCCTCTATCATCATAAATCTTGGCCTGACCAAGGGAGCTGCTGACACCAACACAAAGTTCCAAGCCATAGTAAATGAAAACTGGTTAAATCATATCCTTATCTTTACAGATGCGTCAAAGCTTTCAAACGAAAGCTGTGTTGGTGCAGCGTGCTGGATACCAAAATTCAAAATTATTTTACAATGTAAATGTCCTCCCGAATCATCCGTGTTTACTGGAGAGGCTGTTGCTTTGTTAGAAGCAATCCGGTTCACACTCTCCCATGACTTTAAACAGACTGTTATTTGTACTGACTCATTAAGCTGCATACTAGCTGTAAAGGGAAATCCCTTTCATAGTAAATTAAGGTCTTCAATAATTTTAAGGATCCGTGAAGAACTGTACTCATGTTATTTAAAGGATTTGGTTGTTACTTTGGCATGGATTCCAGGGCATTCTGGAATCAGTGGGAATGAATCTGCAGACTCTTGCGCAAAATTAGCCATCCAGTGTGGCAGTTTGGATCACTTTTCTATTTCGGCCCAGGATCTGTTGTCTCTTGCATTAACTCATTTGGATGTGTCATGGTCTGAATTTTGGAATATGTCAAAATCCCAGAAAGGTAAGTTCTATGCTGCGATTCAACCTAATATCCCCAGGCGGCCATGGTTTTATTCTCAAAAATTTATTGAACGGAGGATAATATCGACCATATGTCGCTTGCGCCTTGGACATGCGAGCACACCGGTACATCTAGCTAAGATCAGGGTCAGGGACCACTCACTGTGTGAATGTGGTCTAGACGATGGTTCCCCTTCTCACATTCTTTTTACATGCCCCAAGTTAATCCATCCCTTATATGATGTCCTTCCTCACAAAGTTCCCCGTCCCCTTAATGTTCAATGTTTGTTAATGTTTGTGTTTAGTCCAGTATGTAAATTTTTATGTAAATATATTAGATATAATAATATTAAATTGTAGACTAACACCTTTGTATTATACATTTCTTATTACTAACCCTGTGTGTAGATAATGTATATATTTATTTTAATATATGTATTTTTTTTTTTATAGGTGGAGGCAATTTTTAACTTGACCTTCTTTTTTTAATATGCATTCTCCTATTGTGTAATATTTTTTTTTCTACCGTACAACCTCCTTCGTGTCTTCTCCATTCAACGTGACATTGGCGAAGTGATATGTGCTCAACTGGCACGCTCGGAACGCCACAATCAAAAAACCATACCATACCAAACTGAATCAAGAATTGAAATCCAGAATCAAGAGTTGAAATATTACGTGTTGCCATTCTGTACTAATGAGAACGGAATGTTTTAATACAAGATTGCTAAAGTTCCTCTGCAGAACATATTTTCTATGAATGAAGTATATAAAGCTGCCACAGTTGCGACACATTTGACTGTGATAGTTTTATTTTGTATTTGAGATCTTCGAAGTGTCGATCTGTTCAGACAAAGTGCGGCGCCAGGTTCCACAATTTAACGCGTAAGTAGTACCAGTAAAGTGGTGGCAAAGATATGTCGTGATTTACATACATTCTACTGCGGGAATTAAATTAATTTTTATATCTATACCATAATATTTCCATTTACACTGAGACTTTTATTGATTTATTAATCAAATTAAAAGGTTACTTCATAATTTTTCAAACAACTTACATTTAATAGTTATTATTTAAAACGGCTTCACGCTGCATTCCTCATACAGCAAGAGTGTAGACATAGGGACAGGTGTTAGGGCAAGCAATTTAACGCCGAGTTTAATCATCACCATCATCAGTTCTCAAATAAAAAGTTCAGTCTTAGTCTCAATTAAGTGAATGGAAATGTACCGTATTAAAAGTGTTCAACGAAAAAGATACGTTTTCTGATATTTTTCAAAACTTTATTCGATACTTAGCATAGAATGATATTTCAGTAATATTTCAAGAAGCCCGCTACATTCTAGACATTAAATTATATATGTCTTCACTTTGTTATTAAAATAAAAAAAAAATATATAAATTACCGTTCCTCAGATTGTCAAACTATCTGCTCGAAGGTTTTAACTTTACAAATTCATATCGACATCGTCATCATCACATTATACTTTACATACTGCGACGAGAAGTACATTATTATTAACTTTTAAGTTGGATATAAATTATTCAGATATTTATTACAGCATCAGTATGTCAGCTCAGCGGTTATGATTCGATCCTCCTGACTTAAAGAAGTTAACTTTCATTTTGCCCGCTCTGAAAAGACAAAGTGCGATGTTGTCATCCGCCACCATCACACTACTAATTGAGTTAAGGTGAAAAGCAGAAAATGAAATGTTATAGCACTAGATTCCTATTACCTATACAGTTATAAAGACAACAGCTTTAAATGATGTACTACGAAACTACGATCTTAGATATAAAATTACAAAAAAGACAATTTATTATAATGAAATAAATACATATTATTTATTTACTTACATAATAATTATACTTTAAATGAATTTAAGTAGATATATTTGTTCAGGTGAGGCGAGTAGGAAACGATTCAGTAATCTTTATCAATAGATGTTCCAGGCGGGCGGTATTGTGACAAGCGACGCGCGCGACGTTCACAATGAGCGGGATTACTTTATAATAAGCCATTCAGAACATACAATACAGTTTACAGACGTTACTCTGAGACTCGTGGAGCTCCCAAAATATATTGTGAACTGTCTTCATGATACTTAATGACTTGATTTCAATAGTTATTGTAGGTGAAGGGGACCCCCAAAACAGCGTCGTAGTGTTCCCCAATTAGAAATCGAACCCACAACCATTAGGTTCACGTTTGTATGCTCTAAAGTTGCAGAACGACAGCCTCAATTTATCATATTCTACGTACATTGTAAAAAAAATCATAATATCCATTTATAAAAGTTTAGACAGAGTTAATCTCCACACGATGGTCAGTAATATATCGCCACTTAGCAGAACATGTTATTAACATTTATTTTTCTTTTAGCTATATTGATGCTTAAATTTAAACTGCTGCTTGCTAAATTATAATCGGCTCTGAGTGTGACTGTCAACGCATTAGTTTGTCGGCTTGATCCCCACTCTATATTAATTTCTTTTAGCAAACTACATCTGATTTTCTGTATGTGTTAGTAAGATAAAACGCGGTGATGTGTCACGTCTCGTAACATGTCTCGTCAGATCATCTTGAAATTGGATGGGAAATGGACAAAAAAGTGTTCTGAAATAAATTCATCTATGCTGCGTGGATGCAAAAATATTTATTTGACGACACATCTTTCGCACAATGAATATAAGTAAGCAGAGTGAATACTCGTCACGTTCTTTCACTTATTGCTTGTATTACAATAAAAAATACACATGAAAATTAAACCTGTGAAATTCATTTAATATGAACATTTTAACAAAATTATTTTGGCAAAAGCAAATTCCCACTCCGTGTAATTGTTGTTTCTCGATAATTAGAACTTTAATAAAGTCCTTTCAAATTTTGTTACGAGAATAATTTCCGGTTGTCATTTATGAAATTAATTAAAATAAAAAGCTTAAGTAATTACAAACACAATATGTTATATATTACGAGGGACGGATCTACAGAATATTGTTTACTATTTTTTAAGTGTTATTCTACACTTAAGAAAGAAAAATACTAAATTTGAAAAAGTATAAACATTTGAACTAAGCTGGATTTGAACCCGCGACTCTTGGAAACGGTCCAAACGTTCTAACCGAATGGCTTAGTTGGTCACAACGCTTGGACCGGTCCCAAGAGGCGAGGGTTTAAATCCTGCTTCGTTTAAATGTTTAATACGTTTTTCGTTTTTAAATTTAGTATTATTTTACAGAATATTGCTGTGACAGTAGGATTTGCAAATGAAAACTTAATAATAATTTTAAATAATAAGAAAAATCTCACTATGAAACCAATAAATACCAAAAATGTATTCAGGTCACAAATAGTATCAGAATTTTTTCAAGACAATCAGTCGTCGAAGGTCATCGTAGTGGAGAGACTCGTCATTTGATGGTAAGTGTGACGGTCGTGGGTTCGATAGCCGCTTTGGGGGAATGCGTTATTTTAATTTCTCCACTTTTATAATGCGGCTTTAAGTTCTACCAGCTAACATACAATTTGTTAGTAATCGGGAAACGAAGATTAAGATAAGACTATCCATCAGCATTTTTTCATTTTATTATGACAGAAATATTGTTAATCTATAGCTGTTGTCGGCCTGATTCAAATATAAAGAATCAGTTCTTAGTTTCCGATTGAACTGAAATTTTAAATTAATACATATTATTTTGGATGACAAGATGAATTGTTGCTTATGAAGAACGTATGACTCAGTGGACGGAGTGCTTGGATGGCTTCCAAAAGGCGTACTTTAGGTAGATTTCCAAGTGGCGTAGACCGTAGCGTAGGCGTAGATGTTCAGAAATCAGAATCAGAAATACTTACTTATAACAGATGTTAAAGACCCGCTTCGTCCAAAACTTCCCCTACACCGTGACGATCAATTATAATAATAAACGCTATAATTTACAAATTGAGCGGAAAAGGTCGTTGAAATAACTTTAAATTAGTTAAACACTGAGGTTAAAGTTTGAAACTTCCTCGGGCCAAGTTCTATTACATATAATACAAGAATTCATAAAGCAATTTTATTTAAATAAAATGCAAAGTATTTCGTATGAACGGTTAATTGCAATCATTTAAGCCTAAATATGAGTCATCTCTCCCACTCTGTATAAGCAGCACAATGTCAGACTATAACCGCTTTGGTTGTGGGTTCTTTGCTACTAGGGAGAAAATCTTAACTTCCTTCCCTTTCCTCGGTCTAGTTGCAAAACAAACTGCGCCTAAGTTCCACCAGTTTTCTTTGAGTCCTTCGGGCTGCGAACAACGTAATTCACCATTAAACATACAATGATAATAATAAAGTGAAATACAGAGCAGCACACAAAGATAGGGGAGCACTCCACTACAATTAGATATAATGTTCATTTCTTCGTTGGAACTCGTTCCAGTCTCGTCACTTGTAACAGATATGTGCTAGGGCGTTCTAGTATCAAGATCTTATATACATGATATATAAAATTTGACAGATTAGAAATATTTTGCGTACTTGTGTATATCCTGTGCAGATATATAGTAGTCATAAGAAAGTGAATAGAAGCAAAATTATATTTCGTTATAGGCAAGAGGCAAGAAAGAGCACTTGACCTATTGTCGCGATTCCAAGCGCGCTCTCGGAAATAATAAGGAGCGATGACACCGAACTTTGCAAAACTCAACAAAGTTTAAACGCCTTGTGGGATGTTGAATGAAAGCTACTATTGTTTTTATGTTTTAATTTGATTTATATGCTGCATACGAAAAGATCTACGGTCAGGACAGAATCGTGGTCTAATTATTAATATATTATATTTAGAGTCGCAAAGCTCAACATCGCGTTTTGTCTATACGAGAGCGAGAAAATATAAAGAACTCGTTTCTATATCGGGGCTCATACCCGCAACTCTATTTAAATAGTCATTTTTATGCATAATTATTACTTTCAGTTTTATATCAATAAAAGACACAAAATACATTACAAATTACTCGTAGCTATCGTCTTTCCCAGAATCAGTTTATAAATTGCTCCACGACACGTCTACAGAATACTAATAGTATCTTAGTAATTCGTCTTCTAAAAGATTTTCCACCAAGTGACCTGGTCTGATATTTCTATTAAAAGAATATTTCTGGGCAAGAGTTATTATGTATTCACTTTTCAACTAAAACTCAAATATAAACTTAAGTAGTATAAAAGTTAATTCAAATAAAAATCCTAAGTAATGGTTATTGGTTTGATTCCCACTGGGTGGAATCAATTATTATTTTCACTTCTCTATTTATTATTAGCTAATAAAAAAATGTATGCAAAAGAGTTTAACGGTCTGATCGGGTTTATCAGTCGGGATATAATAGCCCAAAATATAAATACTAAGTTCGCATTAATTTCCTGTAATAGCTATAAAAAGCATACTTTATTAATAAAGTACCTCATAGCTTAAAAGTCTAATTTGTTTGTCATTAAATCAAAAGCTCGTGCAAAACCAACCAAACGTTAAAGCGACACATTGATCCCGTGCGTTACACCGCAACGAATACTAGCATTACTGATTAGGAACTAAACAAACAAACTATTTATTTTTTAATTAGTTGCCTTTTTATTCTACACTACAACTAATAAGCCATATATTAAGTTGACTCGTGTTAAATTTATCAGGAATATTGAACATTAATTTATTTATCAAAGTTATGACGTGCTCGTAGATCACGACGACGCGCCCTCACGAGTGGCACTTGCTGAGTACTCATGTCACTAATACATTTATTTGTTTTAAATAAATAGCCAATTTTACATGTAAAAGGACGTCCATTAATCACGTGATGTTTTTGTAGCATTTTCAAACCCCCCTTGGTGATACGTGGTGAGGTTTAAACTAAGTAATTACTTACTTATATGTCCGCGTGATATCTAACTGCACGCCCCTTACCCCTTTGTGATATTTTGTGATTTTCCTCCATTTCGAACCTCACGTGATTAATGGACGGCCCATAGGACTATAGTGGTGCAGCGGCGCAGCGTGTTGTGAGCGATGGTTGTGGATTCGATAAGGAGAAGTCGAGCTCCACCACTGAACAAGCTTCATCTGTATATAAGCGTTCATTAAAGTTTAGATTTAATGCCATTTTTAGGTATTTTTGTGGAAACTGCGAAGTAGTGGTATTAATTAAATTTAAATACTTTAGAAAAGTTTGGAGTTCAAGATGGACGGAAGAAAGGCTTTAACGTTCCATCTACCACGATGTGCAAGATACGAGCGCGTACTGTTAGGGCGGCCCCACGCGCCTGCAGGCGACGCGCACCAGTGCGTCCCCGCTGGTGTGATAAGTGACGACGATACGGCGTTGGGGACCGCCACCCAACACGCCATGTCCGGATCGGCGAGAAGTGGAAGACGGAGCTACAAATAGCTAAGTGTCTAAAACGTATAAAAATTTGAACGTACCGGGATATGAACTCGCGCCTCATGGAAGCTGTTCAAGTGCTCTGATCACTAAGTCATACGCTCTTATCAAGCTACAGTGAGATTATTATAGGATTATTCAAACTTATTTTAAAAAAAAATTCGCTAGCCAAAGGTAATTCACTAGAATAATCGTTTAGTAAGAAGGAATACTATTTATTAAATAGTTTACTAATTTTAAAATATCAATAAAGCTCTTTGGAAAGAAAAATACAAACTTTAAAAACGTATAAAATTTTTAACGTAGCGGGAAATTTTGACAAGTTTCCTAACTAAGTATTATTATTTCCCTGTTATGAATGAACACAAAAGTTTTTAAAAAGGATGTAAGCTTTTTTTTGTATTTTTGCAATAAAACAACACTTTAGTACTTTTCAGTACTTTTCGGTTAAAATAACGAAACAGATGTCTGTCTGTACAGATGTCTGTCTGTGTGTATATAATCTTATCCACTTATGATAATAGTGTACATTGTTATACACGATACGATGATATAATCAGCTTTCCCAGTTATTACTTGTCACGTGTCAACTGACCGCTTATCATGATATGATTATTCATATTGTCCATACGATGATTGCTGTATTAGTAACATACAAGTATAATAAATGGATATCGATTTAGATAGCAATCATCGTTAAAGCGGTTGTTCTGGATACAAATTTTACTTGAGGAATGAAATAATTTTTCAATTCGGACTAGTTATTTCTGGGAAACAGTAGTGGAACGGAGTGTCTTAACACGAGGTTCCCGGGTTCCCTCTGCCTACCCTGCCTTGTGCGGGATACAGCGCGAAGCTGAGTTGAGTAGAGTAGAGAGAAGATATGAACAAATATATATTTTTTAATATGAGTATATATTTAGAAATGTAAGTTTGAAACTCGAGGAACGGAACGGAATGTGTTAACATTAGGTTCCTTCTGCCTTCCCTGCCATGACTGGGACACAGTGTAAAGCTGAAAATAAGAACAAAAAAGTTTATTTAAAGCATCATATTTGACTGTACTTAGCGGGCAAGGCGGGAGGTAAGGGCGGGCAGGGGACTAAAGGCCGACTTTATAACGGTATTTGGCTAAGAGTTCCTGGATTGCGAGTAAATTACGTGACACTAAGCTCGTTTCGTTTACAACTTTAATTTTTCTTCTGGACTATTTTTAAATATAATATTTTAAATATTTTTTTTTAAATTGTGAGAATAAGTAAAGTCTTATACAGACAAACCGTGATATTATATATGTATTTTTTTTTATTTATGTATTTATTTTATTTAAATATATTTTTTTTATGTATCCAAAATATATACTTGTTTAAAGTCACTTTGTATCTCTTGTATAGCAACACACTGGCACTGCAAGGTAGAGAGATCCCAGTGTCGAGACACTCCGTAACAAACTTTTAGGCCGGAATCGAACATATTGAAAGTTCCAAGTAGTTAAATATAAACATATATTTATATAATTGACATGGTACAGTCCTATCCTGTATATAGCAGGCTACCTAATATCAAGACAATCTGTCACCTTAACACTTTGAGTGGCAGAACTTGACGCTTAGTCTTCTTACTAAGAAGAAATAAAAATAATACATTGAAAAATACTACATAACACAATGATATATTGAGAGTCAAATCTACGATCGTTGCATTTAAAGGTTGACGACGTATTTCGAATATATAACATGTAATGATATGTCTGTTTGTACAAATATTGTCTTGTCCATGCTTTCTTCCAGCTTACTTAATACAAGTTTAGTTATAATATATTAGATATTACAGTGAACTGTAAATAAGCTGTTTCAGCTTGCAAAGTACGAGCATTAGCTGGCGAGTAGTAGTGAAAGCTTTGCTCAAAGTATGTGTACTTCATTCAGTATTCAAGTAGAGGAGCAGCACCTGCAAAGTAATTTAAATGCCTCACTTATCTACTTCTTTGTGAAACAAAACATGTCGTTGAATTACCGCAAAGTCTAAATTAGGCGGAAAGTGAAGATGACACGAGACCACGAGAAGAGGCGAGCTTACTTTATAATAAGTAATTCATAACAGACAATGCAGTTTACATACATTACTTTGGTATCTACTCGACCGGCTTCCCCCCGCGTAAATAGGTATATGTTGTGAATGTATTTAGGAACTTGATTGTTGATGTCAATTTAATACCGATATAAAAATATGTTTTAAGAAAATACAAAACCGTCGTGTCAAACTAACAACGCGTATTGTAATCACGAAGGTTACTGGTTCGATTCTTACTTGATGGAATTAGTTATTTTTATTTATTCGCTTTGATAACAAGATAAAACGCGGCGTTGAATTCTTCTACTTAACAAGCAATGTGTTGAAAATATGAACATCGAAATCGGATTGGATCGGTTAGATCGGAAGTCGGAAATGCAAATACTGTACTAATAGAGGCTGAATCCAACACTAATGAAATCTAACCGAAGTGTTTGTTCAATCGAGCTCTGTTTTAGTACGTCATACTTATTGTAGAAGGTCCAAATTTAAGTACAGTACAACGTACTAAGAGAATAATACGAATTACGGGAAGTTTTTTTGTGAGGTAAAATACTGAGTAAAAATATTTTTTACCATGTACATCCACACACCTGATCATATATTCACTTACCTGAAGAGCAGCGCTGATTCTGTAAAAATATCATATACAGTTAGCTCAACTATACATTAACTGTGAATATTTATACTTTGTATGGAAGTTTGTGTTTATATATTCTTTATTGCAAAAATTACATTATAGAAAAAAAATTGTAATGCATGTTTACAATGGCAGACTTATTTCTATAAGAAATTTCTTCCAGCCAACCAATGGAAGTATGAAGAGGAAGTCACGGAGTAAAAAAAATAAAAAGAATGATTAAGACCATAATAAAAAATACAGTATCTAATATGGATCTATATAAACATACATACACATACACACACAAATATACAAATACATACACATAAATACATATATATACCTATATACATACACACACATACATTTAAATATACATACACATACTCACATATATTTATAGATTGCTGATAAATATACAAGAAACAAATTATAAAAACGAAAATAATAAAGGTTAAGGTAAAAATTTAATCATTTACACTTGCAAATAAATGCTTTTTCAATTGATATTTAAAAGACATTAAGGACTTTTCTAGAGAGGAATAGGCAAAGGAAAAGGATTTTTGGAAGAATTTAGTCTTGCTCATTGGAATGTCAAGTGATGGAATGATAAACGAGTGCCTTGAGCGTGAGGGAGCAGTAAACACGGTAAAGCTGGAACGCAGAAAAGTAGGAAAGTTCTGGTAGTTGAGAATTTTAGAAAGGAATGTTACAATGTGTATATCACGGCGAAGACGAACTGAGAGCCAGATAAGTTGAACTCGAATTTGGAAAATATGGTCATACTTACGCAGGCCATAAACAAAGCGTAAAGCCAGATTTTGAAGTCGCTCTAACTTTGTAAGTAGCTCCTCGGTCACATCTAGGTAGCACACTTCGGCGTAGTCGAAAATTGGGAGGAGTAGACATTACGCTAGCATAATTTTGGTTTTATGAAGTATTGGAGACGCTTAAGAGAATGATAAGAGAAATGCATGCGCTTGCTAATTGCATAAATATGAGTTGATTTTTTTTACCTTTTCACAATAGGGAATTGTCACTCCTGAATAAAGAATCGGAGGGACAGACTCCCAGCTACTTTAATCTCTAAGTCTGTTGCTGCCAATTATAATAACCTGAGATTTTTGTTGATTTATTAAGAGACCGAAAGTTTCGGCCCAAGTTTGAATAGCAGCCAAATCGCTATTTAAACTATTAATTACTTCAGGTAGATCGTTTAAATGACTGTAACGATAAAGTTGCAAATCATCAGCATACAGATGAAAGGGAGAAGTGATGACTCTTGAGATATTATTAATAAATATAGAAAAATGAAGTGGAGATAGAACGCCGCTTTGGGGTACGCCAGCAGTAAGCTCAGTGTTATTTATTACATATTTTGAACAGTAACTCTTGTGAACCCAACAACAAGTTAGATGTAACCGCTCGGTTGTCCGCGCCGTGACCTTCATATTTTTTAAATTGTCCCGCAAATTCTTTTTTTTGAAAATAATTCCCCCGCTTGATTGCCCGCGCTGTGACCTTGAAATTCTTAAATTGCCCCGCAAGATTTTTGTTTATACGAACGCCCGACGCCAACGGCTGGTTCGGGTTTCATAACAATGATTGTGCCTAAAGTTGTAACTGTAATACGATCAAGTGCTGTTTTTTATGTTTAGTATGAGTGCGGGTATATACTTAAGTGTTTTGTTTGTTAATATTCAACAACAGTGTTGAGTTATGAAACGCTAAACACAAAGATAGCGCATTTTTGAACACGGTAGTGTTATGTTTATGTTTAAACGATCATACCTTAAAAAGTAAAGCGATGACGTAGGATTTCTTATTTTGAAATACAATGTTTGAAGTATATAGATTAGTGTAAAAAACAAAACCTTTTCATATAAAATAATTTATTTACAGTCCTTTAAAAAAAACGCGCTGAACAATACGTCACTCCGCACTCACGCTTTGACAAGTTTGACGTTACGTATCTTTTTATTTTTCCATCACACAGATTAAACATTCGGTTTTAGTTGGTAGACAATTTTGCAAAGAACAAGACAAATATACAAAAATACCTTGAAACAAAAAGAAACAGATATATTTCAAACAAAGAACGGAGTTGGAAATCTTGTCGAATATAATGGTAGGGACAATTTAAGGGCTCCAATTCTAGTCGAATATAATCGACGGGGCAATCTAGCGGGTTGAACATCTTGTCGAATATAATGGTCGGGACAATTTAAGGGTCACAATTCTTGTCAAATATAATTGACGGGACAAGCGAGCGGGTAAAATGCTAAACGTGTCTTTACATTTGTTTTTAAAATACAAATATAAATATAAAATTTTATTTAACAATTATGAGTCAATCATACTTGAGAATTACCATTACATACGCGTGTTTAAAAACAGCGATTTGTTTTATTTTTATTGACTTGTAATATTGTATAAAGAAAATATTGTATCGCCGCCTCCTTCTTTATTGTTTAATTAAAAAGTATGGCTGTTTGTCTCTTGTTTCGTACATTGAGTTTAAATTTTTTATTCTTGTTATAAAAGATGGACTTTCTTTATCAAGTTTATTCATTAACATTAATATATCATCGTATAAAAGAGGAAAGCTTTTATAATTATTTTTGTATAGATCTGTAGGCAATTAAAACTTAGTGTATGTATTTAGCGCACGAGGGTTTTAATTTTAAATGTTACATGTACTTAATATAAAATTTATAAAATATATACACAGCTGAGACCTCCTACCATTTGGGCTGATGATCAGTCGAGATTGCAGGAAGCTGCTACGCGGGAAGGATCATGGTGGAAGTCCATGGAAGAGGCCTAAATACCTCTAGGACTAATCCTACGAAGTTAACTTAGAAATTAACGACGCACAGGCATAAGAGTACGAAGGGACCGTTGCTGGTTTATTCTCTTTAAAGAAATGAAATATTTTATATTCTATTTAAAAAATGGAGCATTGTGTGTTGATAATGTAATGGGAATGGAGTGCCTTAGCATAAGGTTCTCTCGGACTATTATGCGTAATGTACGGACAAACAGAGAATCTATGGACATATTATATTAAATCACTATGCATCGGCTTACTTTCTTTGTTGGGTCGTCATTATAATATACATTAAATTATAAATATCAAACCTATGCCCCGATTCTCTCGATCCTAACAACTAGCGGTTGTTAAAGCCAAGTTAAATTAGTGAGAACCACTTTGTAATTAATGTTATTAAAAGGACGCCGAGTAAAATTTATTCTCGCGTCATTGTTTGTTCACAAACTGTAGAAGCTTGGAGATCAAAGATGATATTAATTTGCTGTCATGTTACTTATAATGAGTTTGTTATAAGAATTTATAATTTTATATTTCTTGTTTTTCTTCAGCTACACGCTGTATTCTGCATAGGGCAGAGAGTAACCAGAGCGAAGAAATGAAAATATTTAATATTTTATTTAAAAATATTTAGTATTTTCACCTTCTTGGGTGATTTTGAACTCACATCCTATCGTTTACAATCGCACACTTGGTACTTCTTACCTTTCACTGTACTATATAAATCAAACAAGGCTATACATAACTAGTCGAAGCTAACGCCGGCGTCCCTCTGTTCACTCTACTATATGCGTATTAGAGAATAAGTATACAAATTTTAGTTATTTTTAAATAACTACACCGGTGAAGCCTCAGATAAAAGATAGTCTTACATAGAGATCCATTGATATTAACACATTAGTAGGAGTTCTAGTATATATATACGAGTACATACCAACTTGTACGTGAACGCTAAAGTTATATTGAAATTGAATACGTACCTGCTAACTCTTCACTGAGTTTAAATTACATTCACGTCTCTCGAGCTTCCGCATCTGTTACTTTATATACAAAACATACTGAAGCGTAGTTTTAGATTGATATGTATGGAATATTACCGTGCGTGCTCAAACATGGTAGTGTCTGGTGTTAAGACGGGTATAATATTTGATTTTTGTTTCAGCTTTTACAAGTTTAAGTATTGTTTAGTTCTATATACCTAATTCATGTATTATCTCTGTAAAACGGCAGTGTATTTATATATACATAAGTATTTGATGAATTCTCAAAAACAAAGCTTAATTGACTCTAGCTTTAATTTCATGGCTGACGGCTTACTTTGTTTTTCAATTCATTCCTGTGGTCAAATAGAATGACATATGACACATTATAAGTGCCGGTGGTCACTCTGACAGCAAGTACAATGTTTATATAATGGCTACATGAAACAATTAATGTAATATAAATATAGATATATCTATTCTTACAGCTAAACTAGCTCTTACAGTAAACAATTTTCTTCTTCTTCTCCTACGCATTAATCCGGGCATAAGTCAAAGTCATCTTACTCATCCTACTTCAGTTTGCAAGATGAATCAACGCTATTAACATAAAATCTGAGCCATAGCTATAACTAATAAAATTATACAATGAATATTTATATTTGAACCTTTTAACATTTTTACGTCTGTTGCATATATTCGCTCATAAAAGTGAATAAAATAACCCTATGTTTGCTGACATTATTATGATAAATAGGATTTAAAGAATGTTGGGCGGCTGTTCCTTTAGACATTAGTCCTAGTTTTGGCATATAGTATATTTAACATCATGAAGAAAGGTATTTGGTTGAAAACAGGCCGTGTGATTCCGGCTTAGAATAGGTTCACTCTGTTACTGATGGTGTCGTAAGAGGCGACTAAAGTACGTGTGGGAGAGTCACGTTGTCAGCAATGACAACACGCATGGGCAGACCGGATTATCACCACCCCCGGCAAAATCAGCGTTAAGTAGTGGCTTTGGCCACTGCGTTTCGCATTTGGTAATGCCGGGTCCCGATGCCCATCAACCTTCCAAACCGGCATCGCACCTGAAGCTCCTCTGGTGCTACACGGAGCCGTGGGCGACGGTGATCACTTACCATCAAGTGACCCGTACGCTTGTTTGCCGTCGGTCCCATAAAAAAAATACACTATAGGAGTTAAGATTATCACGATACAATGTTTGGAATTGTATAGAAAAAGGCGAAAGATTACATTCTACAGAATACATTTGACAACTATGAAGGATTAAAATGTTAAAAACTCTGTATGTAAGTAGAATTATATAGTTGTTAAATGTATTTTAATCCGTCCCCACAGATTTAATTTAAAAGGGTTTTTAAATTCAAAAGAGGACGGTCTTTCAGTATTATAGTAATTTTCTAGAACTAGTTTACTTAATGGACGTCTGAGAGTATCTTACGGTATACGTGTGGAGCTGCTATTGTACTTCATTAAGAGGTAATGCCCTAACTGGGCCTGATAGAGGCTTGTTCTTTATATTTATATTAGAGATTGTGGTGTAGGAGGACTCTTAGTGACACAACACTTTGCTGTTCTGTTCTAACAGTGGGACACCGTTCATTTTAAACTACATAGGTACGTCATCACGTACCAGTAACATCTTATTTATTCATTTTAGGTGACATTTTAGGAATCATAACGACTTAAGGCTGTTGTAACCATCATCCTTGCTATCTGCCCGACTGATTTGATATTTATAACAAACCATAACAAAAATACGAGAAATAAAAAAAACAACAAAAAGCCCGACGTTTTGATTGTTTTTTTTTTTTCTTTTTAGTGTTATACATTAAGGGGCTGTAGTGTAGTTTGTAATTATTTCCTTACCTTTTGATAAATAAGTAAATACGAGCATCTATTATATAAAAAATAAGACATTTAACAATTATTTTTTCCTTGATAAAAATCTATTTAGAAGTATCGAACGTTAGATAGTGGAAGTTTATGTCATATTTAACCAGATCGAGCAAACTCACTTGTTTCAGGAAATCGAGACGATCGTATTCATTCAGGTTGTTCAAGACGCCAATTTGACGTTTAATGTTTATTCATTTCTTGAGTTTCAGGCTTATTTAACTTTAAAATATTTTTCTTAAGTTAGACTATCTGATGTACTTTTCTTAAAAGTTAAATCGTCGAAGAGACAAAGTCGCTAACCCAGAAAACTGCTGCTGCTCGGTCTGATATAACCCCTTACTCTATTCGACGTCAAAGTTGATTATTTCATAGACTAGCAGCTACTCCACGTGAAATGAAATTGATATTAAATCCATACATTTTACCCTTCCCGTACTGTGTGTAATATTTCATAGCATTAGTTAGGAAGTCACGATTTTGATAGCTCGTTTAAAACATTCAACCAAGTTGGAAAATTCAACTCGCTTTTACTACACGTATGTATTTTATGGCTTAATCACATGTTATTAACGTAAAAAAGGAAATCAGATATCTGTTACATTTTATACGTATGTATGTTTGAAATTCTATACAGACTACTGAGACTAGTCTTTATACGTGAAGGTAGATATGATCGATACTTGTATAAATGTTATTGTTTTATTGTCTTACAATATCTGGATGTAGTAGGATAGGGGGAGGAATGAATGATGACGTGCTCAGCATGTTTTGTCTTTACTAAATTTAAATTTAAAAAGTGTATAAAAATTTTAAACGAAGCATGATTTTGAACCCGCGCCTCTGGAAAACCGTTTCAGGGCTCTGACCAACGGAGTTAATGCATGCGTGATGGCTGTATACTTTTGAAAATAATTTTCATAACTGTACTGTTCTTTCTTCTACTACTCAATGTATCCTTCTTATAGAAGAGTAGTAGCATAATCCAGTATTAAACGTATATGATCCCCACTTTCTGCCTATTATCAGACTATTCTGTACTACAACAGATAGAAATATAAAATACCACTAAAAGGTCACGTCCTGTCCAGGTGTAGGCAGACGTTAACACCTCACGAGCCTTTAACTCGTGCACTTCAGCTTATTACTATACGAATTGAATCTCCCAAAGTGAGGACGTCTAGAGGTGAGACGGGCGTGAATGATACCACTTACGCTCATATAGTATAGTACATTACAATCTTGTTTAACATATTTGGTACTGTCTATTAATATTTGATGACTGTGTATTTATATCTGGGATGGTAAAGAAAGCTAAATAATAAGATTTTCCGCTCTCCACACGCGCTGCCGAACTTCAAGACATTGCAAATTAAGTGGCGGTGGTTAAGTTGGAAGGAATATATTTTTACAGTGTATATTTTGAGTCAAATTTATGCTATCTGTGGCAAAAACCTATGTTGTGGGTTCATATTTAGTTTGAGAAGAAAAAATTTCTTTTGAGAAGAAAAAATCAAAAGCCCCTTTGATCGTGGCGACGCACAGTTTAATAATATTTGTACAACGCTTACAGTTAAAGCTTACTGTCTTTTCCTATTATTTTTAAGCCGAAAAATATAAGTATAATGTATGTAACGTTATTAGATGATTATTTTAGTGGATCTGCCTATTGGCAGACAGTCATTATTGTACGCGACGGTCGTGGGTTCATATAAGATACAAGAAACTACCTTTAACGTTATGCAACTAATAAATAAGCTATAATTCAGTTTATTTTAGAAAATCAATTAAACGTTCCAGGGCCAGCACCAGTACCACCTCTTAGAAATCGTGGTCTGCTGTAAGCCGATACGTAAAGTGGGTGTTTGAAAAATAATAATATTCATATGTAACTTATTTAAAACTTAAACAAAATTTAAAATGTAATCGGTCATAAAAAAACACATTTTTATTTACAAATTACGTTACGTGCTTGTGTAGCGAATAACCTTAGCTTGTTAAAGTCAACTTTGCCTATTGAAGGGAACTCCATTGTTGTATACAAATCGTATATAGTAGTATAATAGCTTTAACTAACAACTCTCAAAGGTCATTAGCGTTTGGCTGAACCGAACAAAATCTATACTAATATTATATAAGATACATGAAACGACGTCGAGGACAAGTAGAAATGGGCGCGTAGTGATACATCAAGAGTAAAACGTTTAAGAATAAAGCTTATTTTTAAAAATGATAACAAAACCGAGGAAAAAATATCAATTCATCTATTGCTATCTTAAGTTGATAATGAATCTTTGCGGCACACTATCAAAACAGCGTTCAGTGTACGGTTTTACTTCTGGTTTGTGGTAGTACCAACTCTATCGTTATCTTGTAATAGATCGAATACAGAAGTATAATTTTATAATTTCATATGTTACATTGGTTTCCGTAAAAGAGTTGAATTGAAAAAGCAGTATATACCGGTTTAAACCAAGCTAAAGATTCACTGCGCTCGATAACTGACGTAACATATACACTATAACTATATGAATATTCACACACATGAGACCTGTCGAGGCTTGGAGCCAGGCACAAGCGTGTTATTGTACATGCAACAAAATATTTAATATTTTCAATTTTTTTTCGCCTTTCAAATTTTTTTCCATCTTTGTGTCACAAAGTTATGACCTTCTGATATCCTACAAAATAATGCATTTTAATTAGAAAAATCCTCATATTTTGGATGATCAAGCAGTGAAGATGACACGGAGAGCACTGACACAGTGCTCCAACACACTCCTTTTACAGATAAACTCACGATATTACGTATTCAATTGCGGAACTCTACGCCACTTAGTGTCGCCAGAGAATTCTTTCTCACATAAGTGCATAGCTAGGTGTGAACTAGGCGTTCACTTATTCAGATATATATACTCTTAAGTTCAAACAGGTATTCAGCTAGCAAACCCAAACAAGGCGATCTAAGTCATAAGTTTAGAAATGAACTCTATAAAACAAAAGTTGCTAGAAATAATCACCAAAGTACTATTACGGTAACCGACGCAAATACTGAATACGTAGACGAATAGGTTTACCTACACTTGGCAAACAAAAAAAATACATTTTTGCACGCATCAACGACTCAAAAAAATGTTATATCAGGACACTTCTTTGTTTATAAAATGTCGAGAATTCTTGTGTGATGTCACGTAACCTAACACCGTACTTTATATTACCAACTCATCACTAGTAAATTTATTGAAGTTTGCTTTAATCTTATGTATGGTTCTATTACTCAACAATTATAAATTACTCAAGTGGTAGTTTGAGTTTAGGCATCAATACAATAAAGTTATCCACGAATATGATTTATTGCTAACTCTACGTAGACGTCTACATCTGACTAATTACTACTAAGCCTTCATAATTATATTTATATTAAAAATAACTATGATCTTAAAACCTAAAACGTAAGTAAAAAATTATAAAATGAGACTCCGATGGGGAAGGATAATCCGTTGGTGGCTCGACTTCCAACTGGGGGAATTAATTGTATTTAATTTCTCGCTCTGGTAATAAAGAGCGGTGTTGATATTATCCACTCAACTAACAGTGTTTCTATGATTGGACATAAACCTAAGAACTTAGTGTCTTGGCACCAGGTTACAGTACCCAACTACGTACATACGTACTTACTACGTTGTAAGTGATACAGTTTTGAGAATAATGATGTTTTTTGAAAATCTTGTTGTGTCCTGTGTACAGCAAGGTAGGCGGAGGGAACCTATTGTTCAGACGCTGTTTCCCACATTTCATATTTTTAGACAATGTATATATAGTGGCGGAACTTAACACTGCGTTTTTTCTTGTTACCAGAACGAAACAAATAAATTAAAGAAATTATTTGTGGGATTCGAACCCACAACCGCTGTGGTTACAGTGAGACCCTGCGATTGGTTAATGGTTTATATAAGTTTAACTGGGGTTGTAATTGCGATCAATGTTATTAGATATATTGTTTGTTTTCGTTGGTTTGGTAGTTATTGAGGTCGTTGGTTTTTTGATAAACTTTTGAAAAGCAGAAAGTGGACGACAAAGTGTCTGAGTTAGGTTCAGCAGAAGAAATAAAACTATATATATTTTATATTTATCTCCGTGAGAATTTCCAAAAGGATCTGTGGATATGCCTAAGCGTTTGTTTTATTTCTCGCTTGAAACATCACAGCTGTCGACAGGCGACACATGCAGGTGGGACGTTTTGTTATCGCTCCGCTAAAGAATTAAAGCTTTTAGGTTATATTTTGTTGTTATTACAAAATACTGCTTATTACAGGATAGAGATCTTTATTCACCAAGTATATATATACTTGTATATCTATAAAATAAATAATAAATAAACAAAACATATATCTTGTTTATTTATTTTTTATTTCATAGATTTGAATTTTTTTTCCTCCCTCTTATGATGTTAGAAGTCAGGGTGACATACAAGTACGAGCGACAGATATTTTTAACCTTCTTACATAATCTAAGGATAATTCTGTAGTAAATATTGAATGACATATAGTGTTCACAGTCGGGACATCGTCAGTATTTACTGAACGATCAGTACTGGTGTGCATGAGTTACGATCTGTGAGATATGCTTTATGTTCATTTGCTTACTTTATTATGATCTTACACGTTTATTTGTTGGGAAATTGTATTTCTACTTGAAATTTAATTTTAAGTTGTTTTAAAATTAAGTTTAGGTTGTATATAGCAGTAAAGGACAGTGTTAAAGTACTCTTAAAAACAGTTTTCAGCTATCATATTTGTTGAATGGTGGAATTCAGCACTTTACTCTCACATCATCTAGGAAATCTCATGACGTATAAAGTACGTAATCAATTTGCTTGTAATTCAGTAGTTCACATAAAGCACTTGTCGGAGCACGTCCGGCGTGGCGGGTGATACAATTAAACTCTTCAATTTGTAGACTCACACCTGCACATTGAACAGATTTATTGCACAAATCGCTCATCCACAGGTGAAGACTACTCTTATTACGTCATATTTCTTTACACAAGCTACTTTAATATTGTATACTAGTTAGTTTGTTACATCTACAGTCTTTATAAGCTTATGTATTTAACATATAGCAGCAAAAATACTAGTTGAGATGAGTCATTTCATTCCTAGGATTCCTTCACAGTTTCCCGCTGTCTGCCTTTAGCAGTGATACTGTGGTAGACAGAGGGAGAAGTAACTTCTATGTCACTTCGTTCGTTCGTTCGTGTTTGAGGCAAAAAATATAAGAGCGAGAAAATATAATTGTAATATATTTATTCTCCATAATGGAGATGGAACCGATAACCTGCGCCTGCAGTCAGACTTCATCCCACTACGCCACAATGGAATTATCATTATTTTTTCTTGTTGTCATGTTATTTTTTTATTATTTTTGTAGGAGCAAGGGGAACTTGGGAACCTTGTATTAACGCAAACTCAAACGCTCCGTTTTCTTGTTCACTTTCTGCTGAATTTGAGATTTAGTAGTACTTTAAAAGTATTATTTTATATATTTATTTAAAATACTCTCAACAAACTTCATTTGCACTCATAAATATCATTTATTAATCATTTTAAACTCAGCTCCGATGTCTGCAAATAAGTTTTAAAAATACTTAATTATATAAACCCACTATAAAGCTTTTAGTTATAAGAATGGAAAAAATCTGGGCTCTTACCTTCAACTTTTCTTATAAAAAATGAGATAAAGCTCTTTAAAATAGTCTAAAATAGATATAAACGTGGTGAACGAAACGACGGTGCGCTTAGTACCACTTAATTTATCCGCAAACTATGAATTCTTTGCCAAATACCGCTATAAAGTCGACTTTTAGTGATGGCCAACGTCTCCGCTCCGCCTTTGCTTTGCTCGCGACCAACTACATTCAAATGTGATACTGGAAAGAAATGATTTTAAGTTGTATATTTGAACTTGAGAACCTAATGTTAAGGCACTTCGTTCCGTTTAATTTAAGGCATTGCGTATTGAGTGGCGCAATTCAACGCCGCGCTTTGCTATTAGCAGAGCGAAGAAATAAAAACTACTGGGAAAGCTTATTATGATATAAGCTGACCTGAAACTGGAAAGTTGTTGTTGAAAAATGTCTTATAAAAAGAAAAAAAAAATAGATTTTTTTATGTATCTTTATTATTTGAGATGTTTTATCTTAAATATTTTTAGTGGTAATGATTGACATACATTTAAAATTGTGTTTAGTTGCGACTAAGCTTTGATCTCTCGAGAGAAGCCCAGTGGAACGCCCACAGGGCGCGGATGTCACGAACGTCTGAAATTTTAGACATGGGTCAAGGTCAAGAATGTTGTGATGGCTTAGTAATTGTATAAGTTGAATTAATTTGAGTCAATCACATCATAGCATATGATATCACACAAGGAATGTGTATAATGTGTTAAAGGAACAATATATATTGGTTTTTACTCTGTATTCCGTATATAGCAGGATACGCAGAAGAAATCGTTAGGAGACACCGTTCCCAATTTACCGCCCACTTATGAAGACATTGCGGTGTTGAGTTGTGAAACTTAACGCCACTTTTTTTTCGTTATCTAAGTCAAAAAATATATATAAATTAATCGTTTTCATGAAAATCTAATGGATGTCTTTTTGCCAAATTACATGAGCACTGCATATTGAATTGATTGTTAGGTTAATGCCAATATTTTTAAATAATAATAAGAAAAACATATTCGTTCGAATACCAATTAACATTACAACTAAAAAATAGCTGTAATAGTTGTAACAGAAACTCTTATATTCAAAACTGCATTTATCTCTATTGCCTAAAACTGATAATTGAACCGCCATTCAATTCACATTCAGTGTAGATCTCGGTTGTTTTACTTTATGTAGAGACATTGTGGAAACATTTCCGTTTCAGTTGCCTTAATTGTTCTATCGTCGATTTACCTACAATTCTGCTCTTTGACTAAACTTGTGTAAGTCGTTAATTGGGTTCCTTGAATTGAATGTTCATCTCTAAACTACTCTACTATTAGTTAAAGCCGTCGTGGCGCACTCAGGGTGTTAAAGCGATGGTTGCTTGTACATTTTTTATTCTTATTATTTTTTCTATTATCTGTACTGTAACTTGTCAGTTTTCGCCCCACAGGATGATTACGAGATAAATTTATTACAAATAGTTGCAGTGAGTGAGTGAGTAGTAGCTTATGTTTTTTCCTTCAAGAGAATAAATTTTCTAAATATTTTCTCTCTCTTTTTGTCAAAGAGCAGAATTGTAGGTAAATCGACGATAGAACAATTAAGGCAACTGAAACGGAAATGTTTCCACAATGTCTCTACGTAAAGCAAAACAACCGAGATCTACACTGAATGTGAATTGAATGGCGGTTCAAATATCAGTTTTAGGCAATAGAGATAAATGCAGTTTTGAATATAAGAATTTCTATTACAACTATTACAGCTATTTTTTAGTTGTAATGTTGAGCTGATCCCATGAAAATGCTTGTTCATTTACGCGGTCATCTCAACAAAACTCTAAAGCAGGGTCCGTGTCATGTAAACGCGACAGATTGTGATTGTGATCCCTACTTGAGGTAATGAAATATTTGATGTTTACATTTCCCACATATGGAAACGAGACAAAACGCGGCGGCGTGTTCTACCATTCAATATGCACTGCTGAAAGTAAAATACAAAAAGACAACTATCCATTAGATTTTCATGAAAACGATTAATTTGTTTATATTTTTTGACTTAGATAACGAAAAAAAAAGTGGCGTTAAGTTCCGCTACTCAACACCGCAATGTCTTCATAAGTGGGCGGTAAGTTAAGAACGGTGTCTCCTAACGATTTCTTCTGCGTATCCTGCTATATACGGAATACAAAGTAAAATCCAATATATATTGTTCCTTTAACACATTATACACATTCCTTGTGTGATATCATATGCTATGATGTGATTGACTCAAATTAATTCAACTTATACAATTACTAAGCCATCACAACAATCTTGACCTTGACCCATGTCTAAAATTTCAGGCGTTCGTGACATCCGCGCCCTGTGGGCGTTCCACTGGGCTTTTCTCGAGAGATCAAAGCTTAGTCGCAGTTAAACACAATTTTGAATGTATGTCAATCATTACCACTAAAAATATTTAAGATAAAACATCTCAAATAATAAAGATACATAAAAAAAACTATTTTTTTTTCTTTTTATAAGACATTTTTCTTAACAACTTTCCAGTTTCAGGTCAGCTTATATCATAATAAGCTTTCCCAGTAGTTTTTATTTCTTCGCTCTGCTAATAGCAAAGCGCGGCGTTGAATTGCGCCACTCAATACGCAATGCCTTAAATTAAACGGAAACGAAATGCCTTAACATTAGGTTCTCAAGTTCCAATGTACAACTTAAAATCATTTCTTTCCAGTATCACATTTGAATGTAGTTGGTCGCGAGCAAAGCAAGGGCAGAGGGGAGACGTTGGCCATCACTAAAAGTCGACTTAATAACGGTATTTGGCAAAGAATTCATAGTTTGCGGATAAATTACGTGGTACTAAGCGCACCGTCGTTTCGTTCACCACGTTTATATCTATTTTAGACTATTTTAAAGTGCTTTATCTCATTTTTTTATAAGAAAGGTTGAAGGTAAGAGCCCAGATTTTTTCCATTCTTATAACTAAAAGCTTTATAGTGGGTTTATATAATTAAGTATCTTTTAGAACCTATTTGCAGACATCGGAGCTGAGTTTAAAATGATTAATAAATGATATTTATGAGTCCAAATGAAGTTTGTAGAGAGTATTTTAAATAAATACTTTTAAAGTAACACTAAATCTCAAATTCAGCAGAAAATGAACAAGGAAACGGAGCGTTTGAGTTTGCGTTAATACAAGGTTCCCAAGTTCCTCTTGCTCCCACAAAAATAATAAAAAAAATGACATGACAACAAGAAAAAACAATGATAATTCCATTGTGGCGTAGTGGGTTGAAGTCTGACTGCAGGCGCAGGTTATCGGTTCCATCTCCATTATGGAGAATAAATATATTACCATTATTTTTTCTCGCTCTTATATTTTTTGCCTCAAACACGAACATCTCGCAAGCTACGCGTTGCAGCAAACGAAGTGACGTAAAAGTACGTTTCCCTCTGCCTACCACAGTATCACTGCTAAAGGCAGACAGCGGGAAACTGTGAAGGAATCCTAAGAATAAATTGACTCATCTCAACTAGTATTTTGCTGCTATATGTTAAATACATGCTTATAAAGACTGTAGATGTAACAAACTAACTAGTATACAATATTAAAGTAGCTTGTGAAAAGAAATATGAGGTAATAAGAGTAGTCTTCACCTGTGGATGAGCGATATGTGCAATAAGTCTGTTCAATGTGCAGGTGTGAGTCTACAAATTGTAAAGTTTAATTGTATCACCCGCCACGCCGGACGTGCTCCGACAAGTGCTTTATGTGAACTACTAAATTACAAGCAAAATGACTACGCACTTTATACGTCATGAGATTTCCTAGATGATGTGAGAATAGAGTGCTGAATTCCACCATTCATCAAATATGATAGCTGAAAATTGTTTTTAGAAGTTTAACACTGCCCTATACTGTTATATACAACCTAAACTTTTTTTTAAAACAACTTAAATTTCAAGTAAAAATACAATTTCCCAACAAATAAACGTGTAAGTTCATAATAAAGTAAGCAAATGAACATAAAGCATATCTCACAGATCGTAACTCATGCACACCAGTACTGATCGTTCAGTAAATACTGACGATGTCCCGACTGTGAACACTATATGTCATTCAATATTTACTACAGAATTATCCTTAGATTATGTAAGAAGGTTAAAAATATCTGTCGCTCGTACTTGTATGTCACCCTGACTTCTAACATCATAAGAGGGAGGAAAAAAAAATTCTAATCTATGATATAAAAAAATAAATAAACAAGATATATGTTTTGTTCATTTATTATTTATTTTATGGATATACAAGTATATATACTTGGTGAATAAAAATCTCTATCCTGTAATCAGCAATATTTTGTAATAACAACAAAATATAACCTTTAATTCTCTAGCGGAGCGATAACAACACGTCCCACCTGTGTCCCACCTGCGTCGACAGCTGAGATGTTTCAAGCGAGAAATAAAACAAACGCTTAGGCATATCCTTTTATATATATTCTTTTGGAAATTCTCACGGAGATAAATATAAAATACATTTACTTTTATTTCTTCTGCTGAACCTAACTCAGACACATTAGCGTCTACTTTCTGCCTTTCAAAAGCTTATCAAAAAATCAACGACCTCAATAACTACCAAACCAAACGAAGACAAACAATATATCTAATAACATTGATCGCAATTACAACTCCAGTTAAACTTATATAAATCATTAATCAATAGCAGGGTCTCACTGTAACCACAGTGGTTGTGGGTTCGAATCCCACAAAGAATTTCTTTAATTTATTCGTTTCGTTCTGGTAACAAGAAAAAACGCGGTGTTGAGTTCCGCCACTAAACATACATGACCTTTGCCTACCCTGCTATACGCCGGATACAACGTGATCACTCTAGATGTAGCAGTGTTGCTGTAGCTCTGTAGCTGCGTCGAAACAAGAGTTAATTTGATGAGAGGAGTGCGTTCAGGATCCTATTACTCGGCTAATGAGATAATTAAATCTCACAGAGTAATTTTAACGACTAAGTGTCGTTAGGTATCGTTGATTAGCTGAAGAGTGCTTGTTATTAGTACTACTAGTGGTGAGTACATCAGTGTAGTGTATTGCATATATAATTTCTAAGTGTTGCCGTCGTGGCACAGTGGGATAGCGATTGAGCATCAGCGCGATGGTTGTGGGTTTAATCTCCACAGGAAATTATCATTCTATGCAAGAATAACATTCTATTAACCGCTCTGGTGAACTAAGCTTGATATTTTTTAACAAAATTTTTGTATTTGTTTTCGGTGTAAATGTTATCCCTTGAACACACACACACACACACACACACACACACACACACACCTAAAACGCATGTTTATGTATACACAATCCCTTTAATTGTATTTATATTGTTTATTTTGTTTTTTTTTATATATATTATTTCTATTAATTGTTCCTTAATATGTATATTTAATTGATTGTGTATTATAGTATTAGTTGAATTTGATATTATTTTTGTATACAATGTTTGAGAGATGGGTGATAATTGCTGCGACACAGTATTATACTTCTGCAGTTATTATCGTTATCAAATGTTCTTGTTAACCACTAATCTTGAAATAAAGTATTATTATTATTAATTGGAACTATTAATGGAGTTAAATACCTGTCATGGCACAGCGACACAACCGTTTGAATGTAACCGACAGGTTGTTGGTTCGATCCCCACTCGAGGAAATTAAATATTTGGTATTTTCAATTTAATTATTTGATGATTTCATTTCTTCGCTTTAGTACAAGGCAAAACGTGTCGTTGAGTTTTCTGCCTACCCTGCCATGTGCGGGATACAGCATGAAGCTGAGTGAGTGAGTGATTAATGAAGTGCTTTCAAGTCTTGTTACGAAAGCAATTTCCAAACGAAATCAATTTCCATATGAGAGCAAATTACAAGCCCAATGTTTGATATACGATGGATGGATCCACAGAATATGCATATGCGTTAATTTAATTGCTTCTTAAACACCCTGTTGGAATACACATATGTCTCAATGAAAGAACTTCTAACTACATACGGTATGGTTGTTGGTTCGTCATATTATGAATGAGAATAAATGAAAATATTATATATATTTCATTTCCTCGAGTTAAGATGAAACCCGCAACCTGTTGTGTTTACAGACACACTTTTGTGTCTCTGCGCTTCGACATATCTCATGTGTATTAATATACTTATAGTATTGTATCTAAAATGAACCCACTACCGTCGTGTTCACAGTCAATCAGTAACCCAATGTAAACAATCATATCAGAATGTTAAATGCATTATACTTACACTTGTCAGGCTGAAAAAATATAGAAAAACTTGTAAGGAAGGGAACAGCAAGTTTCCGTAACGACGTTGACAATTAAACTGTGCGTCACCACGATCAATGATGCTTTTGATTAATTATCGTCTTAACTCGAAATAATGATAAAATGCGGAAGATCAAAGTACATCTTGTCAGTAAAGCCTCCGTCCTTTCTCCTCTCTTGATATTGGTCAATTAACTGTTCTATTATTATAAGAATAAATAAACAATATAAAATACTGGCGGAGTCGCATCCCCCATTTATATATCACTTTACAGCTTTCAAATAAATTGTGGTCGTTACATTGTATAGACTATATGCTACTTTGCTATTACACACTAGCGTCTACCTGCAGATTCGTCCGCGGAATGAAATGGAAATAAATAAGAGTTGTATATGAGAAGACAGGTAGAGGTGTGTGGTGTCACAGCAGTAGAAACAATTTATGTAAAGATAATATTATATCCTTCTTCGATATCTGAACTATTCAACACAAAAAGGACTTTTCCATTCGAGATTAGCGAGCTAGTGAGGTAATAAACAATAAACGCGACAAGTTTACAGGATGAGTTCGATCACCAATGAAGGGAATTAAATATTAAAATTTTCATTTCCTCGCGCACTTACTCAATTCGGCGGAAAGTCAGGAAGGAATATCTCATAACACTAGGTGGGTGCCGCCTAAAGTAGGTTACTATGTACACAAAAAAATTCTAAAGTTAACATAAAATATATAAGCTATGTATATAAACGAACAGTAAATACTAAAATACTTTATTTGATTTTACTTCACACCAGAGATATATTTATAAAATGCATGTACTCTAAATTTGAACGAAGAGCAGACTTGAATGTTAGACTTGTAACGAAATTGTGAAAGTTAGACTTTATTTACATCCAACCCTCTATTGTTAGTTACGAGTACATTAGAGTTATACCTAGTGTTAAGACACACCTATCTTTATGTTAGCTGTGTGATTCCGGCTTAGAATAGGATCACCCTGGTACTGATGGTGTCGTAAGAGGCGACTAAAATGCGTGTGGGCGAGTCAAGCTATCAGCAATGGCAATAAGCATGGGCAGGCTCGACCGAATTATTATCACTCCCGGCATTTGAAACCGGCTTTAAGTACTGGCTTTGGTTACTGCGTTTCGCATTGAGTAATGTCGGGCCCCGGTGCCCATCCATCTTAAAGATGGGCAACGCTCCTGTAGCTCCTCTGGAGCTACACAGGGCCGTGGGCGACGGTGATCACTTACCATCAGGTGACCCTTACGCTCGTTTGCCGTCTTTTCCATAAAAAAGTAAAAAAATGTGAGCCTATTTTGATAGATTGCGTTTTACGTGTTGTTATTCCTAATGTCACACACGCTTTATCTTGCTGCCCAATAAATAAATTTGTTTCATTTACCCAAATAGGATTAAACTGATAATCATTGTCGTCTTTCAGTTTAGCGCTTTTATAGATTTTAATGAAATTCTCATACAACAAAGAGTTCACCAAGAGGCAATGGGATCGACCACTGGGAGACCTTTGTGCTATTTTTATTGTTGAATAAATAAATAATATACGAATTTGGAAAAGTTGAATGAAACATTATGTATGTGTCAACATCGGCTACTATTTATGAAAGTATTTCTAGTAACTTGAGATATATCCACAATCTATTTAATTTTTTTCAGCTTTCGTCTGTCTTTACGCATATGAATGTGAATTACAAGCGGGAAGGGTAAGGTAGAAACTAGTATAGAACACTCCGCTTCACGCTGTATCTCGCACATAACAGGGTACGTTGAGTGATGGAACTCAACGCCACGCTTTTGCCTTGTTACCAGAGCGAAGAAATAAAAGCATTATATATATATATATATATATATATATATATATATATATATATATATATATATATATATATATATATATATATATATATATATATATATATATATATATATATATATATATAGATATATATATATATATATATATATATATATATATATATATATATCTATATAACTTGAAAGTATTTAATATTTTATTTCCTCGAGTGGGGATCTAGCCCACATCATGTTTCGTTCATAATCATACATTTGTGCCCCTACCAAACAGGCACATGCCTCGAAAAAAAAAATTTAATATATTCAATAGCTTGAGTATGATCTGATCACTCTGGGGCCTATCGTGGCGCAGCGGCACAAGAGTGTGACTGTAACCGACAGGTTCTGGGTTCGATCGCCAGTCGAGGAAATGAAATATTTAATATTTTCAATTTAAATATTTAATGTTTCATTTCTTCACTATGGTATTAAGGCAAAGCGCGGCGTTGAGTTCCGCCACTCAACACGCAATGCCTCAAATTCGGCGGAAAGTGGGGAACGGAAGTGGAACGGAGTGTCATAACACTAGGTTTCACTTCCGTTCCCTCTGCCTACCCTGCCTAGTGCGGGATACAGCGTGAAGCTGGAGTAGGATCTGTACAGTGTATCGCAATTCTACTCGTAACAGTAAAATAAGTATTTTACTGTTACAGGTAGAATACTAAGCTTCTTAATAAGCGTGTTAATGTGAATATAGCGGTTGACCAAATAACACAAATTGCGCTTGTACAGTCAGCCGCAGTATCGCTTAGACCCGACAACAAAAAACAAATATCTTAATAATAATCACACCTACAAAAGCAAAAAGACGTTGACCTCCATAAAACTTTATCACATAATAGCATATTCCGATCCACTATTCACATGAAATACAATACCCTGTATAACGGTTATACAGAATAAAAATATATACACGTGATTTTCTTTTGTTTCTATAGCAGCGTGTATGTCGTAAACACTTGGGCAGACTCTCCAAATGCTCGAATAATATATACTCAAGATTTTCTCAGTTCATAGACGTTTATTTTTGATGATCTTATCGCTCTCTGACGGTGGAAGTAAAGAATAAAAGCATAGTTCTCTGTGATACTCACGTACTGGTACCTACATAACACTGTAGCCTCTCGCTTCGTTTTTAACTTCCTACCCGATGTTCAGGACATTGCGTGTTGGCTGACGGAGCTCAACGCTACAGTTTGTCATGTGACTAGAGCTATGGAATCAAAGTTATTTATATATACTGTTTTATACATATACTTTTTTAATTTAATTAGCTACTGTAATTTATAAGATAAGGGGTAAAAAGTAATAGACTTTTTCTCCATTTTAAATATTTTAAGTGCCCATATTCAGGGTCTATTGTGGCGCAGTGGCACAAGTGACGTAAACCTGAAACAAGTAGTAGATTCAACCCTTAAAGGAAATATTTCATATTTCTTCACTCTGGTAACAAATTAAAGCATTGAGGTTTTCCACTCAACATACATATATTGTTCAACAACGAAGCTTAAAAATGTATGATTTTGTAGCCTTGTTTTATTAGAAAAAACTTTTTTCTAATAAAACAAGGCTACAAAAAAAAAAACAAATTTATATTTTTTTTATGGAAAAGACAAGGCAAACGAGCGTACGGACCACCTGATGGTGAGTGATCACCGGCACCCACGGCCCCGTGTAACACCAGGGGAGCTACAGGTGCTTTGCCGGCCTTTAAGGTGGAGGTAACTTTCAACGTGCTGTTTAAATGTATCCATGTCATTTAATGTTGGAATAAATCATTCTAATGAAACGTATTAATGATGATATATCATTATTAGCGTCTTAAATTTGTTAAAATCTATCATTATTATAGAAAAAACAAACATAAAATATTTGGTTTCTGTGTCTTAAAATACATTTTACTTGTTTTGTACGAAATTAGCAAAAATAAAACATCATTTTTATTTATTACTTTTTTCTTTATTGAGTTGACACAGTTGTGAAACCGTGCGAGACGTAAATACTATGAGAACTCACTTCATATACAACTTCATAATAATAGATATATTCGGCAACTACTCTAAAGAGTTTGATTACGCGGTAAATAAAATTGATAAAGTCAAATTTGGAGATGAACGTACTCGACGAACGTTTTGTATGAAGTGAACTACAAATATAAGTTAATGATGCTTGTGCCGGGAGGGCTGCGACGATATAAATTTTATAAAGATGCTAAAAAATGAAGCACACAAGAAAATGAACACTAAAAGCTACACATAAACTATACACTTATTAAAAAACATTCATATAAATCTCACAAAACTGCCGCACTAAGTTGTAAAAAAGAGCCATTTCAGTAAAAGTACTTACAAATTTAACTTCGAATTGCTTTCGCCGCGACTTTGTTGTATGCATTTAAACTAAAAGTTGGATAAGTTACTAGGTAATTTCTAGATCACACCTTTTAAATGTTAGATTTATTGCAACCAAAAATAATATAATGTTTCAAATCTGCTTCACGCTGGTTCCTTCCCTGCCTGTATGTTACAGGCAACGGTAGTGTTGTGACACTGGGGTTCTCTTGATCCAGAGTTAAGTGGTACAACTCAACGCCGCAACATATCTTACCAGAGCAGTGATAATAAAATAATTCATATACAACACTATGATTAGATATTCTATTATTATTACTAATGTATATAATGTATGGTAAGACAAACTGCACTCCTCCATCTTATTTTATAGGTAACAAACAACACATAAAGAACGACTTCGACTTCGACTATGATAAATGACTTCGTCAATAATAGCATTAGGCTCTCCACCTCCCTGTGTGTGCTATTGTACTTCATTACAAGGTAACGGCCTTACTGCGCCTGATAGAGGCTTGTTCTTAATTTTTATATTAAAGATAGTGCTGTAAGAGGGCTCTTAGTGACACACACACTTCGCTTTTCTGTCCTTACAGTGAGGTGAGACAACGTACAATTTAAACTAGGTAATTTATTAAGTACCGATTAGTTACTAACTCGGGAAGCTGCTGCTGCTCGGTCTGCTACAACCTTACTCTATTCAACGTTAAAGTTGCTATTTGATTATTGAAATTAAAATTTAACCTACACGCAAACAAAGCCCATATATAGCGTATTGACAACCGACCTTTCTACATGACGTTAAATATATTACGAGTATATGGTAAAACTAAGACATATGTCCAAAGTTATAGCCGCCCCACTTTCTAAATTCCTATTTACCATAATAATAACAGCAAATACGTTCTTTTTTTTCTCATATTCTGTAACGCAAGGTTAATTTTATTCTTGAGCAAATATATGCAACAGACGTAAAAATATTGAAATTTTGAAAAATAAATATTCATTGTACAATTTTATAAGTAATAGGCTAAGTAATATGGCTCATATTTCATGTGAATAGCTTTGATTCATCGTGCAAAATGAAGTATATTAAGTAAGATGACCTTGACTTAAGCCGGAATTAATGTCTACAATGAGAAAAAGAATAATGTATACTGTAAGAGTTAGTTTAGTTTCTATATTTATATCATTTGATATCATAGTTTCATGTGGGAGTTACATTGTACGTGTTGTAAATATATAAAATATTCCATGTCCATGTTCATGACAAAATATAAAACATTCCAAAGTATTAAACAGTCAAATAAAAGCTTGATTCACGTTCTCACTATTAGTACTAAAATATTCAGGAAACAGGTTTATCCCAACAATCCGACCGCTGAATAAAGTATATACAATCTAAACTGAGCTCCAACTACTACTCGCCAGCTAATGCTCGTATATTGCGAGCTTAGATAATTTATTTACAGTTCACAGTAATATATTTTAACTAAAATTGTATTAAGCAATTATTTCAGCTGTAGTAGGTGAGCGTGTAGAACTATTAATGTGAATGGACAGAGTACTATTGGTACAGACAAACGGATGACTTGGTCCTTCTAAGTATCCATATAATATTATAATTGGACCTTGCTACCAATGATTGCTACTATTTGAATGACAGAGGTATTACGTTAAACATAACCGGAAACTTTTGTAAAGTTCGTCCACAGCAACACTGTGCGCATCCACAAGTCAATTATAGTCATTCTAGAGAAGTGTGTAGTAATACAATTAAAGAAGTAATGTACTCGTATATTTTCTATAATTTAATAAAAGCCAAATAACCAGATATGTTAAATTTAAAATAAAAATTCATATACATTCTAGAAAAGAATAAAATTTTTGTTTCATGAGGAATTTCGCTGTCGGTGTGAATGTCAATCATTGATAACTAGAATATTTAATGAAGTCCTTTTAAGTCTTGTTACGAAAGCAATTGCCAGTTGTCGTTTTATGAAATTAATTAAAATAAAAAGCTAAAGTAATTACAAACGCAGTATTTCATTTATTACTGGGATGAATCAACGGAATGTTGTTGTGAGATTAACGTAATTATACTTTATATTTCAATTCAAATAATAATAATTTCGAAATATGGATTAAAAACACCATTTAATGTACTTATTGATCTTGCACAAAAGATTAACTCCCTCTGCTCACAAATACTTTGAGTGATAAAATATCCTTATAGTAGAATGTGGAAAATATTCAGTATTTCTTTGTTATTTTTAGCTCTCCTTTTAGACTACCGAATTTCTAGAAATAAAGTATTTGTCCATCAGAGGCTATCTTGGCGGAGTTCTATAAAGTCTGATAGTAATTATGATAATTATGGGTTTAATTCTTACTAAGTTGATTTTTATTTCCTTTCACGGAAATAGTTAATGCACGTTTTTGATCCCGCCATCAAAACACGATGGTTGACATTCTTATAGACGTGTAACGAATTTAACGTGTGACGGGTAACGAAGTGTCTTCATGCTAGCTTCACTCTTTATAATATGTCTATGAAAAGCAAGTAAGCATGTAGCAAAAAATAGTAATTTAAGGGGCGCATTGGGACAAACATTTAACCTGCATTGTCTTGAACTCAGACAACAAGTTGAGAAGGATGTTGACACTTTATTCCGTTCACTCTGCCTGCCCTCAACGTACACAAAAAACCTGAACATGAAAATAAGGGAGTCCCTTAACTATTAAAAATATTTAAAATCAATATGTAAAGAATCATCGTAGTCATTGCGTACTTTTATTCACTATTACTATTTTCAATTACATAAAAACAGTGAGAAGTATAATAAAAAAAACATCATAAGAAGTTACAATAATATTGTATAAATGAGGTGTCACACGATATACCGACTGACGATTAACTGCAGGCGAGCGTGCGCCCTGTACTTAACTAAGGAAGGAAATTTATGAATATTTTGACTTGTTTTAAATTATAATAATGTCTTTGATTTTCGCGATTGTTATACATTTTAAATGAAACACTTTTAAACGGATTAATCGCGTATATTGAATGGTAAACATTTTTGGGAAACCCGACGTTTCGAACACTTTACAGTAGTCCGTGGTCACGGGTAGACTGAGGTGGCATTTGTCTGTCAGTTGATATAATTATTATATCAAACTACCGCCAACGATTCCTTAATTGCCTCGCGTACTGCCCTGGATTCTTGCAGAATGAGCTAACTGTATCTGGTCCTCTAGTGTGGTGTGCTGGGGATTTTAAATTTTTTAATAGTGGGTCCCAGGTGGTGGAAAGTTTCCAACCATCTTCTCTATTGAAATTAGGATGTTTTTGTATTTCAATAGCCTCGCGGATCATTCTAGGGATATATCTATTCTCCCTAGCGAGTATGTGGGGTTTATCAAACCTGATATAATGGTTGGATTTGTTCGATGTATGCTCACACACAGCTGACTTTGATACATGCCCATTCTTGACATCGGAGATGTGTTCCTTCACCCTAACACGGATGCTTCTCTCTGTTTGACCTATATATGATAAGCCACAGTCACAATCAAGTTTGTATACACCTGCACACTGCAAAGGAATATTACTCTTCACTGGTCTCAAGAATTGGCTCACTTTCTTGTTAGGCTTGAAAATAGTTTTAATAGAAGCTCTTCTTAAGATGTTGCCGATCCTGTCTGTAACACCCTTTACATATGGTAAAAGTGCTGGTTGCCTCTCAACTGTGTGTTGTTTTGAATTTATGAATGTTTATGAGTATTTTGATCCTTTATTTATAGGAAAATTATTTAATTTGAAGGTGGCAATAGTACACTCAATTGTAGAGAAGAATATGGACAGTGTAGGTTAGGTCCAACACATTTCATTTAGATGGAGTGTTTTACGTTAATCTTCCAGCAATGTGTATGTTGGGCTAACATGAGCAAAACGTTGGGTGGTGGCACTCAGCACGCATTGTGTCGAACTTAGGCGATGTGTCTACGGAGACTTAACACTCGGTTCCGTCACCCAGATATAAATACCCAGTAATCCAATATTAAACGATAATACTTGACAATTAATCATTTTAAATATGCGTGGTATGTTTAAAAAAAATAAGTTAACTTTTTAATTACCTGAGAAACTTGATTCAAATATAGATACAACAACTTAATTTTAAAAAATACAACAATAATGCATACAAAATAAAGTCGCACTGCTAAAACTGCAAAAAATTCACGTAAAAAGCATGAATACCTACCGGAAGTTGTTGTAGAGGTTATTGACTGTGGCAAAGGGGGAATGAGTATGCCATTAACGTAGCGTTTGGAGCCGTTCTTTCTGGCCATCCCCCTAGGGATGCAATGTATAACTAAAAAAAAAACTTATTTATGTAATATATTTTTGGTCAAATACAATCTTTAATTTTTGTATTTGTTCTTAAGTAACAATTCATAATATATTCATTAAGAGTATATATATCTGAATAAGTGAACGCCTAGTTCACACCTAGCTATGCACTTATGTGAGAAAGAATTCTCTGGCGACACTAAGTGGCGTAGAGTTCCGCAATTGAATACGTAATATCGTGAGTTTATCTACAAAAGGAGTGTGTTGGAGCACTGTGTCAGTGCTCTCCGTGTCATCTTCACTGCTTGATCATCCAAAAATATGAGGATTTTTCTAATTAAAATGCATTATTTTGTAGGATATCAGAAGGTCATAACTTTGTGACACAAAGATGGAAAAAAATTTGAAAGGCGAAAAAAAATTGAAAATATTAAATATTTTGTTGCATGTACAATAACACGCTTGTGCCTGGCTCCAAGCCTCGACAGGTCTCATGTGTGTGAATACTCCTATAGTTATAGTGTATATGTTACGTCAGTTGTCGAGCGCAGTGAATGTTTTGCTTGGCTTAATCCGGTATATACTGCTTTTTTCAATTCAACTCTTTTACGGAAACCAATGTAACATATGAAATTATAAAATTATACTTCTGTATTCGATCTATTACAAGATAACGATAGAGTTGGTACTACCACAAACCAGAAGTAAAACCGTACACTGAACGCTGTTTTGATAATGTAACGCAAAGATTCATTATCAACTTAAGATAGCAATAGATGAATTGATATTTTTTCGTCGGTTTTGTTATCATTTTTAACAATAAGCTTTATTCTTAAACGTTTTACTCTTGATGTATCACTACGCGCCCATTTCTACTTGTCCTCGACGTCGTTTCATGTATCTTATATAATATTAGTATAGATTTTGTTTGGTTCAGCCAAACGCTAATGACCTTTGAGAGTTATTAGTTAAAGCTATTATACTACTATATACGATTTGTATACGACAATGGAGTTCCCTTCAATAGGCAAAGTTGACTTTAACAAGCTGAGGTTATTCGCTACACAAGCACGTAACGTAATTTGTAAGTAAAAATGTGTTTTTTTATGACCGATTACATTTTAAATTTTGTTTAAGTTTTAAATAAGTTACATATGAATATTATTATTTTTCAAACACCCACTTTACGTATCGGCTTACATCAGACCACGATTTCTAAGAGGTGGTGCTGGTGCTGGCCCTGGAACGTTTAATTGATTTTCTAAAATAAACTGAATTATAGCTTATTTATTAGTTGCATAACGTTAAAGGTAGTTTCTTGTATCTTATATGAACCCACTACCGTCGCGTACAATAATGACTGTCTGCCAATGGGCAGATCCATTAAAATAATCATCTAATAACGTTACATACATTATACTTATATTTTTCGGCTTAAAAATAATAGGAAAAGACAGTAAGCTTTAACTGTAAGCGTTGTACAAAATATTATTAAACTGTGCGTCGCCGCGATCAAAGGGGCTTTTGATTAATCATTTTGTTAACTCAAGTGAACGATAAAATGCGGAAGATCAAAGTACGTCCTGTCAGTGAAGCCTCCGTCCTTGCTCCTCTCTAGACAGTCCTTACCACTTCTATTATTCTTATAATAAATAAACTATAGAAAACATAATCTGGAGGGGTCGCATCCTCTATTTATTTCTCACATTATAGACTTTATGCTACTTTACTATTATACACTAGCGTTTACCTGTAGACTCGTCTGCGTAGTGAAATGGAAATAGGTGGGTATGAGACATGACACACTGTACGTGCTGGAGGTTACTCTTACAGTAATGTAAGTCAACACAACTAATAGAATATAATAATAATAGCAATATTTCAATAACAGAACTATTTAATACAAAAAGAAGATATTCAATCGAGTAAAGTTTTTCAATATTGATATATATATATATATATATATATATATATATATATATATATATATATATATATATATATATATATATATATATATATATATATATATATATATATATATATATATATATATATATATATATATATATATATATATATATATATATATATATATATATATATATATATATATATATATATATATATATATATATATGTATATATATATATATATATATATATATATATATATATATATATATATATATATATATATATATATAGCCTAAGTGAAGCCCAATCATTGCGCAGGAGCTCAAGCGTGCGACGTGTAAATATTTAATATTTTAGTTTTTTCACTAGTAGCGAAATGCTGTCAGCATTTCGCTACTAGTATACGTATATTAGTATTACGTTTTATTTATGTCTAACTAAGGCAGAGGGAACCTTGTGGTAAGAAACGTTTGCCTTCATGTAGTTACATTCAAGTGCTTTTATAGATTTATATCAAATTCTCATACAACAACAGGTCGACCGAGATCCTTTATCATTTAGGGGTCGACCGCTGGGAGACAGCTCTTTGTATTGTTGAAAAAAAATATATATGAATTTGGAAAAGTTGAAACATTATATATGCATCAACATCGATTACTATTTATGAAAGAATTCAAAACTTTAAATATTTTCACAATCTATTCCAATTTTTTAAGCTTAAATAAAGTGCTCCATGTATATGTATAATACAGGTAGCGTGGAAACTAGTATTGAACCCGCCGTTCCGCGGCGGAACGTGAGATTCTGAACAAACAATCAATTAGTACTTTCCCTCATCCTTTATGGATTTTTTTTTTTTAATTTTTTTTATGGAAAAGACGGCAAACGAGCGTACGGGTCACCTGATGGTAAGTAATCACCGTCGCCCACGACCCCTCGTAATTCCAGAGGAGCTACAGGAGCGTTGCCGTCCTTTAAGGTGGAAGGGGCACCGGGGCCCGGCTTTTACCTAATGCGAAATGCAGTGGCCAAAGCCACTACTTAACGCCGGTCCTAAATGCCGGGGGTGGTAATAATCCGGTCGAGTCTGCCCATGCGTGTTGCCATTACTGGCAACGTGACTCTACTCTACGCACTTTAGTCGCCTCTTACGACACCATCAGTACCAGGGTGATCCTATTCTAAGCCGGAATCACACGGCTAAAAATATACGGCTCTAGCGCATTTTGTTTGCACCAAAAGAAGTTAAGGTAATATATAAAACACCTGAATAGACGGTAACGTACAAGTTGTACAATTGTACAAATGAGTATGAGAGTTTGTAGAAGATATATCTTATTTTATGTTATATTTACACAACAATATCAATAAACACATTTTTATTATTTTCAATAAAAATAACAAAAAAATATTATTTTATATTAAATGTAAACAGCAAAGGTTAATTCAATGATATGATTGTATTTATTGAAGTATCGCATTAAAGCTATAACCAAATATTAAATACAAACAAGTAAAGCCAATATCAGAGCTGCGACAGCGAAATTATAAAATTTGCGTCATTTGAACTGTATTATATCTATATTGAGTATAAAACTCTTCAGTTACTGAGTGACTGATAAACAACTTACAAACGATGAAATTTAACTAGCTGTAGGTAGATACGGACTGGGTGAGTAATTCTAACCTTTTTTATAAGTAAAAGGGGTAGTTCTTAAGCAGAGTGTCTCAACACCTAGCTCTATTTGCCAGTATTGCTCAAATTCGGTTAACATAGAAATAGTAAGCAAGAAACATTTTTTTCTCAAACAGGATATGAACCCACAACATAGGTTTTGGCCACAGATAGCATACACTTGACTGAAAATATACACTGTAAAAATATATTCCTTCCAAATTAACCACCGCCACTTAATTTGCAACGTCTCGAAGCTGGGCAGCGCGTGTGGAAAGCGGAAAATCTTATTATTTAGCTTTCTCTACCATCCCATATATATATATATATATATATATATATATATATATATATATATATATATATATATATATATATATATATATATATATATATATATATATATATATATATATATATATATATATATATATATATATATATATATCCGGTCGAGTCTGCCCATGCGTGTTGGCATTACTGACAACATGACTCTCCTACACGTACTTTAGTCGCCTCTTCCGACACCATCAGTACCAGGGTGTACCTATATTTGCATGTTAACGCGTGAATTTGGACAAAATTATAGAAATACTAACTATTGTATTGATTGAATCCGCTACCATCACCACTAGGACGTCGTTGTAGCTTGCTTGATCGTATTCAGTATATTAATAATTTATTCTCCTTAAACAGCATATTTTACATGAGATCCGTCAACTTTCGTTTCAAAATGATAGCTTACACATAAGCTTCTACCCTTTACTTTGTATGTAAACATAGTAATTAACTTGTTCTATTGTAATATGATTTTGAAAATAGTAGATTATGAGATTGTCCTATGTACATGAAATGTAGTTTATTGTTCATTTCGTTATATATATATATATATATATATATATATATATATATATATATATATATATATATATATATATATATATATATATATATATATATATATATATATATATATATATATATATATATATATATATTTATATATATATATATATATATATATATATATATATATATATATATATATATATATATATATATATATATATATATATATATACATATATATATATAACTGTAATAAAATATTCCTTCCAACTTAACCACCGCCACTTAATTTGCAATGTCTCGAAGTTGGGCAGCGCGTGTGGAGAGCGGAAAATCTTATTATTTAGCTCCCTCTGCCATCCCAAATATATATATATAGATATATATATATATATATATATATATATATATATATATATATATATATATATATATATATATATATATATATATATATATATATATATATATATATATATATATATATATATATATATATATATATATATATATATATATATGTATATATATATATATATATATATATATATATATATATATATATATATATATATATATATATATATATATATATACATATATATATATATATATATATATATATATATATATATATATATATATATATATATATATATATATATATATATATATATGTTAAACAATATAGTAATGTACTATACTATATGAGCGTAAGTGATCTCATTCACGCTCGTCTCACCTCTAGACGTCCTCACTTTGGGAGATTCAATTCGTATAGTAATAAGCTTTTAGTGGTATTTTAGATTTCTATCTGTTGTAGTACAGGATCTGTATTATATAAGTCACAAAGTGGGGAACATAAGCTGTATCCTGCTTTAAAGTTGGAAAAAAGTTGTATAATTATGAGAATAATTGTAAAGAGTGTACTGTCTAAATAACTTATATATTACATATATGATGACATTCATATATTCTCTCCAGAATTACATGAAGACCAAAATAGAGAAAGCTATACATATTATACAAACGAAATGAACAATAAACTACATTTCATGTACATAGGACAATCTCATAATCTACTATTTTCAAAATCATATTACAATAGAACAAGTTAATTACCATGTTTACATACAAAGTAAAGGGTAGAAGTTTATGTGTAAGCTATCATTTTGAAACGAAAGTTGACGGATCTCATATAAAATATGCTGTTTAAGGAGAATAAATTATTAATATACTGAATACGATCAAGCAAGCTACAACGACGTCCTAGTGGTGATGGTAGCGGGTTCACTCAATACAATAGTTAATATTTCTATAATTTTGTTCAAATTCACGCGTTAACATGCAAATATAGGACCACCCTGGTACTGATGATGTCGGAAGAGGCGACTAAAGTACGTGTAGGAGAGTCACGTTGTCAGTAATGCCAACACGCATGGGCAGACTCGACCGGATTGTTACCACCCCCGGCATTTGAAACCGGCGTTAAGTAGTGGCTTTGTTCACTGCGTTTCGCATTAGGTAATGCCGGGCCCCGGTGCCCATCCACTTTAAAAAACGGCAACGCTCCTTTAGCTCGTTTGGAGTTACACGGGGCCGTGGGCGACGGTGATCACTTGCCATTAGGTGACCCGTACGCTCGTTTGCCGTCTTCCTCATAAAAAAAAAAACAACACAAATGTAGTCAAAGTCAGGGCAGGACAAGGGCAGTGTTGCCTTTCTGACCATTAAACAATTCCTTCCCCCGAGTGTACTGCGCTGTGATGGGCTCAATATTATGTGTAATTTGGTTTTCCCAATCTATGAAACAGACAAGGGATTTCAGTTTTATCACACAACATTAAAATAAAGGCGTTTTATTTTACATTACTCTATAATAACCAGGGATAGAAGATACCGCACGATGGCACAACAAAAGTTTAAGAATAATACTGTCCAATTTATATTTTCCACGTTACCTTTTTTGGATATCAATGTTTAATTTCCCGGCTGTATTTGCTACAGTGAAACCATTGTTTCACATTGGGAGAGCGCCTGTCTGTAAACGTAATAGTCGTGGATTTAATATTATTTTTTTAAAATTGTTGACTTAGTGCGTTGAGTGCCGCACTCAACGCACAAAGCCTCAGGTATAGTATCGGTGGAAAGTTTCCCAACAGACTAGTCTTCTTATCCTACTGTGTGCGGAGTCCGAAGTTAAGTTATAATATAACATACATACGAGTACATATACGCCTCGTGCACAGAACACAAGCGTGCGACTGTTAACGTGATCGGTTGTGAATTTGATCCACACTTGATGAAAGGAAATATTTAATATTTTCATTTCTTCGCTCTAGAAACAACGCAGAGCGCGGCGTCGAGAGCCGCCACTCAACGCGCCTCAGATATGGCGTTAAGAAGGAACATCGGAAGGAAGTGTCATGACACTAGGTTCTCAAGTTAGGTAAAGCCTTTGTAGTTAATAAAACTGTTTCAATTCGACAGTTTATTTAAATTGAATATGAAATGGGAACGTGATTTCTTAAATCACTTCTGGAACTCTTTTTTCTCATCAAATAAAAAAATAGGATATTTAATTGTTTTAACTCTTAATTTTTACTTATTTATTACAAAGGAACAAAAGTAAAGAAATAAAGTTGTTGCGCAGAGGTACAGTGTCTAAAACACGACGTGCTCGAAGTTCGATTCACACTAGAGAGAATCAATTAATATCATCTGTTTAATAACAAGAAAAACCGCGGTGTCAAGTTTCACCATTTAATATATAATATCTCGACGATTTTGTGAAAAACATAAATGTAAGAAAGTACTAAACACCCTATCACATACCACTTGAACGGGAAAATAATTAAAACAAGCCAATAGTTAAGTAAGGGTTAACAATCAGGATCTAAAACCAATAAATCCTTATAAGTAGTCTTGTGATATACCAGCCACTACTCTACATTCATTGTGTGTTCACGCATATTGACAGTGCGGTCTCGGTAACCGCCCGTTATCATTCCGCCGGTCGACCGACGACACTCGACTGTTTACTGACTCTGTACGTAGACGTGACAGTTGTGTCTTGATTGTGTGAAGACGTCACTTGCCACGAGCAAAGTAGTTGCGATTGTAATAATCTACAGTCTACTGTACTATACCAGCACTACCAATGGCACAAGTTGCTTTGTAATTACAGTTTTTACACTTGGTGCAAATTAAATTCAAAATATGAATATTTGTAATTTTTATTTAAGTTAAGAAACTTAAATTAAAATCCTCCCTAAAGAAATGCTGCTGTACAAAAAAGCTGCGATAAGTACCTGAATGTAGCTTGATAAGAACCTGTGCATCGGAATGTAGATTGCGCGGCTACAAAGCCTGCAATGTACAAAACCTATTTTACAATTAAAATTATAACTTAGTTTTTTTAAACATTATAAATCAAATATAAAAAATAAACTTATTTATAGCTTTATAACATAACGTAGTTGAAAGCAAGCACTGCGCGAACAGGGCTCATTTGTCCGAAATTATCTGTGCATATTACGTAAGTTCCGTGAAATTATCTAAATTACTCAAATATTGTATTTCTACAGAAAGTAAAACCACGCTATATTTAAGACTGTTGTTTATTTCTAATATTTATATGAATTATTGACGATATAACGTAAAACTACTTGCCGGTACGGTACGGTAATTGGTGTACATATATCATATATTAGATAACAATCATAGTATAGAACTTAACAAAACTTAAACTGGTAAATGCTGAAACATAAAAACAACTAGGTACTATACGTATAATAAAAAATCATGAATTACTTTATCGTTTAATAATTTCATTATTGTAGTAAAAATATATATAAAATGGGATTATCCATACAACTTTACCTTCAGAGGGAGCAAATCAATAAGCCTAACAATGCGTGAGAGCACACGTTTAAAGCTGGTGTATAGCTAAGTATGTTATCGGTGGTACAGAGATATATTGACGGCGGCTAGTCCTCGCCATCCAGGTCGCTTTTATGGAGGTTATTGGTGCTTCTGGAATATATATCGCAATAGCTTATTGCTCCTGACATCGACGCAATTGCTCCCAACGCTAGTGCGCTACTTATCTTTCTTAGACTTTGCCTTCTTGTGGCAACACTGAGGTAGAAACGTCTTTAAAACTTCACCCGTTAAAATAATTGAATTTAATTATTTTTTATTGTTAAATTTGGTGTAATTTGTGAAAAAGTTTCTGTGAACGAGACGTTAGTACTGCTAATATTATAAACAGTACATTATTGTTGTAATTTTAAAGTATTTGTGCTGTTTTATGTTCGTTAGCTGTCATCGCGAAGGTAACGAACTATTTTTAAAATTTAATTACTTCAATTCTTCGCCTATTGCATTCTCTTTACTCTAAACACAAATTTACATTTACAAAGTAATAAAACAAGTTCGTACTGCCCTAAGTCACGGTCGTATTATTGCCTAATTCACATTATTAAATATGATGACCCGCGGTACCAAGGCTCGTCAGGTGGAGGACAAGCTGCAACTGACGCTCCAGGAACTAAAATCATCTAGGTTACAGTGCGAACAACTTCTGAGAGAAAGGGATGACAATGAGCAGGAATTTCTGCAGATTATTAATAAAAATAAGGAACTTAAAAATGAACTATCCAAACTGTATTCTGAATACTCAGAATTACTTCAACATAATGATAATCTGCAGAAAATAGTAAATGGGTTTGACCAGTGCAGAGAGGAATATGAGGAGGCCCTCAGGCTTACCGATGAACTCAAATTACAACTGCATGAGGCCAGAGAACAAGTATATGAATTGGAAAGTAATAATTTAAAACAGGAGGCCTCTCAGACCCAGAGCCTATTTGAAGAGCTGGTTGGGAATACACCATCTCTGGTTTCTCCAGTCATCACCTTAAATAATGACATTTCAACAATAGACCTGACTGGTGATGATATGGTGACTTCCAAACCATTTCTCCATAGTAGAAATAAACTAAAAAAATATATTAAGATTAATAAATATATTAAAAAAACACAGCACCTTTTAAAAACTAAAAATGATTGTAAAAATTACACCAAATTAGCTGCCGAAAGGAAAACCTTAAAAAATAACTTAATAAAATGTAGTGAAAGCATGAAAAGTAAAGAGTTATTATATGAAGCTGAATTGAATTCCTTACAGTCGGAGATTACTACATTGCATAATAAATTAAAAACAATTTCTGACAAATATGAATGTGCTGAGAGACAAATTGCAGAGCACATATCTTCTATGGACGAGCTACTTAAGTTATGTAATGATAATTCAGAGCGTTTTGAATCATTCACTAAAAATTATGTTTGTGAATGTCAAGCGCCCACACCGAGCCATCCAAAGAAGATGTCAGAAATGTATTTTCAATCTCAGGCTGTTGGAGCTCAGGACAGCTTTGTCGGCACACATAAATCACAACCCATACCCACATCAAACAAAAATATTATTAAAATATATAGTGACAGCTTGGGGAAAAATATGGGTGTGTTTTTAAACAAAATTTGTAAAGGACACTCAGTATTAAATTATTGTATGCCCGGAGCTACCTACTCCCAAATTATAAATAAAATTAATACTAATACTCATTGTCCTAACACAATTTTAATTGTTTTGATCGGGGAAAGGGGAAATGTCAATAAAAGAATATTACAGGAACATTATACACAGCTAATGCATTTAAATGTTAAAAAAATTATTATGTTTACATTTCCTTATTTAAAGAAGTTGCCACAAGAAAATGACAATAGATATAATTTAAATAATATGTTACATACATTAATAAATAGTAACTATGTAACATCTAGTGAAAATGACAATAAATTCAATTTAATTGACATAAATAATGTAATTAATGTTAAAAATAGTAATTTGACATGTGATAGGCTATACCTATCTTATTTTTATAAAAGACAGATAGCAAGTATGCTATCATATTATTTACATTTTAACTTAGCCAATACTGTGGCTATAAAGACCTCTGTTTCTATTGAGCAGAGTAATTTGACATGTTTGGAATCCGTTCCAATTAATTTAAATTAAATTATAAGACAAAAGAGGCCATCTCTGGCAATATGTCTAGTAAATATAAAAATAAAATTAATAATAATATTATAAATACATTATGTACTGATAATGATACAAACTTGGTGCATCAAAACATACAAGGGTTTTCTAGTAAAGAATTAGAAATTGAATTATTCTTAAATTGTAAGAATATTCATGTACTTTGTATTACAGAGCATTGGCTTCGAAACTCTGAGGCTATTTTTAATTTTAAAAATCACCAAGTAGCTAGTATGTTCAGCAGAGAAAAAGCAATTCGTGGTGGCTCTTTAATAATTTTGAAAAAACCTTACAAATTTAAGGAACGTAAAGATATTGTGAGCCTCTCTGTTGAGCAAACTATTGAAATGGCCTGTGCTGAGCTTGAGCATTTCATTGTTGTAAGTGTGTACAGACCTCCCACTGGGTTATATGAACACTTTGAAAATATTTTAGAACAAACACTTGTAAAATTATCTGGATCTAAAAAAAATATAATTGTATGTGAAGATTTCAATATTAATTTACTAGATAACTCCACCACTTGCACTAGATTCAGGTCTTTAATGAATTCATATAACCTTGAGAATCTATTTCTAGAGCCTACAAGAATCACTAATTGTACCGCTACTTGTATTGATAATATTTTTACTAACTCTGTACCGAGAGAAAAATCAATAATTAATATGTTAAGTTCAGACCATAGCGGACTGTTGGCTTCTTTTTACTTTGGCAAAAAGAAAATTAAAAAACTAAATAAAATTGAATGTATTCCGATGACAATTGGTCGTATAGAAAGATTTAGAAGTAAAACAATAGCAAAACTTCAACATTTACAATATAATAAAGATCCCAACCAATTATATAAGAAGTTTTTCAATGTTATTAAAAATGAATTAAATGCTGTGTTTACTTCTAAAACATTAAATTTCAGGAGATTCTTGTCATTGAATGATCGGGCGACTGTGGGAATTCATAAGAGTAGACAAAGGTTATATGAACTTTATAGTGAGAAAACATATAACCACAGTCGATCATTTATTAATTATGTCAAGAACTATTCTAAATTGTTTAAAAAAGTATGTTCCATGGCAAAATCTTTACATATTAGAAACAAAATCAAAAATTCTTGTGATAAAATAAAAATGACATGGAACATAATAAATTGTGAAACTGGAAAAGGTAAGAATTATAATCATGATTTTAAATTAAAAGTTGACACTGGCGTTACCAGCTCAGATCAAGAAGTTGCATGTGAATTTGAAAAATTCTTTGCTGATATTCCAGTTTTTACAACCAAAACTCTTATAGCTTTCACAACCGTCGCTGAATCATTACTTAAGGAGAGCGTTCACAAATGTAATGTAGATTTCAAATTTAATCTAGTCAACTCAAGAGACATTGTTAAGACATTTAAGACCCTGGATATCAAGAAATCATCAGATCTGTGGGGTATCTCTGTTAAGTTGATTAGTCATATAATAGACGCTGTCGCTCCGCATCTTGCCGATATATTTAATAATTGTATAGAGTATGGTGTGTTTCCTGACCTAATGAAATTTAGTAAAATCATACCTATTTTTAAATCTGGTAGTACATCAGATCCAAATAATTTTCGACCAGTGTCTGTGCTACCATCATTCAGTAAAATCTTAGAAAAGATGATCTTAAATCAAATATTAATGCATTTTAATTCAAATAAGCTAATGCATGATAAACAGTATGGTTTTACTGAGGGTCGCTCTACTACCGACGCCGGCGTAGGTCTCTTAAAGAATATTTATGAGGCGTGGGAAGGATCGCAGGATGCTCTTGGCATGTTCTGTGACTTATCCAAAGCGTTTGATTGCGTCCAGCACTCAACATTGGTCATGAAACTACATCATTATGGCATAAGAGGTCGTGCACTCGATCTTCTGACTTCTTATTTAACTAACAGGGTTCAGAAGGTTGATGTGAATGGCAAGAAATCTCCTGGGTCACTAATTAGTATGGGGGTCCCACAGGGGTCTACTCTTGGTCCTTTTCTCTTTTTAATATATATAAATGATTTACCTTATTTAGTTGAAAGGAGCCATGAGATAGTATTGTTTGCTGATGATACTTCGTTGATTTTTAAAATGCGAAGAAGACAAATAGTATTTGACGAAGTAAACAATGCTCTCTCCAAAATAGTACATTGGTTTAGCGCTAATAACTTGCTGTTAAATAGTAAAAAAACAAAATGTGTAATATTCAGAACACCTCAAACAAAAATTGTGAAAGCTAATGTACTTTTGAATGGTGAAGCCGTAGAGCCTGTTGATTCTACGGTATTTCTCGGTATCACCATTGACTCTAATTTACAGTGGGGACCTCATATTGATAGATTGGCGAATAGACTGAGCTCTGCAGCTTTCGCTGTAAAAAAAATTAGATTATTGACTGATGAGGAAACGGCTCGCCTTGTTTACTTTAGCTACTTCCACAGTATTATGTCTTACGGCATCTTACTCTGGGGTAATGCAGCCGGTATTAAGTCAATATTTGTCTTGCAGAAGCGAGCTATTCGCGCAATCTATAACTTAAGCCCTAAGGATTCCTTAAGGGAAATGTTTAAAAATATTAATATATTGACCGTTGCATCTCAATACATTTTTGAAAATGTTATGTATGTTAAGAAAAATATTAATAAGTTTACTAAAATCAGTGATGTACATAATATTAATACTAGAAATAGGCTTAAACTTAGTGCGCCTGTAACTCGATTGCATCGAGTCCGTAATTCTTTTATGGGACAGGGTGTACGCTTTTACAATAGGATCCCAGAAAACGTCAGAGAAATTTCTGTTTCACAATTTAAAAAGGTTGTGAAAAGACGTTTGTGTGTTAAAGGTTATTACCATATTAACGATTTCATAAATGATAACACGCCTTGGGAATAAAATGCTCGCTCCAGGCTGTTTCAAGTGTATCATTCTCACATAAATATATAATGTAAAGTTTTGATTAAAAAAAAAAGGACATGTCCCGCTGAGTTTCTTTCGCCGGTTCTTCTCAGGTCTGAGGCAATAACTTTAGTGAACTGGTGGTAAATTGTTTAACGTTCAAAAAACGAAGCTTGTAACTTCTTATTTTGAATAAAATATTTTGAATTTGAATTCTTATAAAAAACGGAAATGCGTGATAATAAGAAATAATGTATTTGTAGTTTATTCAACATCGAAGTCCGCGATGATGTGATAAATGTTGTACTTGTACTGTCCCCTTGACAGGTACATGTAGCATGATGCTGGAATATTTGACTACGAATTTTACATTAGGTATTTTAATTGAAAATCAATGTTATTCGCTAGTCCGTGCTTATATCGATAAAAAAAATCTTTAAATAACTAAATCATAATCATACTTTTAAGTTTATAAGGTCATGAAAACAATTTATTCTCTAATTTATTTTCAAGTGTGTACATAATTGAGCCATTATTTCAGCTGTATTGAGTGTGCGTGTTGAAATATTAATGTGTATGGTACTTAGCAAATGAAAACTCTGCAAGATTTGATATTTTTTGAGAATCACGTAGAAAAATTAAATGTAAACTCACATAAAATAAGGATTGCTTCGTTGTAAAAGTTTACAATTTCAGTTAAATACATCAGAAGTCTTAAAACTTCTGTAAAGTTGCTCCATCATTAAAAAAATCATAATCTTTGCTTTATTTATTAGAAGCCAAATAATTACAGTTCACGCAACCATCGCGTTTCCAGTCAGAAATCCTCCCACTGCGATACGATATAGACCAGAGTTTGTGATGTATTTAATTTAATTAGGTCATAAAATGCAACATCGTAAGATCAAAGAATGTGTACGTAATGTATGGACCGCGCAACCTCCCGTTAACGTTTTGACAGACCGTTCTGTAAGTGAACTACTATTATTTCAGGTAAATAAATCAAACAAAATTGAGGCCTGTCGTGGCGCAGCGGCACTAGAGTCTGACTGTAACCGACAGGTTCTGGGTTCGATCCCCAGTCGAGGAAGTGAAATATTTAATATTTTCAAAAGGAAAGAAGATTATTTACAGCAGTCAACCTTACTAGTTAGAGACTGCATATAAAATATGAATTTTCATTTAAGTTAACAATACATTAAGTAAATTTATTAAAGTTTATAATCATTTTGAGAATGTATTTTTTAGTCAAAATACATCATGTACAAGATATGAATTGTGGCAGAGGCACCATCGCCGGCGCTCAGAGTTATGATGCTGTGGGAACCTCTCCATTCATTAAATTAAACCACCAAGTCCATTATATGTTTTTTTATAGTGTGGTATAGGTGCCGCTTGTCACCACTTGCGGCGGCCGTTGCTATTTTTTTTATGGAAAAGACGGCAAACGAAACCCACGGCCCCGAGTAAATCCAGAAGAGCTACAGGAGCGTTGCCGTCCTTTAAGGTGGAAGGGCACCGGGGCCCTGCATTACCTAATGCGAAACGCAGTGGCCAAAGCCACTACTGAACGCCGGTCTTAAATGCCGGGGGTGGTAACAATCCGGTCGAGTCTGCCCATGCGTGTTGCCATTACTTGCAACGTGACCCACAATTTGAGTTTTCAGCAATGGCAACACGCATGGGCAGACTCGACCGGATCATTACCACCCCCGGCAAAATCGGCGTTAAGTAGTGGCTTTGGCCACTACGTTTCGCATTGGGTAATGCCGGGCCCCGGTGCCCATCAATATTACAAACCGGCATCGCACCATCGTAATTTGTAATTATTTCCTTACCTTTTGATAAATCGAGACGATAGTATTCATTCAGGTTGTGCAAGACGCTAATGTGACGTTTAATGTTTATTCATTTCTTGAGTTTCAGGCTTATTTAACTTTAAAATATTTTTTATTAAGTTAGACTATCTGATGTACTTTTTTTTAGTTAAATCGTCGAAGAGACAAAGTCACTACCCAGAAAGCTACTGTTGCTCGGTCTGATATAACCTTACTCTATTCGACGTCAAAGTTGATTATTTCATAGACTAGCAGCTACGCCACGTGAGATAAAATTGATATTAAATCCATACATTTTAACTTTCCCGTACTGTGTGTAATATTTCATAGCATTAGTTTGCGAGTCACGATTATGATAGCTCGTTTAAAACATTCAACCAAGTTGGAAAATTCAACTCGCTTTTACTACACGTATGTATTTTATGACTTAATCACATGTTATTAACGTAAAAAAGGAAATCAGATATCTGTTACATTTTATACGTATGTATGTTTGAAATTCTATACAGACCACTGAGACTAGTCTTTATACGTGAAGGTAGATATGATCGATACTTGTACAAATGTTATTGTTTTATTACCATACAATATCCGGATGTAGTAGAATAGGGGGAGGAATGAATGTTGACGTGCTCAGCATGTTTTGTCTATACTAAACTTAAATTTAAAAAGCGAATAAAAATTTTGAACGAAGCATGATTTGAACCCGCGCCTCTGGAAAACCGTTTCAGGGCTCTGACCAACGGAGTTAATGCATGCGTGATGGCTGTATACTTTTGAAAATAATTTTCATAACTGTACTGCTTTTTCGTCTACAATTCAATGTATCTTTCTTATAGAAGAGTAGTAGCATAATCCAGTATTAAACGTATATGATCCCCACTTTCTGCCTATTATCAGACTATTTTGTACTACAACAGATAGAAATATAAAATACCACTAAAAGGTCACGTCCTGTCCAGGTGTAGGCTGACGTTAGCACCACACGAGCCTTTAACTCGTGCACTTCAGCTTATTACTATACGAATTGAATCTCCCAAAGTGAGGACGTCTAGAGATGAGATGGGCATGAATGAGACCGCTTACGCTCATTTATTGTAGTACATTACCATCTTGTTTAACATGTTTGATACTGTCTATTAATATTTGATGACTGTGTATTTATATCTGGGATGGCCGAGAAAGCTAAATAATAAGATTTTCCGCTCTCCACACGCGCTGCCCAACTTCGAGACATTGCAAATTAAGTGGCGGTGGTTAAGTTGGAAGGAATATATTTTTAGTGTATATTTTTTCAGTCAAGTGTATGCTATCTGTGGCCAAAACCTATGTTGTAGGTTCGTATCCAGTTTGAGAAAAAATGTTTCTTTCTTACTTTTTTGATATTAACCCAACTTGAGCAATACTGGCAAATAGAGCTAGGTGTTGAGACACCCCGCTTAAGAAAGACCCCATTTTCTATAATAAAGGTTAGAATTACTCACCCACTTCGTATCTACCTACATGTTAAATTTCATCGTTTGTAAGTCCAGTAGTGTTGTCTATCAGTCACTCAGTAACAGAAGGGTTTTATACTCAATAAAGATATAATTCAGTTCAAATTACGCAAATTTTACGATTTCGCTGTCGCAGCTCTGATATTGGCTTTATTTGTTTGTATTTAATCGTCAGTTACAGCTTTAATGCGATTCTTTAATAAATACAAACAGATTATTGAATTCACCTTTGCCGTTTACATTTCATTTAAAATGTAATTTTTAATTATTATTAAATAAATATTATTTTTATTATTTTTGGTATTTGTAATTCAATTTAAATTTAAAAAATCAAAATATTCTTTATTCAAATAGGCTTTAGCAAGCACTTTTAAATCGTCACAACATAAAATTACCACCGGCTCGGAATGCAGTTCTGTTGAGAAGAGCCGGCAAGAAACTCAACAGTTGCTCTTTTCAATATTGAATTAAGTCACAATTTCATTGTTTAATACAATAATATTGATGAAAATAATATTAATATTGTAGTGTTAATATACTATAAAATAATATATCTTCAACATACACTACAACCTATTTGTACAATTGTACAACTTGTACTAATCAGATGTTTTATATATTACCTTACCTTTTTTTGCAAATAAAATGCGCTAAGGCCTTATCCTTAAAGGATGAGTGAAATTATTACTTGATTGTTTGTTCAGATTTTCACTTTTTCGAATACAAAATCTTCATTTCAATTTCATGACATTGGTTGTTAAGTGACAAAACTCAATCACGCTTCTTTTTCACTCACAAGTAGTTAAATGTATGTAAGTCATTCATTGTAGCGCAGCGGAACAAACTAGCTTCTCACTAGATGCTTCGCCTACTAGGCTATACGTGAGATGACTAAGTTGCCTTTAGCAATGATGTTTGAACATAACTGACAAAACTATAAGCTGTAGCTGTAGGTGAATATAAAGTAATTTTTAATGTCTATAATAGTGTACCCCGCTTTTGGTGTTAAATGTTGCTATTACCGTACTTGTGGCCTGTCGTGGCGTAGCGGCACTAATGTATGACTGTAAATGACAGGTTGTGGGTTCGATCCACACTCGGGGAAATGAAATATTCAATATTTTCAATTTAAATATTGAATGGTTTCTTTTGTTTGCTTTGGTAACAAGGCAAAACGCGGAGTTCAGCCACTTTACACACAATGCTTAAAATTCGACAGAAAGTGGGGAACAGACTGGAGTGTCTTAACACTGGTTTCCTAAATTACTCCTGCCTACAATAGAGTGAACCGGCGCGTCCATACTACCCTACCCCTACGCTACCCTGCCCGCCTACATATGCGTGGAGTACAGACGAAAATTGAAAAAATTGAGAAAGATTGTGAATATATCTCAAGTTCTAAATATTTTCATAAATAGAAGCCGACGTTGACGTTATACATATTGTTTAATTTTTCCAGATTCTTATATTATTTATGTATTCAAAAATAAAAATGACATAAAAAGGCTGTCTCCCACCAATCGACCCCTAGATGATATATGATCTCGGTTGACCAGTTGTTGTATGAGAATTTTATACAAATCAATAAAAGCACTTGATTGTAACCACAACGATTTTATCGGTTTGATCCTACTTGGATCAGAATACGAGTACATGAACATGACTCTAATTTGTACATCTCATCATTTGTATGTGACAATAGTGGGTGAGATATAAATAAACGTAATAATCGGCATATCTCTGCAAGTCTAACATGCAAGTCTGCTTTTCGTTCAAAAGCACTTACGAGTACATTAGCTTACGTTTATACAACTTGTATTTTATTTTTACATTGCGATATAATTATGTTACGGTAACGTATTTCGTACATAACAGGCGACTGGTATAGTCAACGCAAACCTGGTGGACCTAGTATTATGACCTTTTCGTTCCGTTCCGTTCCGTTTAAGTGGTGATACCGATAACTTGTTGATTACGGTCGCACGCTTTTACTCCTGCGCCACGACTGGCCTTTGCTTATGCTATTTAATATGTATACAAATATAAAAAAAAAAAAAGTTTAGTCAATTGAATGCCTTCTTTTCGTGTTAAATAGTTCAGTTATTGACAAAATGCTATAATTATAAAAGTTACCTCAAGCACTTACAATAGTCATGTCTGACAGACAACTTTTACTTGTTTAAATTTCATTCCGCAGACGAATCTGCAGGTAAACGCTAGTGCACAATAAAGTAAAGTAGCATAAAGTCTATACAATACAATGTCATATTTTATACAATTTATATAAAAGATATAAAGTGATATATAAATAGGGCATGCGACTTCGCCAGCCTATGTTTTATATTGCTTATTTATTCTTACAATTAATTGACCATCGAGAGAGCAGCAAGGACGGAGGCTTCGCTGATAGGAAGTAATTTAATCCTCCCTTCTCTTTTATCGGTCACTCGAATTAAGACGATAAATAATTGAAAACCTCTTTGGGATCGTGGCAACGCACAGTCCTACTAATATTATACACCAAAACGTAAGAAAAATACGAAAAAATTAAATACAACTCAGTATTGCAAACAATAAATGGGACACGTAAAATGTATTTTAGCAGGTTTTTTGTAAAGATAGATAGACTAACCAACGGACTCCTGAGTGATTCTATACGTGTTCCGTTATAATTTTTTTAACAGATAGGACACCCTTAAGAAGAACAGAAGTAATGTATTATTTCTAAAGGTAAAAGCAGTAAAATCCTTTTCAAATACTTCTACTTCTTTTACATGTATAGGCAGATTAATATAATGAAGATGGACTTAAAACTGTTTTCGATAATTATCTAAGGTAGTTGACAAGTAAGAAGAGTAAGAAGAATATACTGTGTATACGTATATAACGATCGTGTATAGGTGAGCACCTATGTATCTGTGAAGTAAATTTATTACTAATTAAATTAAATTCTTGCATTCAACACAAAATGTCTCAAAATTATATGAATTTTGAGCCTTTTTGTGTTGAATGCCAGAACCCAAGACCACGTCTTTTCTTCACGTTGTGAAATAATAAATAATAGTAAATTCTTTACCATTCCAGATTGACCTTATATTTGGTTTATATCTTTGTATAGGTACCTATACTAACAAAATATCAAACATATACCAAATAATTCCTGTAATTATTACGGTCTGCGAAATAAATTTTTCTGCTTTATAAAAGCAGAAAAATTTGTTCCGCTGACCGCAATAATTACAGGAATTATTTGGTATATATTTGATATTTTGTTCAAACTGAAAAAATCTGTTATTGTTTAATAATACTATTATCGTCTTTAAATATTGTTTTAAACATTATAATTTATACTAGAATACGTTAATTGTTTCGATTGCATCCAGCAATAAGAACTTCGGCACTTGTGGTTATATATGTATATTTCATTTACAACTGTTAGTTTTTCTATTTGGCGAACGCAATAAAAACCTTCTATAGTAACAAATACAATGCATTTCAATACAAATAGAAAATGTACGTAGACATACATAAAAGTCATACGTAAATTGTACACGTATCTATGTCACCCTGTTGTAAAGAGACCACTCAGCTACATCAATCACACCCGAATGTCAACTACTGGTATTTTTTACTTTGCCAATGCTTCTCTATTTGTCACACTTACGTGTCTGACGCAGGCTCTATGGAAAAATAAAACTGGATATGTTTTAGAAAGATTAATCAAAATGACATAATACTATGTAAGAGCTGTTGCATATCACTGGGACAATGTTCGATACTCATTGCTTGTAGGTTCATTACCGGTTAGAGGGTATATTTTAGTTTTGGGCTGTATTCCGTATATAGCAGGGTAGACTGAGGTAAATTATTGTTAAGACACTCCGCTCTGCAGTGTCCGTTTGATTTAGAGATATATTGCGTGACATTTGAGGTAGCACTTTCAATTGTCGCGAGCGCGGGCGGCGAGCCAGTACTGCTGAGCCAATACAATATCGGAGCAATTTCAACCGCGTATATGAGTAATCGTTTGTTTTATATGTATGTTTATAAGCTTTATTCTGTATATAACAAGAAGGTGAAGAGCCTAGTTCTATTATTGTCGGAGTCACTTGTCATTACGTTCTTTATATGGTTTTTTGGTTTATAATACTAGATGGAGGAGTGCAATATCTCTTATCATAAATACATCATGTACATAAGTAAAAGTAGAGCATCTAATTATAACGATGGTTGTGTATGAATTATTTTAATATCACTGCCATGGCAAGACATGACGCGGTATTGAGGTTTAGTTACAAATGTGGAAAGGATTTTATGTCCTTTCTTTTCCCCGAAGTTTTATATAAAAATGTGAGGTAAATCAGTTTAAAATAGTCCAAAATAAATATAAAGTGGTAAACGACATGACAGCGCGCTTAGTGTGACGTCGTTAACCCACAATCCTAGAACTCGTTACCAAATACCGCTATAAAGTCGACCGTAAGTGCCGGCAGACGTCTCCCGCCCGCCCTTGAAACTAAGTACACACAAATGTGATACTCTAAATAAGTGCTTTTAAATTGTTTTATTATATAATTAATGTTCAGGCCATTTCTACTTCATTTTTAATGAACATTGATTCATTAAAAATGGAGTGTTTAATATCGGAGTTAACTAATAAATCTAATAGATATTAATTAAATATATTTAAACTAATATTCTTCCATTTCTTACTCCTCCAAGGCCTCCAAGGCCAAACGGTAATGTGCCAACTAGGATGTGTCGTAAGTAAATAACGCACAATACTTTGATAATATGCAAAAGCATTCGTGCGAAGCTGCGAGTAAATATACCCATGTGAGGATGACAATTAATGAAACATTAAACAAAAGCAATAAAACTAAAAGAAAATACCAAATATTTTTAATCTCATATTACGTCAGTCTATAAATTATTCTCGAGACAACAAACAGCACTAGAAGATAGAATAAATCACTATCAATGGACCACAAATAAGCCTGAACAACTTTATCAAAAATAACTTGCTTATTGTTTCTTCAGTATTTTATTAGACGCTATTATGACACAGTGGGAATATAACTGGCCGTATTTACGACAAATGTGGGTTCCATTTATATTCAGAGAAATAAATAATAATAATAATATAATAATAATAAAGCCTTTTATTTTTCCAATTCTACATTTTTTGTTAATAATAGTAGTGTTAGTAGTGTTAGTTTTTTTTTCTTTTCTTGGTTTTTTTTAGTTAGTTTAGTTAGTAATATTTGTTTTTCTTTTTGAAATCGATCCCAGTTGGGTAAAGGCCTCCTCCATTTCTTTCCATTTGTTTCTTTTTTTTCCTTTTTGGAGCCAGTCAGCCTCGCCAATCTCTATAATTTCATCGGTCCACCTTTTTTGCGGTCTTCCCACTTTTCTTTTCCCTATTGGTCCCTTCCATTTTGTTGTTTCAATAGTCCATCTTTTATCAGTCAGCCGTGATATGTGTCCAGCCCATTGCCATTTTAATCTTAGTGCTTGTTCTACAGCATCAATTAATTTTGTTTTCTGTCTTATAGTCTGGCTGTGAATTTTGTTAATTTTTCTTAATTTTAGCATGCTCCTTTCCATTCCGCGTTGACACGTTCTTAAAGATAATTTTATTTTATTGGTGAAAACCCATGTGAAACCCAGAGAAATAAATAAAGTTTATATATTATTTCATTTTGTCGATGTGCGTGCATTTAGACTAGTATACTAAACTGTATAAAAGAATCAACCAAATGCCAGTCAAATGTTCTCACCCCCCGGTGAGGTTCCCTTCCAATTAAGGAATTATGTATCAACGAGAATTACGTTAAGTACAATTATCAGTTTGTAAAAGTTATTGATACTTATATTTGTAATGTTAAATCACTATATAAATGCTCGCATGTTTTCATTGCACACATGGCAGGGAGACAGAGGGAACTTGGGAACCTAGAGTTAAGGTATTCCGTTCCCATTAATATTCTTCCGTTGCGTAAATTCCGAACCTGAATATGAACAGTTAAAAATTTCAATGTTTAGTAGTAAGCCTTAGCTCCGCATAATTTATAACTTCTAGTACATTTAAAATCACTTGTCGTGTAGAAAATCGTGGACTAATATGACAGCCACGAAGACTTCATTTCTGAGAAAACAGTGAAGATCTATTTAGTTGTATGTAGATAAGATTAAATTGAATTACGACCTTCTAATATAGATAATATTACTTGTACGTTTTATGTAGTTTAGTGTATGAAAACCCTTAATACTTATATGGAAATATGAAGTCACACTTACATAATTATGTGATATTGTTGAATTCGGTTAATATTTCAATGTAATGAAAATACGCAAACTTAGCCATTATGGAGTCAAAGGCAGTGCCCGTGATCTCATTGCTTCGTACCTTAGAAACAGGATTCAGCACGTTACCTTAAATAATGTTAAGTCTTCCGGTAGCGTTCTGCGGATGGGTGTCCCACAGGGATCGATTCTAGGGCCTCTTTTGTTTTTAATTTATATAAATGACCTCCCCTTTTGCATTAATAATTTATGCGATGTGGTATTATTTGCCGATGATACTTCATTAATTTTTAAAGTAGATCGATATAAAAAAAACTATGACGAAGTGAATAGTGCGCTGTCGCAAATACTTCACTGGTTTAATACTAATAATTTAGTATTAAACGCACAAAAAACAAAATGTATAGAATTTACTATGCCGAATGTTAGGAAAGAGAAGCTTAATTTAAGCGTGGATAACAAAATTCTCAATTTTTGTGATACCGCGGTATTCCTGGGAGTAACCCTAGATTCAAAACTACAATGGGGCCCCCATCTGTCTTCTCTTGCGGGCAGACTGAGCTCCGCTGCATATGCTGTTAGAAAAGTGAGGCAGCTTACGGACGTTGATACTGCACGCCTAGTCTACTTTAGCTATTTTCATAGCATATTGTCCTACGGAATATTACTATGGGGCAATGCTGCAGATATCGAATCTTTATTCGTAATTCAAAAAAGAGCAGTCCGAGCCATTTACGGCATGGGAGCTCGGGAATCCCTGAGAGATTTTTTTAAAGAAACGGGTATTCTTACGGTGGCATCACAGTACATATATGATAATATAATACTTGTTCGGAAAAATAGCCACAATTTATTAAAAAACAGTGACCGACATGATATTAATACAAGAAGTAAAAACAAGCTGATAACTCCTAGTTTTCGTCTTCAAAAAGTTAGTAAATCTTTTATGGGACATGGTACACGTATGTATAATAAAATTCCACAAATAATTTTAAATTTGCCACTTCAAAAATTTAAAGTGAATGTTAAAAATATATTGTTAGGCAAAGCATATTATTCTATTCAAGAATACTACAACGATAAGAGTGCGTGGGATTAAATGCTGTTGGTACTCACTCAGGAAGCTATGTTATATATTTACTTTAATTGATATTTTGAAAAGAGCAACTGTTGAGTTTCTTGCCGGGTCTTCTCAGCAGACCCGCCTTCCGAGCCGGTGGTAGCTTCCTGTAAGGACTGACACCACAGACACTTATATGTAACTTGACGATTCAAAAGTGCTTAAATGGCCTAATTGAATAAAGAATATTTTGATTTTGATTTTGATTTTGAATGTAATTATTGACTTCCGAGACTTCCGAGTGTGATAAATTTCGTAAGTCAATGGTGACAGGAGTTTTGAATCTAAATTTTATTTGTCTAACCTAACGTAGTATTATATAAAATAATAAACAAACGTTTACTTTTTGAATTGAGATTACTAGTTATGGATCTAACAATAATATATATCCGCAGACATACTCTGTGTGAAAATATTTGCTATATACTCGTAAGTCTACTGCGAAAATGAAAGTGTTTTTTATATAATAAAAGAAAGTGCAAACAAATTGTATATAACATTTTCTAAATATATGTAGATATTTATTATCATTATTTAAAAGATATAAAATGTATCAAAGGTCCGTCCCCGCGTCGGTCGATGTAACTTGTGTTAATTGATGTTGAATCTTATTCTCTGAAACGCGACAAACTACTCTAAATATGTGCTTTATATTATTTGGCTTTAATATATATTTAACTTTCTCATTTTCTTTGCTGTGATAACAAAGCATTTGAGTTGTACTACTCAGTTAGGCGACAAGTAGGCAACGAATGTCTTAATGGAGACTGTATATCTTGACGCTATATTTAAAATAAAGTTGTTGTTTTGAAGTTTGCGCTTTATTATTTTGCTACACTTTACAACGCTTTATATATTGTTCAGAGGTTTATATACACCCCGACTTAGTTTATGAATTTCTGGATGTGAAAATTATAACTGGAGGAAAGGTCGAAAAACACAGTAGTAGCACGTTTATAAAAGTATGATAATTATCAAAATTTTGATTGGGTTTTTCCTAGTAGCGACCGTTGTATAGAATAACCGAACGGCAAACCTCGGGTTAACCGTTTGTCTGTTAAACTACGTTCATTTAAAGTGTATAAAATGAAAAAACTGAAAAAAACTATCTTTCAACAAATTACAACGTTTATTTTTATTACGTCGTCAGTGTTATGTATAATGCTACCTACGACTGAGGTAAGAGTAAGTCTCTTGCGTTTATCTTCTAGTAACAGACCGCTAGGTTTACTCGATAGTCTCGAAAAACTATATCCCACATCAAATAGATTCATTGCTTATTTTGTACTTTTTGATATTTTTTTATAAAACACAAACAAACGTAAATAGAGCCTAATATAATGTTTATCTTTTTTTGTACTATCTGTGGCCTCGAACCCACTTGAACAGAATTAGCAAAGCCTTGTTTATGTCTCGAGATACAAGTGCCTCAGGTAACTGTGACCGCAGGTACATGTACAGTTTACATGGAAATTACTATCTTGATATAATATAGCCAATAGCTTTCCTTACTAAATGAACAAGCCGATACGAAATGCACTGTATAATATGAATTTAGTTCCTGAGATAAGCGAGTTAAAACAAACAAAATCTCCCGCTGTACGATAATAGTATAGATAGTAGTATGGATATTAAATAGTGTGTTTAATTGTATGTTTCAGTCTACACTTTTCGATCAAATAACTTTGGTATGGCTCAAGAATTTATTAACTTGTCTGTACTGTGTAAATTTTTCATAATATTGAATATAAATTGATATTTGATATCTAAAAAAAATCCCCTTTATATTCTTTATCTATCTATCTTAATAGCAATAAAAAACAAACAAATGTATAAGACGTATTTTCAAAATTGAGGGCTGTCGTGGCGCAGCGGCACAAGCGTGTGACTGTAACCGACAGGTTTTCGGTTCGATCTCCAGTCGAGGAAATGAAATATTTAATATTTGCAATTTAAATATTTAGTGTTGCATTTTCTTCGCTCTGGTAATAAGGCAAAGTGCATCGTTGAGTTTGAGTTCCGCTTCTCAACAAGCAATGCCTCAAATTCGGCGGAAAGTGGGGAACGGAAGTGGAACGGAATGTCTTAACACTAGGTTCCCGGGTTCCCTCTGCCTACCCTGCCTCGTGCGGGATATAGCGTGAAGCTAAAAATTTTCAAAATGCCGTAAAAACGGCGCCTGGAGTGATAGTGCTCGAACACATCTTTGTACTCTGACCTGAGACTGGAGTTGAATGACAAAGATCGTCGATCGTAACAAAAAACTTTTTCAAAATATGCATAAAAACATCATTCTTGTGATATAAAAATATAACTTCCTTCTATCGTACATGAATATGACAAAATTTCCTTATAATATTTTTCGATAATAATAACAGTGCAGGGACGACGTAATGAGATCATAACTCAGAGCCCGGCCCCGGTGTCTCTGGCACCCTTCATTTTGATACTGAAAAATACATTCTCATCATAACCATGTACATTTTCATAATTATTTGAGCAACTTGACGTTTATTAATTAGCTGACTTAAACTAAATAGAATATTGTTTTATACATTGTCTAATGTAAGCTCTACCTACGGCTGTGGGTGTGGTTTCTATTCGTTTATGTTAATTTCTTCACTCTGGTGATGAGAAAAAATGTGGCGTTTGTATACTCATATGTCTCGGCTGATGATGATCGATGATGACAATGTCACAAAAATCGGAGGAGAATTGGGAAACGGATACGCGTAAACTCACTTGGGGAAATTAATATCTCCTTCACTACGGTAGCACAATGTAGCATTGGGTTTCGCTATTCAATATATATTGTTAAGAATTTTTTCGGCTTCACACTGTATCCCACACATGGCAGGGTACACAGATGATGATGTACCGCAGTATAGGCGTTAAAAAGAATTAAAGAAAATATTTAACGTATTTTAAATCTTGTAATACAAATTTTGATTTAGAGTATGTGTACACTAAAAATTAAAAATATTATAATTTTTAACGTTTTAGTGTATCACATGTCACGCCGGATGTGCTCTATGTAAGTTATTGACAGAAACAAAAATACTCTGTATTTTATACGTCGTGGATAATTTATTATACTCCACTACTTTACAGTATATATTGCGAACAGAAGTTAATTCTTTAACTTGAGTTTCCCAACTTGAATATAAAATAAAATATTGAAATATTTCGTTGTGTTTTCACTCGGAGTAATTAATGATATTAATTTTTCTCAAAATACAAAATACAAACGACTCCCACCACAGTCACGTTGACTCTTCAACCACTGGAAACCTAATTTAAAATGTAGAGAACGAAATGCACTAAACTGTCTCTGACTTCAACACCACTAACAAAAATATGTACAGATAAATAACAAATAGTGACACGGCACATTTAATTACGGAACGCAATGTAAAAATTAAAATAAAGTAAGATAATATGACGTAGCTTTATAACATTTATATTTAAAATGAATGTAAACAGAACAAGTACCGGTATTTTTTGACAAGAATGGTTATAACAGCTCGGATGCAGAGAAATCTCCGGAAGGTGATTCACATGTTTAAACTTATTTAGTTACATTGTGTTAATATTAATGATCTCGAACGTTTGTTTTTCCTACCTAATATCCGTCCTAAAACGCTGGCTGGCCACCATGCGTATCCTTAATCCTGGTCTTGTTGGCTAGATCCCAGGATGAGTGATACCTTATGTTGGCTAGATCCCAGGATGGGTGATGCCTTGTGTTTTGGCTAGATAGCTATTTATAATTAACACTGTATTGACTATTAAAGTTTTATAATATTAAATAATTGCTTACTTGTTAAAATCAAATTAAATATTAAAATGAAAACGGATTAAATTTAGTGTAATTATTTCGTCGAATTTAATTATTATAAGTAACAAATAAAACTTGCTTTAATGTTTTTTCTAATAATAGAAATAGTAAAGTATTGAGCGCGCGTGAGCTGTTATTAGATATTTGTTTTTACAAGGCAAATTTAGATTAAGTGTATGGGAATTCTGCACTATAATTTACCACAGTGACATTTTTGGCTGCTGAATTTAAACATGAAAAGTGCTAGATGTATTTCATTCTTCGTGAAATAAGTACCTGTTTGTGTAGTTTGTTATATTGTAGGTACATCGTGTACTTTTAGTAAATTGGTATAACTTTGAATTCATATTGATAGGTACTGATTTTAAACGTTTTATATAAAAATGTATTACAGTAATTTTTATTTAATTTACTGTCTAAGTGACAGTAAATGAAATAAAAAGTTGAAATTTTCATTATTTTTCCCTAAATCTTCTTTTCTATGTATATAATACAGTGAAATACTTAAAATTCAACTATAGAAATACTCTTCGTAAAAAACAATTTCCTGTCCAGAGTTACTAATCTATTGCGGACGAAGTCGCGGGTTTCTTATAACAATTTTGATGACTACTTCACGATACACATAACGATACAATATAAACACTTACCGCTACATTATTTACGGAATAACAAAGTGTATATTTTGATGAACAATGAACAAGTCGCTTGTATGAGCTATATATCTCGTTTGGATGAGCCAGTGAATATCCAATGAGGCTTAGTTCCAGTCTTAGATCACTGTTTACTCACAAAAGGTGAGACTTGGCGCGCTCTCTGCATACAAACTTCTGATAAACAACTAATACTATACTGGGTATCAGTTTTTTATTTTGTATAGTTATATAATTTTAATATTTCTCCGCATTGCAGACAAATTGCGACAAATTTTGGACTTGAATTCCAACAATAAATTTACATTGCTTCAAGAAATGAGTCAAAAGTTTGAACAGGAGTATCTTAATATCTTCTTCCGATAACATCAAGTTTAAGTCCTCTTTCTCAAAACAAAAATTTCTAGAAAATAGTTTTTGAGGCCTGTCGTAGCGCAGCGGCACAAGCGTGTGACTGTAACTGACAAGTTTTGGGTATATATATATATATATATATATATATATATATATATATATATATATATATATATATATATATATATATATATATATATATATATATATATATATATATATATATATATATATATATATATATATATATATATATATATATATATATATATATATATATATATATATATATATATATTTATTAATTTATTAGTTTTTCAATTATATTTAATATTTTCAAATTAAATATTTAATGTTTCATGTCTTCGCTCGGGTAATAAGGGCTAAGCGCGGCGTTGAGTTCCGCCACTCAACACGCAATGCCTCAAATTCAGCGGAAAGTGGGGAACAGAAGTGGAATGGAGTGTCTTTAGACTAGGTTCCCGGGTTCCCTCTGCCTCCCCTGCCTCGTGCGGGATACAGCGTGAAGCTGAGTAGTAGAGTTAAATATTCCTGACAAACTTAAAATATCATAACATAAAAATTTAAGCCGCAACAACTCAACGTAAACAGAGAGATTACTCAGCGATACATAACAACAAAAATACAAATAAATAAAAATATACATGAAAACAATACACAATTTTTAGGAATAAATTTGTAAGCCGATTTTCATAAAACATTTCATTTCCTGTCCAAAACATAGCTATACGTTCTTATGAAGCTACGTTGAAATTATTATACGCTTGTTACAACTTAATTTTGTCGTTATCATCTCTGTAGGGCTATTTTTATAAATTATATTAAATAACCATCCGTCTGTATGTACTCATAGTGTTTTGACTTCTCTCATTAATAATATCAACACGCTCTGTAAAGTTGAAGAAAAAAATGATTAATTTCCATATAAGAAGAATCTAACCCACAATAACTTCTACAATTGAATGACTTATATTATTAAAATGCCGCTTTTACTTCAACATTTTGACGTCGTGGCGCAGAGACGTAAGGGTGCAACTATAAACGAGAGAGGTTGTGGGTTCGATTCTCAGTCGAGGAAATTAAATATAGAATATATTCAAATCAAATATTTAATGTTTTCATTATTACCATAAGACAAAGCCCAGCGTTTAGTTCCCTCATTCAACACTGCAATGCCTCGAATTCGGTACGGAACGATTCGGGGAACGGAACGGAGTATCTTAACACTAGGTTCCCTCTGCCTACCCTGCCATGTGCAGGCACACGTACGCATAGACACACGAAGCTAAAAAAAAAACATGTAGCTTCGTTAAAAAAATATAAACAAACATGACGATTATATAAACTATAAACCTAATATACAATATTGTAGAAGCTCGTGTGAAGAAATATGAGGTAATTCGTTACGTCACCTGCGTACGAGCGATATGTGCAATAAATCTGTTCAAGGTGCAGGTGTGAGTCTACAAATTGAAAAGTTTAAATGTATCCCCCGCCACGCCGGACGTGCTCCGAGTACGTTCTTTATGTGAACTACTGAATTACAAACATAATGACTATGTACTTTATGCGGGACGGGGAACTTATTATACTGTATATTTTCCGAAAAAGAGTAAATTATTTAACTTGGTTTTCTAACTTGAAAATAAGAATACGTATTCCGATATGTAATACGGCGCAGTATTCTCAGCGCTATGTTTGTGAGTTGTGTTATCACTCGGAAGAGGTGATGAGTTTCATTTCTTTTATTTTCAAAGGACAATGTGTGTTATTAACTTCCGCAACCACTTGAATCCATCCCATCATATCCAAATATAAAGAGAACAGCTTTAAGCTGTGTACTACGTTTTACCTTCTACTACATACGAGTATATTAGTGACACCACGTTACGTTGGGAAACCCAATTTACAAGCGTATCTCTATAATATTAATACTGTAAATTATTATAAGCTAATTATTTATTATATGAAATATTTCGTTTAACAAGTTTGAAATTAGTATACGAAATATTAGACAAATTTCGTATCACCTGTATAATGTATAATGGTAGGCAATTGTTGATAGAAATCTTATCTTAACTACAACTTAATAATTATTTCCGTTGGTTAGAATTGAGTTTTGTTTATTTTCCTAAGAATATAAGATCTTCATTAAAAGTTCATATTTGATAAGAAATTATTATAATTCACGCTTATTATTAAACAAGTGTAGTAAATGATTTATTCATTTTAATCAAAACGCGGCGTTGAGTTCCGCCACTCAATACACAATACCGTAAATTCTGTGGAAAATGGGAATTGGAATGTATCATCACATGAAGTGTCTCATCAATAGGTTCCACCAGGTTCCCTCTGCCTACCCTGCCATGTGCAGGGTACAGTGTGAATCTGAAAAAACTTTCATATCTATCCAACAATTAAAGAATTGCCTTTCATGATCAATATTTCTAATGTTAACAATAGAATAACCTACAAGCTATATTCTGTGGCGATGCAATAATACAAATCCCTGCGCGGTCTGCCCCTCGACAGCTGTCACGTTGCAAGCGTGAAACAAACTGACGCTAACTAGCTTATAAAGATATTTTTAGAAAATTTCATGAAGATATAAATAAAGCATAGTAGTATTAAGTACTTTTTGTCTATGGCTAAGCCTTACTTTCAAGCCCAACTTTCGAGAACCTTATCGAGCCCTTAGAGACTCTGGTGTCCACTTTCTGCCAAATTTCGGAACGTTAAAATACTTTTAATTTGTTCAATGCGTCAACAACTTTTCTAAATCAATTCTCAATATATAACACTCCAACAGAAATTAAATCAAACGAGAAAAACAAAATCCAATAACATTGATCACAATTGAAACTCATATTAAACTGGAACCTTACAAGAATCTATGAAACAAATAATCACCAACCACAAGCTCTGATTGTTAACGCAAAGGTAGTGGTTTAGATTTCTATTCGGGAGAATTTATTATATTTTTTTTTTACTTTTATTTTTAATAGTAAGACAAAGACGCAGCATTGAGATTCTCAGTCAACACGTAATATCAAAACTTGGGCAGAGCGAGGAGGACAGTATTTTTTAACAATAGGTTCTCTCTACTTGTAGGAAATAATGAAAGGTAAAAAATACACATATGGGTCAGATGAAAAATTTGCCATTATTTGCACTGCTCAGTAGTAATATTCCTTAAAGCTGTATCAGACAGGGTAGCGTAGTGCTAAAACACTCCGTTTTTCAGTATTTGTCCAACTATTGAAACTTTGTTAGTTGAGTGGCAAAAATTATCGCCGTGAGTTGTCTTGTTTGTCAATATAATTAATTCACCAATAGTATTTTTTTTATGGAAAAGACGGCAAACGAGCGTACGGGTCACCTGGTGGTAAGTGATCACCGTCGCCCACAGCCCCGAGTAACTCCAGAGGAGCTACAGGAGTGTTGCCGTCCTTTAAATTGGAAGGGCACCGGGGCCCGGCATTACCTAATGCGAAACGCAGTGGCCAAAGCCACTACTTAACGCAGGTCTTAAATGCCGGGGGTGGTAATAATCCGGTCGAGTCTGTCCATGCGTGTTGCCATTACTGGCAACGTGACTCTACCACACGCACTTTAGTCGCCTCTTACGACACCATCAGTATCCTATTCTAAGCTGGAATCACACGGCTAAAACATAAACATAAAATTGAACGTACAACCGATGCTTACAAAGTAGAACGCCGTGACATTCTTAAACGACGGCTGCATTCATCATGTTCTATTTACATTTAAAGTTATAGGATTATGGTAATTTATAACTTATAATATAAATATAAATTAATGAAGGTTCAGTACTAGCTATTCAGATGTAGAAGTCTAGACGGAGTTAATCTCTGCACGGGGGTTGGCCGTATATGACCACCAGAACATGTATTTATAATGTATTGTACATGAACATATATTTATAATTTTATCGCCTATTTAGTTATTGTTGTAATTTAGAGTAAAAATTATAATCTTAATCCAATTAGCGCTATCTAGAAAATCAATAATGTAAACGTTATTTTTGTTAATGGCCGCCCGCAATTTTTATTAAATTTATGATTTTTTTTAAATCAGGGAAAAGGTATTGGAAAATGATAAAACATTAAATAGAACTAAAAATGTATTTCCAGCGATTTTATTTCTTTTATTTCAAGAGTTATATTGATACTTAAACTGAAACAGTACCCTCAGTAAGTTATAATAGTAATTGCAATAGAGAGAAGATTTGTGCGATGTTAGAAATTTAGTTGACTTACTACGAGTATAGTGAGTTCAAATTGTAAGTACAGAAAGATTAGTGAAAGGTGAAAGGCGTTAGGTAGCGCTGCATTTTATAACAAATTCTTCAATTCAAGAAATATGAAAAATAAGTAAGAAATAAATGTCTAACCAACGCCAAAACAACTAACGAATTCAATTGTTGAATATTTAGTGACTTTAAATTAACTTCGACTAGAAAAATAATGTTCACAAATACTACGAATATGATGAACTTTTAAAACAGTTCTGCCATGACGATACAATGTTTCAACAATTAAATTTTGTCTCTGCACGCAAGGTAGCGAGGGTCAAGCCGCGGTTTGGCTCGCTACCAAAGCAAAAAAATGAAATATTAAAAAAATATTTCCACCGTATGAAATTTGAAGTCATAACCGCCGCGTCATATCGTATAAAATACAACAACTTCTATTAAAATCAGCCCATTGAAAGTTTTCATTTCAGTCTTTGTAAATTATGATCTGTCAGAGTTGTTGGCTCAAGTCATTATAAGAGTATGTAGTCGTATACGACAATGGAGCTCACTTGGAACCCTGCAAAGTGCAAAATTGACGTAAACAAGGTAACGTTATTCGCTATAAACGATAACAATGAGGCTTACAATAGCGATTTGTAAGTTAAAACGCTTATTTATATAAATAACAACATACATTTCATATTTTTATGAATTCTCTACAATAGCGATACTCCCGTACAGAGATCGCAGCTCTCGTAAGCGGGAACACGACGTGCTTAAGCAGTCGGGCTCATGTTATTAGATAGCTATTACACGATGAAGTTCGATTTTACTTTTCCGTTATATTTTTATAGATTGAACAATATGTTCTGTTCTCTTACAGACAAACAAAATAGACACATATTTAATTTAAATATGACCATATATAATACGACATACCGTCATAGCGACGCGATATTTTATTTAGATATAAATAAATTTATATCATCTAGTTGTAAGCTGACACGAGATACATTGTATCTGCCATTAGTTTATAAGAAACAAATTGCTACTTTAGTAGCATACAATTTACAAAAACCCGTTATACATGGTATAACTAAAAATTATAATTTATTAAATATTGACACATCCAGTTCTAGTTTAAACTAAATATAAAGACAAAGCCTAAGCAATATAAATTTAATATAATACATCAAAATATTCAAGGCTTAGGTGGCAAAGAATTAGAACTGGAGTTGTTTCTTAAAAAATGTAATATACATATTATATGTCTCACGGAGCATTGGTTGACAAATGTATCAAACATTGTTAATATAGAAAATTATAAAGTGTCAAGTGCGTTCGTTAGAGAGAAAACCATCCGCGGTGGCTCCTTAATATTGACAAGGAAGGATATTGTGTGCAAGTCGCGCCCCGACATTGTGGCTCTCTCCGTCGAACGTACTATTGAATTGTCCTGCATGGAGTTTCAACAGTATGTTATAGTGTGCGTGTACCGACCGCCATTAAGTAATTATGAGTTATTTGAGGACAAAATGGAGGATGTATTAAGAAAACTTTGTAACTTAAGTAAAAATATAATCGTTTGCGGTGATTTTAATATCGATATTTTACATAACACAACACAAAGTAGCCGTTTTCTAATTCATATAAATCATTTAATTTAACTAATATGTTTCGCGATCCTACTCGTATTATAATTAATTCAGCAACCTGTTTAGATAACGTGTTCTATCACTGTAACGTCGAAGATAAGCTAGTTATAAATAATATAAGCTCCGACCATTGTGGATTAAAGTTTTCAGTGGTTGGCAACCAAGTAAATGGTACACGGAAAATTACATGGAGGCCAATCACTGATAACAGACAAAATTTGTTTCAAGAGAACATTAAAAAGAAAATATTAAAAATAGACACTTCTCAAGAAAATCCGAATAAGTCTTATAATAATATGTTTATTTTAATGTTAAATGAGTTTAATTCAATATTTACAACAAAAACTGTTTCTAAAAATTTAAAAATAAAATTTGATGACTGGGCAACTGTGGGTATATAGCGCAGTAGAGATAAATTATATGAACTGTACAGTATGAAGCAGTGGAATCGTGACCCAAGCTTACTAAAGCGGATCAGTGTTTTCTCTAAGATATTTAAAAAGGTCTGCATTCAAGCTTAATCTATATATATAAAAAATAAAATTATAAACTCTGAAAATAAAATAGGTACTACCTGGGACATAATATCTAGAACAACTGGTAGGTCTAAAAATTATAATGAGTCGGTAGAGTTAAAAGTAGATAATAAATTCATTAATGCAGATCTTGAAGTTGCAAATATTTTTGAAAATTATTTTGCAGAAATACCGACTAAAGTAACTACTTCCTTAAAATCATCTCCGTCAGGTGCTGTTAAATTATTGCAAAGTAACACTGATAAATATACCACTAATTTTATGTTTGTACATGTAACACCAGAGGAAATTATTAAATCTTTTAAAAGTCTTAATGTTAAAAAAAAAACTGGTGATCTATGAGGTATATCTGTTAGATTACTAAGCTCTATTATACCAATCATTGCACCTCACTTAGCATTGATATTTAAAAAATGTGTGGACAAAGGCATTTTTCCCGACCCCATAAAAAACAGTAAAGTAGTACCATTGTGTAAGAACAGAGAAAATAGTGATCCTTGCAATTATAGACCTGTATCAGTATTGCCATCGTTGAGTAAAATATTTGAAAAAATATTTTTTAATCAATTATCTTTGTATTTTAATAGAAATAGTATTTTAAATAAAGCACAGTATGGTTTTACTAGATGCAGATCTACAACAGATGCGGGAGTTGCCCTCCTTAATTGCATATATAGTGCTTGGGAAAACTCACAAAATGCGGTCGGAGTGTTTTGTGATCTGTCTAAGGCTTTTGACTGCGTATACCACGATACCTTATTAGGCAAACTTAGCCATTATGGAGTCAAAGGCAGTGCTCGTGATCTCATTGCTTCGTACCTGAGAAACAGGATTCAGCACGTTATCTTAAATAATATTAAGTCTTCCGGTAGCATTCTGCGGATGGGTGTCCCACAGGGATCGATTCTAGGGCCTCTTTTGTTTTTAATTTATATAAATGACCTCCCCTTTTGCAATAATAATTTATGCGATGTGGTACTATTTGCCGATAATACTTCTTTAATTTTTAAAGTATATCGTTATAAAAAAAACTATGACGAAGAGAATAGTGCGCTGTCGCAAATACTTCACTGGTTTAATACTAATAATTTAGTATTAAACGCACAGAAAACTAAATGTATAGAATTTACTATGCCGAATGTTAGGAAAGAGAAGCCTAATTTAAGCGTGGATAATAAAATTCTCCATTTTTGTGATACCGCGGTATTCCTGGGAGTAACCCTAGATTCGAAACTACAATGGGGCCCCCACATCTGTCTTCTCTTGCGGGCTGACTGAGCTCCGCTGCATATGCTGTTAGAAAAGTGAGGCAGCTTACGGATGTTGATACTGCACGCCTAGTCTACTTTAGCTATTTTCATAGCATATTATCTTACGGAATATTACTATAGGGCAATGCTGCAGATATCGAATCTATATTCGTAATTAAAAAAAAATCAGTTCGAGCCATTTACGGCATGGGAACTCGGGAATCCCTGAGAGATTTTTTTAATGAAACGGGTATTCTTACGGTGGCATCACAGTACATATATGATAATATAATACTTGTTCGGAAAAATTGGCTATTTTTCCGAACAAGTATTATAAAAACAGTGACCGACATGATATCAATACAAGAAGTAAAAACAAGCTGATCACTCCTAGTTTTCGTTTTCAAAAAGTTAGTAAATCTTTTATGGAACATGGTACACGTATGTATAATAAAATTCCACAAGTAATTTTAAATTTGCCACTTCAAAAATTTAAAGTGAATGTTAAAAATATATTGTTAGGCAAAGCATATTATTCCATTCAAGAATACTACAATGATAAGAGTGCGTGGGATTAAATGCTGTTGGTACTCACTCAGGAAGCTATGTTATATATTTACTTTAATTGATATTTTGAAAAGAGCAACTGTTGAGTTTCTTGCCGGCTCTTCTCAGCAGACCCGCCTTCCGAGCCGGTGGTAGCTTCCTGTAAGGACTGACACCACAGACACTTATATGTAACTTGACGATTCAAAAGTGCTTAAATGGCCTAATTGAATGACGAATATTTTGATTTTGATTTTGATTTTTATTTTTTATATTTTTGCGAACTTCTTAGACCTACCTAAATTTTACTTAAGTGCTCTTCGCTTTGGATTAAACTTACGGAGCGCTCTGAGAACGCAGAAAATAAATTAGATAATTCCATGACTTACATTAAAGCTTAAAGCATAGCTTTCACAACTGAAACATTTATGTGTCCATGCAAAACAAATGAATTAAAATGCTAATCGTAATTCAGAATAATATTCTCTTTTACTTATGAAGTAAAGGAGAAGTTTGTGGGAAAACTAGCCTTTCGACACAAAAGTTGGCAGGTTTCAATATGACAATATGTCTTTTAGGGAAAATAAGCTGTGAATATATTGAATATCATTAAAATATAACGACATCAGTCGACGTCTAACGTCTCTGACTATAAACGCAATCGTAGCGTGTTTGATCAACACTGGAGTTAACTTTTTACTATCGAATCGAATTACTGACCGCAGTGAACTGCGTCGTATTTAAATAATTCATTGTTACTTTCATAAATTTTTATTTTCTTAAACTATGAACAAGTTTCATCATTAAAAGCAACTAAGGTCATTTTAATTTTTTATTTGTTGGTAAATCTCTTACGGGAAATATAACTCTGCCAAACTATCAAAGTCATATTGTAGTGTAAGGAAGGCGAGGTCTGTTCTTTGTGTTGTTTAGGTCAGCGCCACGCTTTCACCTTGCTTTAAATGGCCCTTTTATTAGAAATGAACAACGAATACTACAACAAAGTAGGCATTAAGCTTTCATTGTAAAGTACACATTGAACCTTTATTTTCTATAATCTTTTACGTACGAGAGAGAAATTCTTAGTACTGATGTTTTCAATACAAATGTTTATTTTGGTTTTATTTCGACTCAGTGTTTTCTCAGTTGTTTGTGCACATTGTGGGGAGCTAAGCGTTAGAGCTATGGCATGAAAGGACTGCTTAGAAATAATACATATATGTGTAGTATTGACATACATACATACATGTGTTGTTTCTAAGCATTCTCAGTCTCAATTGGACATCGACCGACTGTGATCTCTATTATTAGATAATACGACAAAAATGTCAAAAAAAAAGCATGTTGGATTTTTTCCCAAACGTGAAAAAACATAAAAACAACTTAGTTTTCCTGAAACATCATTCAACCAATCCGCGCTCGGTTTTAAAATAGTAAACTGATATTTTTATATTAATTCAAATACTCACTCCCTGTATTGCGGTCCGTTTGAAATAATAATTTTGCAGGGATTTTTGAAGTACATTTGAATGTTTTAAAATTTAAATGTCTTAAAAGAAAAGTTGAATGTCGTTACGTTTTTGTTAGTGTATTATATATTTTTTTAAATACAATTTTCAAAACTATTCTTATTATTTTAGTTCTACGTTAGGTCTACAAGTCTACGCCGTAGCAGCGAAACGCAAGTTAACAGCTCGCTCGGGCTTAATTCAAAAACAACATAGATATTTCTATCAATCTTTCGTCTCTATGGGACTAACTGTACTTACGTACACATGTACATGAATACTTTCATGTTTTAAATAACTTAACGATCGTCGATAAGTAAATAGATACTACACTTCTGCTAATTTAATAGATATTGCGATTATTATATTATATATAGTTTTTGCCTGCGACTTCACTCTAGTAGCATTCCACTACAGAGGGCTATATCAAAATAAATAATTTCATATAATATAGATTATATTTTTCAATAAACTTGTACAATGAAACAAACTCTTAGGTTTTATAATATTTTTTTTTTATAATATTACTATAGATTAATAGAATTTAACACATACAAGTGAGGCCAAGGCAAAGCGAGGCACAGACAGTGTCAGACTGTATTTACTATAAATTCGGATGCGATGCCAATTTCAAATGATAATATTGAAATTGTTATCATTTCCCGGTTCTAATAAGAAAAGGAGTTCTAAGTTCTGTCCTCGAGGCGGTTAGAAGCAAATTAGGCGGAAAGAGGAGAACGGAATATTTGTATATTCCGCAAAATATATGCTAAGCTTCAAGAATCTGTAAAAAATTTTATAATCTGACATAAATTATATGACTTAATTTACATAGTTATTTGTATAAGTGGCAGAGAACGAAAGAACTTAAGTCGTTGAGACATTGTTTGAAAAATACATTCCAGGTCTCATTTTAAAAATTAAAACATTTTATTCAGTTTTAAGATTCGAGGCCGGAGAGTATTCCAGTACTATAGCTATTTACCAGTACTAGTTTACTTACTGATATTGTACATCAATACGAGGCAGTACCCTCCCGGCGCCTGATAGAGGTTGTTTCTTTATAACTATATTAGAGATTTGCAAATGAAACACACTTAGTGATACAACACTCTGCTCGGATGTTTTTACAGTAACATAACACACATTTATTCACTAATGAATAAAAAAAATGAGATTTTTTAAAAATAATTATGGAAAACATTAATTTAGCCGTAACTCACATAAATTTAGTATGGGATCGTCTGACTGTGAGCGCGATAGATGCTATTAAATTACTATTTAGGGAAATTCGTTATATTCTATCTCTAATAACAAGACAAAGCCGGATGAAAAAGAAGACTTTTTTAATTTGTTTGTTTGTCTGTGCATTTATACGCGCTTATCTGACAAACCACTGACAGGATTTAAATGCAATTTTACTTCTATGTTTTGACAATCTGCATTCCATATTTATTGTTTGTTTTATTTAAATGGTTTGATAAAAAACATTACGTGAATTTAAAATATTTAGTTCGACAAAATTGCTACAAATACATAAACATCTATTTTTGACTTTTAAAATTTCTTATACGGACGTATATTTTTGATGTTGTAAAAGCGTACATTGTCCTATAAAAGAATCACACACTCGAGTCAATAGAGTTCCACCTCTCTGCACGAAATCTCTAATGAGTTGGTCGGCGTATCTTAACTCTAAATTCCCCCTGTCTATACTACTACATGTGGAGTACATCGCTAAGCTATAATGTATACAACACACACATACACACCCACACACATTCAAATGAAAACGTAAACCTCAATTACAAGTAACGCTGTGATTACTCTCTGATATGTACATTAGGTATCTCGAGTGATTCACAGTCGTACGGGGTAATGTAATGTACGAGTATATCTATAATGCCTCATATACTGTGAGAGGATAAATAACCAATACGAGTGACATTAGAGCGCGTATGTTAAGCTAGCGCATTGCAAACTGTAAAGCTGGAATGTGTGTGTGTGTGTGTGTGTGTGTTTGGTCTAATGGAATAATTGAATATTTATTAATTATTAGTATAATAGTTTTTTTTATGAATTCGCTTCGGCACCGGAATACATGACTGAATCTTATTCATACTCGCATTGTGGTCAACTCCATATATGTGATAAATCCACATACGTCTATTTTTATAATATTAATGTTTACATCATATTTAACTTTTTAGCACTTAAGAATTATATGAATGTTATAATATAGGGTATTTTTTTCTTTAGCATAAAAATTATCATGAGATTCCCCTTACATTGTCCTCAGAGCGAACAAACCAATACGCCTAACTATGCGTGAGTACACACGTTCAATGCTGAAGTAAAGCTAAATATACTATCGAAGGTACCTTGATATATCGGCGGCGGGTAATCCCCGCCATCCGGGTCGCTTTTATGGCTTTATTGGTGCTTCCGGAATATATCGGGGAATAGCTTATTGCTCCTGACATCGGCATACTCGAGTCTATTATTATGTTATGTGTTGACAATCTAATATAGGATTACTTTACAAAATAGCTCTTTCTTGTACGGTTCAGCAGCTTTACGTTACTACTCATATAACAAACAAAGGTAACTTGAACGTTATTTGACATATTATTGATTGAAACTATTTTCGTGGTATTGCTTATTATTATATAAATTTTGAGACATTCAAATTGAATATCAGCATTGCAGGAAAATGTTAGTTATTCTTTCGAACCCACAAACTTCAAGTGTATCAGTTAATGTCCACGCATCACATAGTACTGGTGAGAGGCCATCTGTACTCTGTGCCGTTGTACCAGGTCTAATCGTAAGCGCATTGCTTATGAGTTTGATTCCAAGTCAAGAAAAAAAATATTCTCTAGTAATATGACAATGTCATGACAATGCTTTGCCTTGAATTCAACAATATGCAATGCATCAAGCAATACTCTCAAATTTGGGTGACAAATAGCTAACAAAGAGCCTTAATCGTATTTAACAAGACGAGGAAATGAAAATAGACGTGTGTCTATTACAGTTACTTTGTGTACCAAAATACAAACAAATCCCCCACGGATTCAACATCTACTTGACTAAAAGAATTATTTTCTGTCTCTTAATTGATTGTGAAATGGATTGTTAGGGAAAGTATTTTCCAGTCGACAGGATATTGGTACCTTCAAAATGCGTTATCCTCCTTGATATTAACCTTGGCGGCAACACACCTGTAGCTGCTTTGATGTAACTTGATCAGATCAATGGAACGTTAGTTCATCTTGGCTATTCTATAAAAAAGGGAAAAACGCAACATTATTTTTTATTCTCCATAGTAAAATGTGAAATAAATAATATATAAGTAGGTCAGCATATATTACTGACGCAAGATTTTATTGAAATCGTGCTTAATTGCTCCGAAAATGTTTATGCTATGAAGCTTAATGATTATACATTTAACTTAGATGTCTTAGGAAAAAATGTATTTGTAAATAGATTGCCTTTTGTACGAGCAAATTTATAACAAGTCCATCTTCTTACTGAGAGATTGATGACACTTGAGAAGGAAACATCCTTATTTAGAAAACGTATAAAAATTTGATTGAATCAGGATTTGAACCTGCGCCTCTAGGAAACCACTTGAAATGTTGATCGTTTTGTGAGATCAGTCGATGATTCGAGTACACCAAGCGGCCGATATGTTTATAAACGCAAGAAGCAGTCAGTGTTGACTCTAATATCAGTTATTAGTAAAACATAGGGTCAATGAACTCCGCCAGTCGGACGTCGTTACGTATATATTATAATACTTTAAATTTATATTTTGTTATAACCTTATATATTTATAATATTTACTTGAAAATAACAAAAGAAAGTTTTTATTATAGGACATTAAATACGAGTATATTTGTATGTAATATTTTATAAATTGTGAAAAAGCATTACTTATTTATTAAAATGTTATAAATTACTTCCTTTTACATTGTTGTTTCATATTAATATATATATAATTCTTATATATTTATAATTAATAACTAACAATATTTATTTAACTTTTAGCTCACATACACGCGTCTAAGAAAGATGGCGGCAATTGTATGCACTTTATTATATGCACTGTATTGCTTTAAATGTAATAATATTATTTTTCTTTATTTTAATTATTATGTATAAAACGTACCAATAACGTAATCCAAAATAAACAATGGTAAATAGTAAAAACACTAATAATTTATTTTACCAGCCTCGAATACCTATATCATAATTATATTTTAAAAACTCTCATAGTATTTTGAAATATAAAATATAACTAAAGTACCTTAATTTTAAATTACAACTTCTTTTACAATTTGGAACAACTATCCGTCACCAGACGCGCCGGCCATTTTCCTTCTCTTTTTTCCTTTTCATTAGACATTGACAATAACTTATTCAGCCAACATTATATTTTACAATCATCTTGAAGTATAAAATGAAATAACTTTTAAAATTATGTCAATAATATTAGTTACAAATTACACATTTTATACGGACATTTTTTTACAATTACATTGTCAGAAAACACACACTTTATTAATTTCATTGAAATACTCATATTAATATGGCAAGATGAAATTAAACGCATAGCAGGTCCTAACAAGATGACAACCATACAGAGAAATCTGGCTCAATTTGGAGAAGGCACTGCGGACCTACAGAGGACTTCTCACAGAATAATTACAATATAATATTTACGTAACGGTTTTAATTCGAATTGCCTTTTTTTAATGTTTTATATAATTTTCCGTAACTTTAAAATAAGCTTTACTTTTTTCATATTTCTTAAACAGAAGGAACACTCTAAAGACAGTAACCTCGTCAGAAACCGTTGCGAGCAAGCCAGCGACAACGACGCGCATTGCCGTCCATTGCAAAGACAATCGCCTTCGAATGTGCCATTACATAGAATTATAACCACTGATCGAATATAATGTAGGTCACTTGGATAATTTACTTTGTATATAAGAGATAAAGAAAAGAACTGAGGCCGTCGAGGCGCAGTGGTGCAGCGCCTGACTGTCAACGTGACGAGTGTGGGTACAATACAAAATTACTCGTAATTAAAAATAAAATTATATTTATTTTTCCTCTCTGGTATACATATCCTGATGTTGCGTTGTCAACGCCACGTTTAATGTCACAATTATTTGGCGGATAATGGGGACCGGATTTGCACATTGAGCAACGGGCTTCGGTTTTAATATATAACTAACGATATTCATAAAGTATCTTAGTATTAGTACAATGATGACATACTCAATAATATACAGTTACGTCCAATAAAGATTTCTAGTGAACAGATAAAATTGTTTGTGAAACAAAATAAATATCAAAGTCAAAGTAAATACATATCACATACATCTAACACACCTTAACATATTTAATTATAGTTTTTTTTTCTTTTTTATGGGAAAGACGGCAAACGTACGGGTCACCTGATGGTAAGTGATCACCGTCGCCCACGGCCCCGAGTAACTCCAGAAGAGCTACAGGAGTGTTGCTGTTTTTTAAAATGAATGAGCGCCGGGGCTCGGCATTACCTAATGCGAAACGCAGTGGCCAAAGCCACTACTTAACGCCAGTTTTAAATGCCGGGGTGGTAATGGTCCGGTCGAGTGCGCCCATGCGTGTTGCCATTACTGACAACATGACTCTCCCACACGTGTTTCAGTCGCCTCTTACGACACCATCAGTAACAAGATGATCCTATTCTAAGCCAGAATCGGCTACAGTACAGTATTTTTTATTTTATGAAATATATAACGCTTTTCTATGAGAAAAGTATTTTCTCGAATATTTGGCGCAAGGAAGTATAACTACTGCGAGGCGGGAAACGTGTGTTTTTTTTATTTAAGAAGAAAATTATGTATGCTTGCTTACATAGTAATTAATTACTCGATAAAGGAAAAACCACGCCGTTAAAAAATGACACTCTTATGATACAAGTTTGAAACACGACAGGCCTGTCTTCCAGTACATTCATGAAGTGATCTCTAAATAATTCATGTAGTGTTATATGCTATTTGTATATAAAATATATAATAACAAACCTTCGACCTAAATTATACTCAATCCTAACAACCACTAAGCCAAGTAGAATTAATTACGAACACAGTGTATTCAATATTTGACCCAGAGTTAAATTGGTTCTCGCGTCATTGTTTGTTCAGAAACCGAAGCAGCTCTTTGCTGTAGTTAGTCGATTTACAGTTTAAAGACGAAATTGTTACAGATTCATCATAAGAATATATAAAATTATTTTAGTATTGAATTTAAGCGTTAATCAATAAATTATTTTAGTATTGAATTTAAGCGTTAATCAAATTAATACTGAGTCACTAGGTATTCCCGGAAAACGTCAGCCAGTTTACATCGCCGAACACCTTCCCAGGTCTGCTAAAATGTTATTTCATTCGGCTAGGGTATTCGCGAAAGAATATAATTATAAATTTTGCTGGGTAGTAAATGGTAACATATATTTACGTAAATGTGAAGAAGAAAAACAGATTCTAGTGACCGCGGAGTCGACTCTGAATGATCTAAAGTCAAGTGCTAAATGACTATACTTTATTCATTCTCTCATAGTTATCTTGTATTCAATGTGCCTTTGCATGTTATTCTATAAATATGTTACACATATCGCACTCTCACGCACCCATTTTACACACTCCCTTCTTACATACACCCAACTAACACTGATACCACTCACCAACTTTTTGTCACACATGATCATCGCCCATCATTCTAAAAATTATTCAGGTTCGATTTCACAAATTGTTTTTTCGATGTCACAGCTTAATACACTCTGTCTAAAGTTACTTTTATTTCAATTATTCTACTCATCCCTGACAACGCCTCAGACTACCTTGGCGCCTAAATTGTTACCTCTCATTTTTTATAACATTCCCAGCGATTGATATCGATGTTATTAATACAGATTTGGAAAATCTTCAAGTTGCTAAAGTTGTTAAATGTTTACCTAAAGATTGTGCCCAGGCCTTAAATTCCAGCATACCATCCTTAAACATTTTTCATCTTAATATCCGCAGTGTCATTAAGAACTTTGATCAACTCTGTGTCCTCTTACAATCATTACAGATTGAGTGTGATATTATTATTCTCACAGAGTGCTGGCTTAAAAATACACCTCATATTCCCAGCCTTAATGGTTTTACCACGTATAAAACGAATCATAATCCCAAACAAAATGATGGAGTCATCATTTATACAAAGAAAACTATCTCATGTGATATAAAAGAACCGGATTTCGAAAAAGCAAATTGTCTCACCTGTCTTGTAGACAATAACTTAGCTATAATTGCAATCTACCGCTCCCCATCTTACTCACTCAAATCATATATTGACACCTTTAACCAGAGTCTGGACGAGGTTCTTACTTCATTTCAAGATATTCCAAATATTGTCATTATAGGGGATATAAATTTGGACATTAGTCCAAATAACGTTTCCTGTAGATCAAGTGATTATCTAAATATAGTAGCTTCTCATGGTCTACTACCAGCGCACCGAATTTGTACAAGACACAATACTTGCATTGATCACACAATTCTTAAATCAAAATTACCAGCTCTTACTTGTATTCTGGAAACTTCTATCACTGATCACATGCCCTCTATTTTGAACTTAAGTATCCGCAAAACATCCTCCAGACCTTCTCATGCAAGAGAACGTGTAGATCACGATGCCATCAAACTTGATATTGATTCCACAACTTTCTCACATATTCTTGAAATAGAAGATCCGAACGTCGCTGCTCCTCTTTTAATTCTGACACTATTCTCTATTATATCTAAACATACCCACACTGTAAAAACTTCAAATAGAAACCGAATTATCAAGCCCTGGATAACCCCAGGTTTAATAAGATGTATAAAACATCGTGACAAACTCCACAAACTAGCTAAAAGACTTCCGGAAAACCCAATCACCCAAATAACCTTTACTAGGTATCGAAATTTCTGTAATAAATTATTAAAAAAAATTAAAAGAAATTACGAGAAAAATCAGTTGTTCCTCGCTAAAAATAACCCCAAAGCGACCTGGCAAGCAAATAAGCTAATTACTAATACTACCAAGGAGACCGCCGTTCCATATGACCTATTCAATATTTCTCATAATATCTCTTCTTCTCTAAATCAAGTCAACAATTTCTTTGCACAAATTGGCAATAACCTAGCTTCAAATATAAATACTGACACTACGTATAAATCTTTTCTTAACACAACACCTTCTCTAAATTCTCTGACGTTATTGGAAACAGATAATGCGGAAATTAACTCTATTATTTTGTCTTTGAGAACTGATTTCGCTTCTGGTATTGACAACATATCTGCCAAAACTATCAAAAACTCTAAGGATGTCCTTATACCAATTATAACACATTTATGTAATAGATCCATTTCAAGCGGTATTTTTCCCGACTGCCTCAAAACTGCAATCGTTCATCCAATATTTAAATCTGGTGACAAGAGTAACGTCAATAACTATAGACCAATATCCATTCTCCCTATTGTATCTAAGATTCTTGAAAAAGTTCTCAACGTTAGACTAACTCGTTTCTTAAATGCTAACAATGTTATAGCCGAAAACCAATTTGGATTCCGCAGTGGTGTCAGCACTGAAGACGATGTTACACATCTATCTCAACAGGTGGTTAAGAATCTAGATGGCAAAATTAGATGCCTTGGTATCTTCTTAGATTTGTCAAAAGCATTTGACACTGTTCATGTCCCCACTCTCTTATCAAAGCTTGAAAGGAATGGCGTTCGTGGAATAGCCCACCAAATTTTCCAGAGTTATCTCTCCAAACGAACTCAATATGTTAAGGTTAATGGTTTTATTAGTGAAGGTGTGCCCATTACACATGGAGTCCCGCAGGGTTCAATTCTTGGGGTTGGGCCTTTTGTTAATCTTTATAAATGAGCTATGCCAACTTTTTGTTCCAAATTGCAAGATAGTCACATATGCCGACGACACAGTTTTACTTATATCAGGGAAGACGTGGGATGATGTTAAAGTTAATGGTGAACATGCTATTAAAATAGTTCATGGTTGGCTATCCAATAACTGTTTATCTTTAAATGTGACAAAAACTATGTACATGCCTTTCTTTATTAGATCCACCACTAGACCACCAACTTCGTTTAACATTAAAATTCACAATTGCCTAGATTCTACGATAAACTGCTCATGCCCCACTTTAAGCCGGGTAACAACAGAAAATATTTAGGCATTATTATAGATCAAAGGCTAAATTGGAAGGAGAAAATAGCCTCTATATCTTCTAGATGTAGAAGCCTGATCTACGTCTTTAAACTACTCCGTCACTCTACTGACATAGAAACTCTTCGCGTCGTATACTTCTCCCTTTGTCAGTCTATTTTGTGCTATTGCATCCCTGTATGGGGGGATGCAGCTAAAACGCATATGTTATCGTTGGAATATGCACAACGCGCTGTCTTAAAGGTCATGCATAGTAAGCTTTTCAGGTTTCCCACGACAGAGCTATATAAATTAGCTCATGTCCTAACAGTTAGGAAACTATTTATTCTTCGTACCATCCTGCGTAAACATGCTGAAGTCCCTTCCATGAGCAATCCCAACAGGCGCTCGAATAGAAATATTTGTCCTACAGTCTCCCATAACACAAATTTTGCCACCAGGCAATACAGTGTAATTAGCTCCACTGTCTACAATTATGTCAGCAAACAAATAGAAAATATGCACTTATATAACAAATACATCGTAAAACATAAGATTGAAAAATGGCTTATCTGCCTGAATTATAAATTAACCGAAAACCTATTACAAATACAAAACTTTAAAATCATGTCTTAAATAAGGCCAAGCTATTGTTGACAATTCTGTTTTCTTATCTAAATAATATTCTTTCACCTACACACACACACACACACACACTCACATACATACACACACACACACACATACACACACACCACATACATTTATACATACTCAGGCGCGTGCACACGTGCGCACTCATCCACTTCATCGCATAGTCAAAAATTATTTTTAATTTTATAGTTTTAAGTTCCTTTTTTTTACCTTTCCTTTTCAGTATAGAAAATGTTTAAGCTTAATATTTATTCCCTTGAAAGATAATATTCAAGTTCTCAAGTTGTATAATTCTCTGTTATTGTAAAGCTATCAGACTCACTTCTTCCTAAAATACAGGTTTGTTCCTAGTTTAGGGAGTTGGGAACCTATTTAAAATTGTATTACTTGTACAATATTTTCTTGTAATATTATTCTTAATAGTTAGTCAAGTTTGGGAGCCTTTTGTTATAATGAAGACAATTTCTAATAAATGAAGTATTTTATTTTAAAAATTAATTAAAATAATACTTTAAAACTAAATATATGTGTTAACAGAGTGATATGTTAACTATAAAAAATTTAATTAAAAAAAATACTTTAAAACTAAATATATCTAAATACGTGTTAACAGAGAGATATGTTAACTACGACTTCTAATTAAAATAATACTTAAAAACTAAATATATCTAAATACGTGTTAACAGAGTGATATGTTAACTACGACTTCTAATTAAAATAATACTTAAAAACTAAATATTCTAAATACGTGTTAACAGAGTGATATGTTAACTACGACTTCCCTTCTTTCTATTCCATATCGCTGGGAATGCAACGCGGAGTCTTCCGCGAAATCTAGCGTGAAAAACAAATATCTCCGGTTACGTTCCCAGGCGCTTGCATAACTCCTCCCTCGTTAAGTACGAAATCATCAGCTGGAGTACTAGACTGAGGATTTCGCTTTACATTAAAAATTTTAACTCTAAACTTATAGACTACATAACACATCACTAATACCGGTAGGGACATATATAGGGACAGACAGACAAAACTGATTATTTTTAGGGTTTTCACTTCACTAAGACTTTCAACAATATCACTGGGATTGGATTTACTATTATGTTTCAGTACGTGCGATAACTGTTTCACTTCACTGAGATCTACACTCCTCAAGTCGACCGTTGAGAGATATCCTGTTTTTGTTGAGTTTAATTTGGGCAATTGGATAAGCGGAACCTTTTTGAATATCATATGTTCTGCATACGTACTTCTGTGGTATAAATAGATATTCTCTATGAATATGTTACAATTTTCTTCTAGGGTTAGGATAAGTGTGCCTTGTATCATTTGGTAAGAGGTATCATCTTTACATTTAATTGTTATTTTCGAGTTGAACTTAGAATAAACTATCCAACTATTGGTGTTGATATGTTGGATTTTTATATCCTCTACATTTACCACGTGTGAAATACACATCCGATGGCTACTCTCAAATTTCATTAATTGCTCTATGCAAGTTGGTTCCGGATATCTTACTATTTCATTTTCAGAGCACAGGAACTGATCCCCCACAGCAATACGCGAGCAAGGCCGGGCTAAGGGTAAGTACACAGAACTTTTCACCATCAGGTAAGGATATTTAGGAATTACAATTGTCGTTACATTTTCAGTGACATTATATATTGGAATTGGATATAATCTATAGTAATTATAAAAATTATTATCTGTTAACGGTACCTCTAATATAAATGTTATCTGACTTTTCTTAATATAAGCTTTTACAGATATAATAGACTCTATATTTTTCAAATTGTTAATATTAGGTTCATATGTAAAATTATCAGTTTGGGATATCAATTGTAATATATCTAATAATTCATTAGAATTAATTATAGACTGATGGAGTACAGACACTTTGCTTAAAGCTAAAGCAGTTTCTATTTCATTTAAAAATATATAGATGGTTCTAAAATTACATAGTAGTAATTTAATTTAAAATTAATAGTAAATTACTCATTAATAGTTGTTTTAATTCGGCCCATGTATCTATATCATTTCGTTCACTAAGCAAAGCAGCTGCGTCTCCGATTAATCTACTTGTTAAAGTATGCATAAGCTATATATTTTGCGATTGGTTGCCCGCGTACCTCGAAATGATATACTCACATTTTGAATATATAAATTTAAATGTCTTTTGTCCCCATCAAACAAGGGAACTAATTTAATCATTTCGCTTGGAACTAATATAACTTGTGTCGTAGTTCTAGACATTGATTCGGAAGTAGACATTTTTTTTAATTTAAAATTAGGCAAATAAAACTAGAAAAAAAGTAATAAAAAAATGCTTTATAACTAGTAACGTAAAATTTTAATATAAAATTTATTTTATGAACAATTTAACTCGTTTATTATACACTCAATAAATGATTAAACATTAAGTATTCTAATACGCTACAAAATATAATATATTAAAATTTAGTTAAATATATATTTTTTTTCAATGCTATTTATTATAGTTTAATATGTTATAGTAAAATATATTACAATGAGATATTATATATATGTACGCATATGTATTTTTATTTAAAAAAAGTAATTCCAAAATTATTTATTTTAATATTAATAAATTTTTATAATTCTAATTTTATATTTATAATTTTAATTTCTTTTTATTTAACACTGAAATTAAATATTTCAACTAAAATTCATTATATTATATTACATTTAAATTCCACTTAACTTTTATTGTTAATAGCTAAAGCACATTAAAAATACCTTAAATATAAGAATGAACATAATTTTATATTCACTTCTATTTTAATTAAATAATACTAAGTATTTATTCTATTAACTTAACTATTTTACTGATTTACAAAATTTTATGTAAATTCAGATAACATTATATCGAAAAACGGCCAATTCCAATATAATTAAAATTAATTATTATAATAACACGCGAAGGACGATGAAAGGAAGGTGAAAAGTGGTACTCACCAGCCAGCCACTCGCATCTCGGACCACTCCACTGATTTGACTTATTTCTTTAATTTATTTGGTTCTAGGATATTCCTTTATATGTGTTATATGGTGGAATATCCTACCGGCTGCGCCAGTCAAGTTTGGGAGCCTTTTGTTATAATGAAGACAATTTCTAATAAATGAAGTATTTTATTTTAAAAATTAATTAAAATAATACTTTAAAACTAAATATATGTGTTAACAGAGTGATATGTTAACTATAAAAAAATTAATTAAAAAAAATACTTTAAAACTAAATATATCTAAATACGTGTTAACAGAGAGATATGTTAACTACGACTTCTAATTAAAATAATACTTAAAAACTAAATATATCTAAATACGTGTTAACAGAGTGATATGTTAACTACGACTTCCCTTCTTTCTATTCCATATCGCTGGGAATGCAACGCGGAGTCTTCCGCGAAATCTAGCGTGAAAAACAAATATCTCCGGTTACGTTCCCAGGCGCTTGCATAACTAGTTTCATTAAAAATGAAATACAGAGTTATTATTATTATTATTATTATTATTATTAATCCAACTACAATATTTCAAATTAAATCAAATCATTATAGTATATAGATAAATAGCTAATGAGCTCCTTATACTTCAACGAGCTGTACACGTTATCTGTAAGTTTCGTTATAGTCCGTACAGCACAGCAGGTAGATAGAGAGAACTTACGGTTTCCACTTTCCATCCGAAATTCGGGACATTGTGTTCATTTAACGCGTTTACTGGAGTGGAGCAATTAAAATTGATAACAACATAATCACAAATAAATCAATTTCTCAGACGATCGATCAAGAGATCGGGGATTCGGGATCGAACCCAAAACAGTCAAGTCCCGCTCCACGACTGTTTCAGCAAAAACACGTAATATTACAATTAGAAAAATCTATTCCCCTGCCTCATTATGATCACGAACTATTAATGTCAAAACAAAACAAAACCCGCACTCGTGCAGACAGTAGAGAGCTGTCACTTCTCTCTTGTTAACGAAAAGATATGGGGTATACGTTAAGAATCAATAAATACCCTTCATCAAATGTAGTTCGAGGTTGTTCATTTGAAGGGGCAAAAATTTATGTATGATATACTGAAAAATAAAACACTCATAGAGGGACGGAAGTGTCCTACCACTAATTACTAATTACAAACTACTGAATCACCCTGGCTTCTAGTGATAACCGCATTAAAATATGTATTTGTCATAGTTTGAAAATGCTGTTTACAATAAAGTAATGTAAATATTTATTTATATAAGCTCATAACACCTCACTCACAGTCCCTCTCTAACTCCGCTAACTGAGCTGGCTATTTGTAAATACGTCGTTCTAACAACAGTCAACTTAATTCACTTACGACATCGAAGCTTAAGTTACACTGGAATTACTGAGTATCTGTTTGAACGGAACATGAAATGAGCTGAATTGCTTACAATATACTACAGTACTGTAGTACATTGTCATTGATATACGGTATACGGTTCAAATTCCACTTGGGTAGATGTAATAGTTAAACATGAAAAAATATTTTAAACATAATAAGCTGCTGTAATTGTACTCGTTAAGTACTCTCTCAACAATCACCAACTACTTTAAGAACAGTCAAAAAACATAGTTTTCTTTGAAAATGGTTTTAATGTGATCTATTTTAACCGGAATAATAATCGTCAACTCCGAAAAGCCCTCTTCCTTAAAACTAGAGGTTTTGATTACTTTATATTAGTCAACATTAGTCATCGTCTCAAGCAGAAGAACGATAAATCCGGCTATAATGGTTTGTCCTGGAGAGAATTTCCCGAACTTATTTCATGGTTGTAACTCTACAGTTACAAAGGGAGGATTTGCAGCACAAATAAAGGTATTAATAACTATTACAATTTTTGTACTTAATTTCAAAGTTAGTGCAAACTAAAACTATACAGCTAGCTCTTACTTCCCTCTAACAAAATCCCTACAATTGATACGGATCCACCGATAGGTGTGTCTGACTCGCACTCATTCGGTCTTTTGCACATGGACACCTTTAAACTGTAAATATGTACTTTTTCAAAGTCTTTGACCTATTTTTTTTTCCTTTTATTTTTATGGAAGAGACGGCAAACGAGCGTACGGGTCACCTGATGGTAAGTGATCACCGTCGCCCACGACCCCGTGTAACTCCAGAGGAGCTACAGGAGCGTTGCCGTCTTTTAAGGTGGATGGGCACCGGGCATCATTTAATGCGAAACGCAGTGGCCAAAGCCACTACTTAACGCCGGTCCTTAATGCCGGGAGTGGTAACAATCCGGTCGAGTCTGCCCATGAGTGTTGCCATTGCTGGCAATGTGACTCTCCCACACGCACTTTAGTCGCCTCTTACGACACCATCAGTACCAGGGTGATCCTATTCTAAGCCGGAATCACACGGCTTAAGTAAGACGTTCTTTAAGGGGGTACACTTGTGGTTGTTTAGTTACAATATATTAAGTATTATAGTGAACATTAGCTAGTAGTAGTAGTTAGTAGAGCATTAGCTAGTATGTAGTAGTATTGGGTGCTTGATTTCAATTATATATACTTTATTCAGCGGTCGAATAGTTGCAGTGAAAATATTTCCTAAATAACCAAGCGATATTAAAGAGAAAACATCACGCTGGTACAATTACAAAAAGTTTGACTGCTACAGTTTTGTATTTAATATAAAACCACAAAAGCGTCTATATTTTAACAATCTATTCAGGCACTTAATGTCCTCTTCAACATTATAAGTCAAGTCGACACATTACAGATAACTTAACAGTTTGTTAACGGTCAATTTTTCTTTTATTATTGATTACTGAAACTCAATGTTTACTTTATATTTTTTTAAAAGACATAACAACTCAGTCTTAAGAAAACATTTTCTGATTACGTGTTGAGTAGCGTAACTCAACGCTGCTCTTCATATAAGTTGGGAGCCTGGAAATGAAATTAAAGTCTAAAATCTGGTAACAAACGTTTGGTTAACAAACTACGACTTGTTTGTCTTCAACAGTTCTCAAGTAACCGCACTGAGTTCAACCTCAGTCTTTATCAAGTGGATGTTAAAGTTACAAGTACACTCGCGTCGCCGCAGGACTTGTATACAACATAATAACATATGTTCATTTGAGTTTTAGCAGTTTCAATGTATCGTACTTAGGTGTTCAAATAAATCATTACTTTAATATTCGTAAATTATTATTCTACATTAAAAATAGATAAATATTTTAGAAACTTATCCAAGATTATTTTTTGTACTTAGCTAATTTAAATATTTTAAACAATTTAAGGAATACAAGGAGAATTAGGTTGTTTTCGTTCCATCGTTTCTTATATTTTTATCTTGTTTGTTAGGAACAATACAGACATGTCTTTAATCGTGCTATCATCGTGCAAGAGCTACAAAGAAAATCACAATTCAAGCAACTGACTATAAAGTGGATTCGACTTCTCGCAGATAGAAAAAAATATTTCCCTTTTCTACATGACAAAGCGCGATGTTGAATACCGCCCCCGTTACTGTAACGTTTGGCGCATCGTTCTCTCTGCCTATCCCGCTAGAGATATATCGTGAAGCTAAGTAAATGTATACATAGGCGATGAGATGAAAACATTTTTTTAAAGTAAATTCTCTCTGCCTACCCCCGCTATAGGCGGTAGACAGCAGAAAATTAAAATAAATAAATAAAAACGAGTCTAGAAGCAATCTTCTAAGTGATTCGTCACTAAATATTTTTATATTTTTTTATTAGTTTAGTTAATAAAAATAAATTGAACGCATAGACCTCATAAGAGCTATATGTATTTTACGGTTAATAATATAATGTCTATAGTTTTTACAGTCTTTATGCAATAATAACCCTTATATACGTTTTATGTAAAAAAATATAATCTGGGTTTTATATTTTAGGTAATCTGTTACGTCGCCTGTGGACGACCGATTTGTGCAATAAATCTGTTCCATATGCAGCTTTGAGTCCACAAATTGGAAAGTTTAAATGTATCACCCGCCACGCCGGACGTGCTCTGAGCGGAGAAATATGAAACTTTTATTCTTCCAGCTTGCAAAATGGCAGAGACAAGGTGCTGTGTTAATTTCCGCCATTAACACGCAACCAATAAAAGTCTGAATTCAGATGCAGAAAACTAAATGTTATATCACTAAATTCCCTCTGTGTATCAAGAAAAGCTGTGTACTACGTACCCTCTACGTAGATATAAAAAAAGAGCTTAAAGCTGTGTACTACGTACCCTCTGCAACAAATATTTGTGACGACGCACATTAAAGTGCGGAACGCAATGTAAAACTAATTAAAAAAGACAATTTACAATAACATAAGCTACATAATATGAATACTTTACATGAATGTCAATAGATATATTTGTTCAAGCGATGCGAGTATGAAACGATTCAATATTCTCAATAATGTTCCAGGTGGGCTAGTATTGTGACGGGCGCACGGTATTGTGACAAGCAACGCTCGCGACGTACACAATGAGCGAGCTTAGGTACTTTATAATAAACTATTTAGAACAGACCATGCAGTTTGGCTTCCAACTCGCCCGATACGAGATGTATTGATGATACTTGATGACTTAGTTTTAAAATTTGTTGTATAAGAACTAATCATGGATTTACCGGATGTGTTACAGCGGTACAGCATCTAGCTGTTAATATAACTTTATGGGTTCGATCCCTACTTGATAGTTATGGATCAAAACACGGTCTTGAATTCTTTCACTTAACAAAATATATAAAATTCTGTAAAAAACAAAACTACTTGCACACACCTGGAGGCCTGTCGTGGCGCAGCGGCACAAGACTCTGACTGTAACCGACAGGTTCTGGGTTCGATCTCCAGTCGAGGAAATGAAATGTTTAATATTTTCAATTTAAATATTTAATGTTTCATTTCTTCGTTCTGGTAATAAGGCAAAGCGCGGCGTTGAGTTCCGCCACTCAACATGCAATACCTCGGATTCGGCGGAAAGTGGGGAACGCAAGTGAAACGAAGTGTCTTTACACTAGGTTCCCGGGTTCCCTCTGCCTACCCTGCCTCGTGCGGGATACAACGTGAAGCTAAAAAAAAAAGTAACAAAAAAAAAATGACTCCAATTTTTTTTCATATACAATAAGGTAAACAAAGAGGACTTAGTGCAAGTGCACTCTGTTTGCCGCCTAAACTCAAGATATTATTTGTTAAGGAGATTAAGTTTACGCTGAATTTGGTCGGTTGGAATAGGAAAATGAAATTAGTTCACTCCTACAAGTGAAAAGTTTCAATTTAAACATTATTCGAAACTTATTTATTTTTAACATATCTTATATAACTATTCATCGACCATTAATTGTATCGTAAGGTAATATAAAAAGAAGTTAACTGGCTTTTATTTCCTTGTTAAAAAAATGTAAGTCAAAAACCATTAAAATGTTCCAAAAACATACTCTTCCTTAAAACTGTATCGCGTATTTTTGCAGAGTAGAATAACATAGAATATCAATGGCAAGACACTGCGTTTCCCAGTTTCTATTCAAATATAGAAACAATTTATTTAAGTTACGAAAACTAACGTCGCGCTTCATTTTACTAGAGCGTGGTATGTTATATAATATATAATACAATTCATCCCTCTAATTAGAAATTAAACTTACAACTGCTGCATTCACAGTTGTAATCAAACCTCAAAATATAATTTTCTACGTACATTTTAGGTATAACATGTATAATTTTATATGAACTTTTTAATAAAATTACTTTGGCAAAAGCAAATTTGCTCTCGGAGTAAATGTTATACCTTGATAACCAGAACTTTTAATGAAGGCTTTTCACGAGTCTTGTTACGAGAGCGATTGCCGGTTTCCGTTTATGGAATTAATGAAATAAAAAGCTTAAGTAATTACAAACACAATGTTTTGCATATTATGAAGGATGGATTATATTGATATTGCAACAGAATTTTCAATTCAATTCAACACTACTTTATATTTCAATAAAAATCATAAGAAATCTCTAAATATGAAACTAATAAATACATAAAAATAACTTTTAATGTTAAAAAACTATGAGGAATCTTTAAAAACTATTTCAACCTAACGGACATTAATAATCCCTGAGCTGCCGCGATATATAGAATGACGATAACAAATGAGTACAAACACATAAAAAGTACAAAACATAATTGCTTTGATTTTTATGACTTACATAACATCACTCGGGATCGCTACTTTAATATAAAATGCAACGGCTATGAACTCTCTGAACAACTCCCTATTATATATTATTGAACCGTCTCGAGAGCTTGTGCTGTGTTATTATTTTATATATAGTTATAGAATTCGATAACAAAAAATGTATACATATTCATAACAAATATACCATCGAGCACAAATTAAAATCTTTTGTAAAAAAAAAAACTAAATAATATTTATTTCGTATTTCAATTTATTTTTACTAGGGACACAAACAGAAAACTACGTTATTAACTAACATCTAAATTATATGAAATATTAAATAATCCAATCAAGTTCTAACTCAAAAAAATTATAGATACATATAATTTTGAGAACAAAGTTCTTACACAATACTAAACTTAAATTTAAAAAGCGTATAAAAATTTTGAACGAAGCAGAATTTGAACCCGCGCCTCTGGAATACCGTTCCAGGAACGGTATTACCTCTGGAACGGTATTCCAGAGGCGCGGGTTCAAATCCTGCTTCGTTCAAAATTTTTATACGCTTTTTAAATTTAAGTTTAGTATTTTCTGTCCTAAGTGTGGAATAACACTTTAAAACATAGTAAAAATATTCTTACACAATGTTTGATGCGATAATTTTCTCATTTATTTTTACCCGTACAGAGCAGCCTTTACTTTGATCCTCAGTAAATAGTACTTAATCTAAAAATGAAGTAGTTTCTAGAAGTTTGTAAAAGTACAAAAGATATTGTTTAATTAAGTATCCATGAATATTTAATATATTGGAAAAAAAAAACTCAATACACAAGATAATCCCGACTTCTTAAGAACATCGTGTTCACATTCACGGGAGCTGCGATCCCAATAGATCAGGGGTCGGCAACTTTTTGAGTCAAAAAAGCCAAAAGTTACAATTTACAACATTTTTTAGTTTTTAAAGAGCAACAAAATGTTTTTATGCCTGCAATAAATAAGTAATGTAGTCCTACTCTCACTGACATCGACTTACTGCGCAGGACTTTGCTTATTGTGACCAACTAGGTTTCGCATTCTTAGAGTTCACTCTCTCTTCTTTCCACTCTCTATATCCGATGGGACGGTTAACCGACACGACTGGTGAGAGATCAAGCGCAGGACCGACGGCTTAACGTGCCCCACGATGCACGGAATCAACTACTTCCAGTCAACCATGGTGATTCAAACACAATGATTGATAAAGTAACTTGTAATTAAAAAAATGTATATGTGGTGCCGTGAAAAGCGGGTACAAGTAAAGACTATGTGGTAGAGAGATAGAAGTGGTACCGAATCTTTGTTAATCGATTAAGAAAGTTTTAAAATGTTTTTTTTTTTATAAAACAAATAATATTTGTGTTCGGAACTAAAGAGCCGCAGCTTCCCAGCCAAAGATACGCATGTGGCTCGCGAGCCGCAGGTTGCCGATCCCTGCAGTAGATGTAAAGTCGTTGCCGACCAGCTATTGTAGAGAAATTATCAATTGTAATCAGACTAAGCAGAAATAGATTAATATGTTATTAGCAGTAAACTACTGCAAATAAGTAAACTATATTTCCTATTTTTTTTTATTTTTAATCTGTTCGTCTTAAAATATTTCTACTCATATCTACTGCCAGTGTACCGGTATTATAGTCATGATATATTAATTAGTTCGTACGATTGGTATATGTTAGTAGACAAAGTATACAGTCCTTGTGTACGAGGCTGTCTCGGCACAGAGGGAAGTCTATAAACATAGCACTAAAAATGTAAATATAATTATCCTTGTCAAAATAGCTAAGTGGAAACGGAAACTTATAGCAAGACAGAGAAAATATTCTGTGATGACACGCCCTTTTCTAAATTATGAAGCAAACACTACGTACCATAATAAATTGATTAGCAATTTGAGTAGCTCTGTTGTAGATACGTGTTGAGTGGCGGAATTCACCGACGCATCTTGTCAGCAGAGCAATGAAATGAAAATAATAAATTCAACCAATAAATGAAATAGGGTCATTAAGTACTGTTACTTAATACAGGAACACCTGTGTCCATTGTAGCATGCTACAGCGTTAAATTCTATAAAACAGCAGTAAAATAATCAATATAAAATTATTTATATAACAAAGATTTTATTACTGCTTTAAATATAATAAGACCATTTCTGTAAAATATAAATGTTTCATACAAATTAAGCTATATTTCATCACTTAGGGGTAGATTTACCTCAAGTCGCTCCATCCATTGAGGACGCTGACATCAATCTAACATGACAGCGAAAATACATTTGAAAATTAAGCTAAAATCTGGCTAAAATTTTTATGTTAAAGAATTATTTATACAGCGTCCTACGCGTAACGTTTGAACTGTTCGAATATTTATTTAATGTTATTAAAGCGCCTTTTTATGAAATGTTTTTGTCGCTCTACAAACTCCACGACCAACTCTATACACCTATTTTAACCGTCTATCTCTCTTTGTTATTAAATATTTTTTTGACCAAAAAAGTAATTTAGTTATTTTAAATGATTAATTTTCATTTATTATTTTAATGACTTTAAAAAAATACAGCCCTAATTTTCAGTAATTAATATACTACTACAAATGTCTGGAGAGTAGTTACACAATGTTCTCTAATAAAATATAGCATACATCTAATCAGTAAACGTAATATCCAGTTACAATGTACGTGCACCCGCCTCGCGGATGGTCTTGTTCCAAGTACCTAAGGTAAGTCTGACCGCACGTACATGGTGCCTGCTCTGGGCGGCATCGAGATTATCAATGTGATGTAACAGAGCCTATAGCGACCCTCGAGTAATAAACTATCCAATACAAAGAGCATTGTTCAAATCTAAGAAGTAGACTATTTTTTTTTAAACTCTTTAGCTTTATAATATTAGGAGGTATTGAGTCCAGAAATAAACTACAAATGAAAAATAATTAATTTCATTACAAAGTAACAAACCTTCTACGACCGACTACATACAGACGAGCACATTCATTGAAGCTCAAACATCGTTAATCGCGTTACAATTATATAGACTTCCGCTCCGATAGACGCCGCGTCGCTTGTTTTATTTACATTGATTGTATGTAGTAGTATGTATGGACGTACATACGAGTACGAACATCGTTATTTATGTGTAGATATTATTCTTGCAGATTAAATTATCATGATATACATCTTGCGTTGTGTTTTGAGAGCGGAATCTGATCTTATAATAAAGGCATTATATATAAAAAAAGTATTTTTTCATGTAAATCAGTTTTAGCTTTTGTCAATTAGCTACGAATTCATTATCATATATGTTTAAGATAGCAGCTGCGATGTCAGACGAACACTTCGTGTAAGTATATTAATCATATTTTTTTTAAATGTATTATTTCAAATAGATATATCTATAAAGTCATAGATTGCAAATTAGTTTCAAAATAGAAATAAAAAACGCAGGTTGTGAATTATATTAATAATATGAGTGTATCGGCGACTACGCTCCCCACACACTGGCACCTGCGGGCATCGTCGCCTCTCTCAACGAGGCAGAGTCGACATTACTAAATGTTCTCTAAATTTCTTACCCTAATAATATTTATATCAAGGCCTAGAAACGAAAATAACTTTTGTTAAGAACAAACATATAATAATCAGTAACATGTGTAGGATTTGGAAGTACCTTATGAGTTTTAAATAAAAAACATCTTACATTACCTAAACTGGTACAGAACCCGCGATAGACAAGTTCACCTCGCGTTTAAGCAATTTTTCTACTAATCAAAAAATAGTCTGCATGTAGTAGTAATAGTATTAGTTTGTTTAGTTTCACTCTGTATCCCGCATACTTATAGCATAACGGGTGCTACCGTTTGGTGAGTGGAGTATTTTATGTAGGTGCTTTCTCTTTGAGGCTTTGGTGGTAGGCAAAGACAAAGTAGTGATAAGTTTTTTTACTATGTTTTAAAGTGTTATTCCACACTTAGGACAGAAAATACTAAACTTAAATTTAAAAAGCGTATAAAAATTTTGAACGAAGCAGGATTTGAACCCGCGCCTCTGGAATACCGTTCCAGCGCTCTGACCACTAAGCCATTCGAATGGCTTAGTGCTTAGTATTTAGTGATAAGTTCGTTTCGTTAAGACATTCCGTATTTTAGGACATACACATTTTTTTAAATTAAAAATTTCAATATCCCATATTCAATGATATCTTTAAAATGTATTTACATACAATAGACATACAATAGATATCAAACCAATTACTACAATAAATGGAGGAACTTCCACGTTAGTATAAGAATGAATCACATGTTGTGGGTTTATAATGAGGTCATAAATCCCAAAAGATCGGGATTACGAGCCATAATTCAGAGCAGTGAAGCTGATATGTTATCAGAGAGGGACTTCTAAGAACTATGATTTACGTTAATTGAAATATTGTATTAACGTTGGTATGTAGTATTGACGTTCTGAGGTGTAAGGACTTCATAATACGTGAGAAATTTAAATATTATATCTTCGCTTAGATATTTGCGTCTGTTTCACTGCATTTTAGTGTAAATTACGGCCAATGCAGATCAATATCCTTAAAAAAGCTTAAAAGTAAATAACGAAGGAATTCAACTATGGATTAGTAAATATATGTAATTTGCCTGTTGATTTGTATACTTATATCAACATGTTAAATTATGCTTAAAGAATGTTCATCGGTCGGTCACATAAAATTTATTACTGTATTCATAACAAAATAGTAGAAAAGAATTTTAGACTAGAATTGGCATTTTTTTACAATTAATTATGTTTGCTGTAAAAATATTAATATTTTTTAATGTTTTTTGTTAATTTTTGGTTGTATCACGCACCAGACAAAGTAGCCGATGGAAACTCAGTCTAAAAACACTCCATTTGCATTTGTCACTGAATTGAAGCATTGCAGTTCTTTATGGGGAATGGCAACTCAATGGCACTCTTTTTTGCCTCGGTACTAGGATGGCGATACTGGAAATATTAAATATTTCATTGCTTAGAGCGGGAATCGAATCTGCCGCATATCAAGCTTGAAACTACAGCTTTGTTACTCATAATTGTACATTAAATAATGATACTTAATTTTACTCTTATTTAGTTTTAGTTATAATGTACGCCCCTTGGGGTGTCAGGGTTCGAACCCCCCACTCCGTTGAATATATCTTTCTCTTAGCTGAAAAACCAAGCGCATAGCTCCGTTCCACCGCTCCAAGCACATCAGAGGTTATAGCGTAAAGAACGTAGCTGTATGAGGTGTCATGTCTCTACCAAAATTCAACAATGTGCAAATTTTTGTTTATGACATCATCATTTTTTATTTTTATGTCAGGATAGGCAGAGGGAACCTGGAATACCTGGCGCTATTTTGAAATATTGCGTGTTGAGTGGCGGAACTTGACGCCACGTTTTGCCTTGTACGAAGAAACACTAATAATACATATTTAATATATTCGTGATGCAGGGGCATATATTTAATATATGCCCCTGCATCACGATAGGCCTCTTTATTCTTACCAGATTATAATATTTTATGATTTAACTATTATATCCGGTATGGTCTAGTGGCTAGGATACCTGGCTTTCATCCAGGAGGCTCGGCTTCGATTCCCGGTACGGGAAGGCAGTCTCATCCGTCATCAGTTTTTTTGTAATAGCTTTTTACCAGTTACTTCAACTACCAGAAACGTTTACACTATGCGTTTATTAGCTAACATATTTATTTACTTTTGTATGAAAGAAGAAAAATGATACCTTTTACTAATCTTTACAATATATATTTATTTTGTAAACAACATTAAAATTGCAAAAGCCATATTTGAAAGAGTACATTGCATATAAATTACAAAACATCTACCAAAATTGTTAGTAACAGGAAAACTTTTACAAACGTACTTTTAATAAAAATATATAAAGCGTACAACGTCGCGCCGTGCATAATACACGTACACGTCAGACGCTCGCGACGAGAAATATATTTTTTCTATTTGACTCATAAAATGTACTTACAATATTATTTAGAGGAATATGTAATATATAAGGACTGTCGTGGCGCAGGGGCTAAAGGGTGTGACTGTAAATTAAAGATTGTCGGTTCGATCTCCACTCGAGTGAAATTAAATATTTAATGTTTTTATTTCTTCGCTGCGGTAACAAGGCAAAACGCGGCGTTGAGTTCCGCCACTCAACACACAATGCCTCAAATTCGGTGGAGCATGTTTAAAGGCTAGGTTTTGACCCCTCTGTCTATCCTGTCATGTACGGGGATACAGCGTGCAGCTGAGTGAATGATTTATTTATTTTAGCTTTATTTAAATAAATGAATCACTGACTCTCTTAGCTATTAGCTTTATCACATAATGTAATTTTAAAATTAAATTAATATTAAAATAATTAAAATATAAGAAAAAAGAAAAGATACAATGAAAACGAAGGGAAGAGATTAAAATTAGACAATTTATAACAAATTTAAATGTTGTTGTTGACAAATTATTAAATAACACAAATAATATCGTTAAGGCACGAATATTGTCAGACTGTATCTAATATGAATGCGGATGCGATGCCAATTTAAAATGATAATGTTGAAATTGTTGTCATTTTTCGGTTTTAATAAAACAATGCGTCAAATTCCCGGCCTTGGGATGAATGAAAAGCAAATTAGGCAGACAGAGGGGAACGAAATATCAGAATATTTCACTGAAGAATTGCTAAAAAAAATTAAATATATAGAATATTTCTTAACTTTTCACAAATTTAATATTTTAGGTAGTGAGTGATGTTGTCGGTGGAATGAGGACAAAAGTTGTTACAATATTAGCTATTGAGTACGTACTTGTATATTAACATAATACAAATTGATAACATCATATTTTAATTTCAAGCCGTCCGTCTTCATAAATGTAAGTAAGAGAAATTCGAGTATTAATGATAATAATCTCATACAAATTACTTTAGTTATATTACTGTTTGTCTATGTCTAATGGAGGACGTCCACAATTGTTGTGTCACTAAGTCGCTCTTTGTTTATAACTAGATGTAGAGAGCTTATGAAAGTAATTACTACAGAAATGATCATAAATAAGTTGTGGATTTAAAAATGGTGGTAAGCGAGACAGTTGTGGATTCGATTTCCATTTGAGGCATTTAATTATTATCTTTTCCTCGCTCTTGTAACAAGACGAGGGGACGCTGTCGCACCGCACCAAGGTAGCAAAGTGCAGGTGGGACCGTCTGGATTCGGTGCTTTTGTATTACATGTAAACGTTAACACTTTTCGTTCACACAACATTGTGATTTTAAATGAAACAAACTTAAATTCATTTGAAAACCCGACGTTTCAAACAATATACAGTAGACCGTGATCTTATTTAATTATTCCTGTGAAATTTGTTTTAATTAAAATGTGCAACAATCACGATAGTCATTGATCTTATTACAATGCTTGTGAGTATGAATCAATTCAACATCATGCAATGTTATCGTTGGAAAAAGTTTTCTGTTTATGTTTAAACAACGTATTTATTATAACATTTGCTTTTCATACGAGACGAACTTTTCCATCTAGTTTTGCACCCGAAGTACATTGGCAATAACTAAGAATTATGTACGACACAAGACAATGTAAGTACCAGAGATAGACGCAGATACAGTAAGTTAGATTTAAATTATTATTGTGGTTTAATATAATCTAAGCCCCTCGAGAATTGTATTATTCTAAAACAAACATATTGTTTTATTTCTATCCAGTATTTCCTGAGATTCTGAGAGCGCTCTCAAATAGACTAATTCTTCAGCTTTACAAAATTAGCATAGGTTATTGAATAAGTTAAAATTGTTTTTTTTATTTAATCTTATTTTAATTTACAGTTAATAATAAATATCAAATATAATTTTGTAAGTTGGCTGAATAAGCTACTGTTAAAGTCCAACTAAGAAAAAACGAAAGAAAGAGAGAGAAGTAAAATGGCGGCCGTGTCTGGTGATGTCGAATGGTTGTGCAAAAGTTACTAGGAAATATAATTAAAAATAATATAGGTAATTTAGTTATATTTTGTTCACTATTTATTATTGTTTATTTTAGATTAAGTTGTAGGTAAATTCCAAATACATAATTATAAAAATTAAGAAGAATATCAGTATTGCATATAAAGCAATGCAGCAATAAATATGTTTATTACGTGGAAATAAATACATGAGGATATTTTATGAAGTATATATACCAACAATTTCAATAATGAGTTTAGAACGCTTGCCGCTGTCTTTCTTAGGAACTTTAATTTTACATTACAAATAAATAAAATAAAAGTAATTATAGTTCAATGAGTTTTGTGACTTATATATTATAAAGATTTTAATTTAACGATATTATAAGTATTAATTAAATATTATAAAGATATGAGATTACAACAAAATTTAAATTATAACTTTTATAATAATGATGAATGAATGACTTTCTTTCTTTCTTTCTTCGCTTCACGCTGTATCCCGCACGAGGCAGGGTAGGCAGAGGGAACCCGGGAACCTAGTGTTAAGACACTCCGTTGCACTTTCGTTCCCCACTTTCCGCCGAAATTGAGACGTTGCGTGTTGAGTGGCGGAACTCAACTCCGCGCTTTGCCTTTTTACCAGAGCGAAGAAATGAAACATTAAATATTTAAACTGAAAATATTAAATAATGAATGACTGACGGAGTTATTTGATTCATTGATTTCGGAGTCTCAAGAATGACTGCTGCTTGGTTTCTTTTTATCGCATATACTTGGCGCGTGAATTGCTATGACATTTAAAGTTATATATCGTGATCGATACTGTCTCTCGGTCCGTAGACTCAGCGTGTACAACTTCTCTGTCGTCTTACAAAGTGTTTACTTTTGTATATACTAGTACTGGTGTACTCGTATGTGGTAGTGTCCGCTTGTCCATCTAACGGTTTTGTTCTACAGTAAATAAATAATGACATTATACTGACGTCTAAGACACAATAATGAGTGATAATGAAAAAATAGTAAAACTTTAACGTATTGCGATAAAGATCTAGTCTGAAGAAATAAAAACGCAATAGTAGAGGGGAAAAACATTTTATAGCTATACGTTGTATAAACCGAGTGTTAGTTATACTAACAAAGTTTTACAATTTTTCTAGAAGCAGCCTAATCATTCAGCCGCATCATTGTTCCCCAACCGTAGGAGCTTGCTTGCTTTAGTTGTCGATTTACAGTTCAAAGACAAAATTATTTTGATGTCATATTCGTCATAATGTACTAAAGTTAGTATTTAAAAGAATAAATAACATTATTTTTACATTTAAGCTTAATTTAAATGTATGGTTAATGTAGTCCTTATATTATTACCACTTTTTATTTAACATTCGAGACAAGTGTTGATTGGGTTTTCCTTTTTTCCCAGAACGTGCGAATTAAAAAAAAACAATAATCATTAAATCAATCTCCCGAGCGGAGATTGGACCTAAAACCTTTGCGTTAACAGTCAGGTCCTTATCCAATATAAGAATACGAAAAAAATGATTTCCCTGCCTCATTATGATCACGAACTATGAATGTCTCTTGACCCACACTCCTATCAAGAGGGTATAAGAAAAGCTAAGAATAAATAAGTACCCTTTATGAAATATAGTCTGGGGTTTCTTTATTTTAAAAACAATCACTCTATAGCGTACTTATAAATAAGATTGTATAGTTCGTAGACACAAGCATGCTATCTCTAGTTCTAATTGCATATAAACAATGTTGTAATTAATTTTGTAAAATATAGACAAGGCCGTGCTAGCGCAGAGGCACAAGCAAGCCACTATAAACGAATGATGAAATGAAATATTTAACATTTTCATTTCTTCGATCTTCTTCTTAACAAGAGTTCCGCCACTCAACATGCAGTGCTTCAAATTCACTGCAAGTGGGGAACAGAACGGAGTATCTTAACACGGGGTTGTCAAGTTTCCTCTGCCTACCCTATCTTGGGCAAGATACAGCGTGAAGATGGACAAACATAATTGTGAATTAATACAATAAACATACCATTTGAATGACCCTATAAAAACTCTATAGAAACCGTCAAATCAATATATATTATTATATCGGTTGTACGTTGTTTTTTCAATATACAATCAGTTTCTTATTTTGATATTTAATTTTCTTTTCATATTTATTAATTATAATAATATAAAAAAAAATTGAAAAGTTTCACATAAGACCAAGATGTATTATAAATAAGTTTTTTATCCCTATCAGGTATACCATATCTAAATATAGAATAAAAAAGTAATGAAAATACACAGACACAATTATATTTGGACAAGGGCATGACCGCTATAATGGAAAAGATGACCGCTGCGGTCATATCTTTTAAATCTTTAAATTATATAAAATACAAGCATTATGAAATAACTTTGATTCACGACATAAGCTATTACAATGTTATTACGTACGTATATGTTTATGTATATAAAGTTCATAACACCTCACTCACAGTTCCTCTCTGACTCCGCTAACTGAGCGCGTTATTTGTGAATACGTTGTTCCAACAACAGTGAAGTTGGTCCGCTTACAACAGCGAAGCGGAGGTACGCTAACTACTAAGTTCTAACTAAATGTTTATACGGAACACGAAATATCCGGGAATATATTGAATAAATTATATATAGTTTACAAAATATATATTATTGTCATTGTCAACAAAATATACATGATTTTTCTAATTTCACGCTATATACCTAGCGGAGTAGCCCGAGGGAATGGTGCGCCAAACCCTAAAGATTCAGCATACCTTTTTCACCTTGTCCGCAAATAAATACATGCCTTCTGGGGAGTTCTTATACTTTTTACCTGACCTTCCTCCAGTATCGTAGATATTGTGCTTACGAAGGCCAACCGAGGTCTCCCACTCCTTCTATTATCGCTTTCTTTCTTTTTTTTTTAATTTAATCGACTTTTGCAATTATTTTTTGGATTTTGGGTTTGGTAAATTGTGTTTATTTTGCGAGTGTTAATCAAACGATCTTTCAGCAAATTCCAATGTTTGTTTTTATCTCGTCTTAGTGTTATATAAACTACTTTGGGTTTAGAGAAAGTCCCTTACGAGTATCGTCTAGTAATGTACCGCTAGGTTCACTTTATAGCGTCGTTAAACTATAGTTCATCTCATTAAAGGTATTAAAATTTTAATAAAGTTATTTTTTTATATATATTTTTTTTAGATTAACAAATTTAAATATACGTTAATATTATAATATATTATTAGTATGTTTTTCCTTAAACTGGTAGTACAAATTATGGTACAGTGGGCTATATGGAATTTTCTATTTTTAGATGTTATAGCTAATAACATCTTTTAATAAATAGATAAGCCAATATTAAACAAACTTTTCAAAAAGCACAAGCTAGTTACTTAGATTAGCGAAGACTCTCCAGCTTTACGACGTAAGTATATATACATATTTAATTAAATTAATTGTATAATTTGATTTACACCTTTCGTCTCGTCATAATAATAATAGGCCTTTATTTCTATGACTTGATAATAAAAAGTACAAATATATGAAAGCAAACTATATCAAAACATATTCAAGACAAAGCCCCTTTCCGGGTATAGGCCTCCTCCATACTTTTCCAAACTTTCCTGTCTTGTGCTAATTGTATCCATTCTTTCCCAGCAACTTTAATAATGTCTTCTACCCAGCGGTCTTTAGGTTTTCCCACCTTTCTTGTTCCGCTTGGACCTATCCACTTGGTGAGGCGCTTTGTCCACCGCTTTGTATCGTCTGCTGTCCGACCTACATGACCTGCCCATTTCTATTTGAGGATTCGCGTGTATTGTACTGCGTCAATTATTTTGGTTTTCTTTCTTATACTCTCGCTCCTTTGTTTATCTCTTAACTTGATTCCTAGGAGGCTTCGTTCTATTGCACGCTGAAAGGATCGTATTTTCTTTTTTATTTTATCCGTATCCAGGTTTGTGCGCCATAGGATAGAGTATGGTAGCAAGTCGAACTTAAGATGTTTTTTTCAAATGTAGAGGCAATTTTGATTTCAATATATCCTTTAAACTCCAGTATTTTTGCCAGGTTATATTAATTAGACGCTCTATTGCATCTTCATGCCTCGATTTCTTGAAAAATATTTGTTTCCCTAGGTAATTTCAAATCAAATTTTATATTTTTCTTTTTTCCTAATTATAAATTACCATTTAAAAACAGTGAAATATATATTTTTTTAAAAGTCTTATTTTTACTATTTAATAGAAAATAAAATTCTATACAATATTCTTACAAAATACCGTAAGAACCGCGTCTTAAGAAAGAGTGCTCAAAGACATCTTTGTGGACTGACCCCGCGGAGTTGAATGACAATGATCGTCTTCAGCTTAGTTAAATGTCAGCATGTTTTGTTAAGAAATAAAAAGCTTTTTCAAAATATTCTTAGAAAAGTCGTCTTTGTGGCGCTTTGTAACGTTCTTTCTGCGTAAATATATAACAAAACCTTCATAACAATATTAAATAACAAGAACAGTACCGGGACTATAAGATCATATGAGATCATAACTCAGAGCGCCGCCGCCTGCGTGTGTCTCTGGCAGACTTCATATCTCGTATATGACATATTTTGTTACTGAAAAACACATTCTCATTAAAACCGTGTAATAAATTTAGTTAATTATTTGAGCGACCCGACGTTTATTAATTTGCTGGCTCCATTGATCACAATTTGAATATAATATGGTAGTTTATTTGTTACTATACCATACCATGTTATAATTGAACACAATTTGAACATGGTATGGTATAGTAACATATGAGGTTAATTTCGTTTCTTCGCTCTGGCAACAAGACAAACAAAAACAGCGTAGCGTTGATAACTGCATTTTAACACGTACATTTATCTTAAAAAATTGTGAAAGTTGAGGAAGGATGGATGTAATCTCGATGCTCGTAGGTTCTATCCCGCTTGGGGGAGATGGTTTTTTAACCTCGCTCCGATGGCACAAAGTGTAGCGTTGACTTTCGACAGACAAACACACACACACACATTGTGAAGTTACAAGTATATTATTTAACTTAAGAAAACGGAAAATTTGATAATGTTTATAAAGAAAAAGTGTAAACGATATCAGCGAGATTTGAACGTGCGGCGCGAGTCCTTAGTGTGGATTAACATTTTAAAAACAAAAATAAAACGATACAGCGTCTAATCACGATGCCGCAGTGACACATATGTATCTATAAATAAGGCACTGGGAAATTCATGTTTTTGGTGCGGACAGCAAATTTGTTTTTTTAATTATTTTGTATAATTTTTACTTAACAGTCCTACTCGTACATACGTAAAGTAACCTTTACACATACATAGTACAAATATTGATAAACTTTACCATAATATTGTCTGTAAAAAATCATGAATCATATATATTTTAATTACCAAATATCTATGTTTCTTATATTATTTTCATAATAGTTTAAAAAAATTACAACCACAGAAAAAGTATTCAGTAGTATTGACATTAAAACTAAGACCAAAAAAAAAATCTTACTAAAGTCCAGTACATCGTAGACGTACATCCCTCGTAGACTATTTAAAAGTTTCAAGTAACGTTTACAAAGTGACCGTTCTTCGCCACCCTTTGCTTCCCCTGCATGCCCTCTATGTCATATTTAAAGGAATATTTATTTTATTGATTATGATTGTAAATTTCATTTGATCTTTTTCCTATACGAATATATCAGGGTAGTCAGAGGGCCTAGTCAGGGGGTCAGCACACGTCGTTCTTACCTCAGATTTTATGCACGATAGCTTCTAAGATATTAACATTATTATTATAATACCTTTTATTAAGTGTGAAGTAAAAATTAGGTAACTCAACGTCACTATTTCTCTAACCGTAAATTATTAAAACATATTATATTCAAAATAAGTATTTAATTGACAACCAATACGGGTTAAATAAAACAACCTTTTGTCATAAAACGTCGTCGTAATTACCTAATATTTAGTATAATTTAATATCATTGTATTATAGCGCTCTAGTTTATAATTAAGTAAGCGTGTCAGCTCTAAGTGACACTTCACACGAACATTGCTGACGGCGGAGTGCACGAGAATATGTTCCAAACAAGAACTATGTGATTTTATTTACTACAGCTTTTTACTCCCTACAGCTTAACGAAGAAGCTTCGAGAAATTATTCAAGGACCTAATATATGTGTTGAATGTACATAATGATAAATACGACAAAATCAAATATGTCACAATAATAGTAACTCTACTAATAATACTAACTCTCGATTCGGCTCACACTTTATGTACACATTCTCTGATTTTACGATGGTGTACTTTTATGATGTAACAAAATAAATGACATCTCTGGCCTTTATCGTATCGCAGTGGAATAATATCTGACTAAACGCAATGGTTGTAGATTCGATGCTCACTCGGCGGAAATATATTTACATAAATCAATCAGAGTGTCGAACACTAGGTTCCAAAGTTCCTTCTGCCTACTCTACCATGTCAAGGATACAGAGAAAAAATCCATCCTCACATAATTATCCCGAGTAGGTATCGATAGCACTATCACCGCGTTACCACACGATCCATTAAATACTATGTAATATTATCATTTATGTCTATATGTATAATAATCTGTCCACTAATCATAATAATGTACATAGTTGATACAAAATACGATGTCACAATCAGCCTCCCCAGTCATCACCCGTCACGTGTCAACTGACCACATGTCGTATTACATTACACAAATTAACGTTATTATTAGTATTGTTAATATGATAATTGTTACATTATTATATAATAACATGAATATATTAGCTCAAATTACAAGTATGAGAGTTGTTAGTATCACTATCGATAGGTTCAATGTTCAATTGAGTTTTGTAACGTAGAGGTTGTGGCTACAATTTCCATTCTTTGAAACGAATGAGAGATATGTATATGATATATTTAATTCGGACCTATAGTTACTAAGATTATTGCATTGAGTTCAACAAACTGACTATACGTGTAGTATTAATACAGTTGTAAAAGTATACAATATATAACAAAACAACATAAAATCTTCTATTTAAAGTATCACACTTGCGCGTACTTGGCGGTAAGGGCGGGCGGGAGACGTCAGCGCGGTACTAAAGGCCGACTTTATAGCGGTATTTGGCAAAGAGTTTTAGGATTGCGGGTAAACGACGTCGCTCTAAGCGTACTGATACTTCGCTCACTAATTTTGTATTTATATTGGACCACTTTTAAAGAGCTTTACATTAAGTTTTGTATAGGAAAGCTCGGGGAAAACAAAGGACATTATTTCCTTTCCATGTTATTACATATTATATTTTAAATTTGGTCTCTAAACACGTAATACCACCTGTATCTGTGCAAAGTAGGTAATAGCAGTGCCGTAGAGCGAATGGAGTGTGCTCACTCTGTAATGTGCGGAATACGTCATAAAGCTAAAAAAAATATAAATAAACAAAAAATATACTCTCCTACCGGAACAGGGAAAACTAAATAAGATTCCAAGATTTATTCGACAATAGTTTAATCTACTTTGTCATAACCACGAAAGGTTTCTCTTCAACAGTTCTCATTAACTGCACCAACATCCAGCTTAGTCTTAATTATGTGGTTGTGAAAGTAAATTGCCCTCGCGTCGCCGCAGTGTATGTACGTGTATACAACATAATTATGTTAATTACGGTGTCAAATGTACTGTAGCGAAGGCATTTGAATAAATTATTATTTAAACATTTTTCAAAACTTTATTTAACTCGAATTACACTATTATTGACTAATCTCAATTAGTTTGATATTCTTATATCATTGTCACTTTTATAACAAGAGAGGCCTGTCGTGGCGCAGCGGCACAAGAGTGTGACTGTAACCGACAGTTTCTGGGTTCGATCCCCAGTCGAGGAAATGAAATATTTAATATTTTCAATTAAAATATTTAATGTTTCATTTCTTCGCTCTGGTAATAAGGCAAAGCGCGGCGTTGAGTTCCGCCACTCAACACGCATGGGGAACGGAAGTGGATCGGAGTGTCATAACACTAGGTTTCACTTCCGTTCCCCCTGCCTACCCTGCCTAGTGCGGGATACAGCGTGAAGCTGAAAAAAAAAAAGCTTTTATAACAATATCTCCAAGTTAAAATTTTTTAGCTAAGTAAATAAACATTTTGTTGCATTTTTTAAATACTAAAGGATTTAATTGAAACAAGCACGATAAATATATATATATATATATATATATATATATATATATATATATATATATATATATATATATATATATATATATATATATATATATATATATATATATATATATATATATATATATATATATATATATATATATATATATATATATATATATATATATATATATATACATATATATATATATATATATATATATATATATATATATATATATATATATATATATATATATACATATATATATATATATATATATATATATATATATATATATATATATATATATATATATATATATATATATATATATATATATATATATATATATATATATATATATATATATTAATAAATATATGTGTGTAAACGAAGTGCGTGACATTTCATTCAATATTTAGATTAAATTTAATCTTTAATAACTATCATGTATAATCTGTGAAAGTTTAGCGATAGCTATGACGTTAACGTAATGACATAATACAGAGAAACGTTAATATTTTTAAAACCAAGAAAGAAGAATTGATTTTTATATTTGAATAACACGAACTGGTGAAGCAATAGCTTTAAATGTTGTTTCTCTTTTCAGGTGAGATTGTGATTGATTTAACGTTAAAGAATATTTGTAATACTATTAACGTTTGTTAATGTAATAAATCTCTTTTCAGAGCAACGCAATTGTAGTTATAGTTTTACTGTTCACCCTAATATCCAAGGATAATAATAAAACACTTTATATATATACATAAATAAAAATTCACTACACTGAAATTTTAATTTTATTACGTTTATGAATTGGTTCAGTAATGGTGAAAGACTCTAAAATGAACTCTCAGTAAAACATAAAAACTTACAATTTTCTGGCTGAAAAACCACAGGAAGCCCTTTAATGAACAAAAGGGTCGGTGTGCGGAGTTACGGATTACTATTAATTAGTGCGTCGCAATGATCTAAGAGGCTTTTGAATAATCATCGTCGTAACTCGAGTGAACGATATAATTCGAAAAGTCAAAGTACGTCCTGTCATTGAAGCTTTCTAGCTTCAATAACTTCAATGACTTGTAGTTATTAAATTTAGTGATCTTCATAATTATACACTAGCGTGTACTCGCAGCTTCGTCTGCGATATCTAATAGAAATAGCTGTGACTGAATGAAACATAACAGGCTGTAAGTGCTTGAGGTCATTCTGACCGCAGATACAGTGGTATACATCGATAAATATATTATTATGAAGATATAGCAATAGAATAAAGCCTTCTTTGGTAACTGAGTTATCTAATACAAAAGAAACTTTTACAAATACACATTTAATGAAATATCAAATCTTTCGGTATAAATAAGAGACATGAGACCAACATACGTACTACTAACATACGTAACCCTCGAAAATTCAAATTCAAAATACTTTTAGAACACACCTCGTACTTTAAGTAGAAATAGAAAATGTATACAAAGATTACGAAAATAATATACAGTTTGATTCCGGACCTTATTTTTAAATGCTGGAAGGAAGTGTAAAAACGCCCCCGTCTCAGATTTGCGTCTGAATTCAAGACATTTAGGGTTAAATTAATTTGATATTCCTGGACTCAGCTTGAAGAGACATTAAATCTGCACCAACTGGATTTACGACAACTTACCCAAAGCGCCCTTAATTCATTTCTCTCTCAATTGTTCATAGAGAAATTGTTCGTTGAGCGGCGAAACTAAACGCCGCGCTTTGCCTCGTCACCAAAGCGAGGAAAAATATTAAATATTTAATTTCTGTAAGTGATGACCGACCCAAAGACCATTCAGTCAGATATACTCCCACTACCGCACGAAGGCTTTAAAATTGTATTTCAATTTAATATTTTTACATTTAATATTGAAGTTTCAAAGCGCTCGTTATTCATGAACGTTGTCTATCATACATTGACTGTAGGCAATTGTTCCAGTCCACGTAACGGCTTTATGACACTATTTGATTGAGGCTCGTCCATATAAAAGTGAAATATTTTCATAAAGTAAACTTATCTGCGAGAGAACACAAAGCTACCGGCTTACCGGCTAACCTGATAGTGTTTCCAAATACTGTACTATTTTCATATATCGCCTGTGACTGCAACTAAATATTCAATTTGTAATTGAAATGAACTTGTAGGCAAAGCGGGACGTTGAGGTTCGCCACTCAACATGCAACGCCTCAAATTCAGCGGAAACTCTGGAACGGAAGTGGAACGGAGTGTTTTAATACTAGGTTTCCAAGGTTACTCAAGGTAGGCCTTGCCGCGTGCGGGATACAGCGTGAAGCTGAGTATATTGTAAACTAAATCACCAGCACAATGTAGAGTCGTTTAATAAATACTAACGTTTTCGTGACTTCCTGTGAACATGATATTTATACTCTCATTCAACGACATTCAATACTTCAAGAATGATGATCTTTTTCACAATTATGAACGAATAATTTTTAAGGATATATATATTTATTCCTCTAAGACGGTATCGAATCCACAAGCCTTGCTTACGACGTTACGCCGTCCCGCAGCGCTGAGACGGTTTTATACAAAATTAATAATAATAATAATACATCGTTTATTTAAGATAAAAAAATATAAAAAACAATTTATAACGATAATAACTGCATTAGTTGTAAACTGTGTCAATATACAAAACAATAATACAAAAAAAATAACTATATAATTCATAAAAAATCCTATGCACATCTCTTGGCCTTTCAAGAACAATATTTCTAGCGGAGCGATAATAACATTTCCCACCTGTGAGGAGCACTTATGGATAGCTGTAATGTTTCAAGCGTGAAACTAATCTAATCCTAAGGAACTTATACAAGTTCTTATATAAATTCCCGCTAGATGCTCTGTCCCCACTTCCTTCATAACTTCAAGACATAATAATAAAAGTTTCAAAAGCTTATTAATACACCGACAACCGTACCCGAATCAATACCCACCAAATCAAACTAAGACAAAGAATTCTATTTACATGAATGGCAATTACAACTCGAGCTAAACTGAAAACCTATAAAACAATGATTAACATCTCAAAATCTTATTGTAAACGGTTACGGGTTCGATATTTACTCGGCCGGATGCTTTATATTCTTTTAGCAATAAAAAGACGAACACCAAAGAGTGGCGTTGTCTTACGTCGCTCAATATCCAATGTCAAAGTGTCTGAATACGCCTTATGTTCATGCTATGAATAGGATACGCGTGATTCTTGCAGATGGATGTGTGATCGTGATGCTCCGTCGAAGCGGGAGTTAGTTTGATGAGAGGAGCGCGTTTATGACCTTATTACTTGGCTAATGAGATAAATGTTACTCAGAGTACGTTTAATGACTGAGGGTCGATAATTAACGTTAAATAGCTGACGAGAGCTTCGTATTACTACTGGTGTGAACATTAGTATGGTTTATTGGATATACTATTTGTAAGTCATAAGGCCATCGTGGCGCAGTTAGACACCGTTGGACTGTAAGTACGATGGCGGGTTTGATCTGTACTAGGGGAAATCATCGTATTTTTATATTTAACTCACCAGGGCGTATGTGCATTTTAGGTTATAATATTATGATAATTAATAATTTATAATACCAATATCAAATAATGAAAGTTACTACGCACGGGAGTTAGCAATATATCACCACGTACCAGAGCATGTGTGTAACATTTATTGTTAATGTATCACTCGTTTAGTTATATTGATGCTTCAACTTAGAAACTCACACACTTGAGTAAATTATATTGTTGTGTAATTGAATCAAATATCGATAAGATTTAAGTAAGCTTCAGATGATTTAGTATAGTAGGTTAGTAAGATAAAGAAAGGTGTTGGGTTGCGTCAAGTAACACTTAACATCTCGAAATTGAACAAAGAAGTTTCCTGACAGAATGTTTTATCTTTCACACAGTGAATATGTAATCTGAGATGGTGCCTGACGTGGCGCTAAGGTATGTGACTGTAACTGCGACAGCCAGTAGGTTTTATCCCAATTCGATATAATGAAATATTTATGATTATCTTCATTATGGTAACAAGGAACCCATTTCCTTATTACCATAATGCTGCCGATCCCCAAAACGGAAGCATTTGGAAATCGACTAAACAAGAGCGGAGTGTCTTTAAACACAAGTTACATCTGCCAACCATCCCATGTGTGGGATTAACGTACCTGTATCTGAAGAAACAAGAGTGATTTCTCGAGAAATTCGTATTCGTTTATTTTCAAATAACAAAATACACACGAAAATGAAACTGATATTATAAGTAACTTTTCTTTAAAACATATTTTTTAATACAATATATAAGAATAAAACACACAAAGAAAGAAAAAAAGACTTGTACTCTAAGAACATAATTTGTGAGGTAAATTTGATGAATCAGTTCGGACTCTTGAAAGCTCGCGTCTTAAAATACAAAGAAAGTTTACATAATTTTTATAAATTTTCCGCCAAGAAGTATGCAACTCCATTAAAGTTATGATAAAAACTAAATGTTTTATGCAATACTACTTAAGAACAAATACAAAAATTAAAGATTTTATTAGAACAAAGAATTATTTTTTTTTTTTAGTTTGATTTTGTATCCCTAGGGGGATAGCCAGAAAGAACGGAACGCCAAACGCTACGTTATCAGCATACTTATTCCGCCTTGGCCACAGTCATTAACCTCTATAACAACTTTCGGAAGGTATTCATGCTTTTTACGTGACCAAAAACAGTATCGTAGACACTCGTCAACCTCCTCTCTACTATCTACCTTTATATGGAACATAATAAGCGATCGCAATGCAGATTTTGTTTATGAACAAAAATTTATACAAAATGTCTCTTTGATAAAAAAAACTTTAAAATTAAAGAGTTGTAAAATTTACGCCTGAGGAGTATAAATATATTCTCGTTCTCACATAAAAGTTGAAAGTTATATATTAATTAAGAATGAGTTAAGTTTTTATCATAGCATTTGCACTTGTATTGATAAAACACTATATTTTTTTGTAAACATTTTGCGCGGTTAATGAAGTAGGAAAAGATAATCCAGCGTGTAGAAAAGAAGAAGAAATAATATCTTGCCAAAAATCCCCAGCAGTTACCCAGCCTGAGCCGTAGGAGGAGCCCTTGCCGCCGACGATGTCCTCTCAAGCAGCCACGTACCGTTTGCCTGCTAACTCGTAAAGAAAAAAAACGTTATGATCGAACCAGCACCATTGCGCTTACTGTCAGACAATTCCCAATTGCGTCACTAGGACGTTGTAGTATCTTAATGATATTCGGTATATTTACAGCTTATTTTCCCTTAATGGCATCTTTTTTACGAGTTCTACCAACTTTTATGTCGGAATGAAAGATTCCCCACAAACCTCTTTCGTCTTCCATTAACTTTATATGTAAAATAGGACTATATCACTTCGAGTCATGATTAGCATACTAATAAATTTATTTTATTTGGGTACATTAAATATTTTAAATTGACAATAATTTTATATCTTTTATTTATCTTAGAAATTGCTGTGGTAATCATTAAAAGATTATTATTATTACATGCGGACTTAACGTCACGCTTTCGAGAATATTAAACATTTCTTCTCTTTGAGTGGATCTAGGCTTCTAGTTTTGCTAGAGCTATTAATTTTATCTATGCTAAATAAATTTATTATTGGTTAATTCAGCTATCGAAACTTTAAGCTTTTATCTATAACAATATCTTCATATTTATTTCGATGTCTACTGTACCTGCGGTCAGAATTACCTCAATAATTCATAATGTGTTAGGTCTCATACATTCATAGTTATTTCTTTTAGATATCGCAGACGCAGCTGCGAGTACACGCTAGTGTGTAATAATGACACAGCATAAAGTCAATACAATTCTAGCTGAAGGATGTATACAAACAGGAGATGTGGCCCCGCCAGCCCATGTTTTATATTGTTTATTTATTCTTACAGTAATAGAAGTGTGAAGGACCGCTGAGAGAGAAGCAAGGAGATGGAGGCTTCACCAACAAGACGTATTTTGATCTTCTGAATTTTTCGTTCACTTGAATTAAGACGATAATTAATCAAAAGGTTGATCTTGGCGATGCACAATTTAATATTAATCCGTAACGACGCTGACCTTCTTTCCGTTCCCTTCTAACAAAGTATATTGTTTTTTTGTCAAAATGCAAGTTTTTGTATATTATTTTGAGGCAATTATGTTAGTGGAAGAGTGTTACACTATAAGTCTTACAGCTTATTTAATGTGTTCATTTTAATGTCTAGATACTCTATTTAATTCTTTTTTCTCCGCTGTTTAACCTATTTTATAAATACATTTATAACGTAAAATAAAACTGTAATTAATGCACAGCCTAAATAATAGCCTCAATAACTTTTCTAAATTAATATTTTTCTTGCCTGGGTGTGGATAATATAAATGTTACTTTTAAATTAATAAAATATAAATATAATTTATGGAACTTCTTTATAATTTAAAGTAAATGTAAAATATAATCTGGCGTAAAAACACGTTTCAACGTGATGAAAAATAGCTTGTAAATGTCAACTTTGCCCTTTGAAGGGTTTCAAGCGAACTTTCATAGTCGTATACATGTCGTATAGAGAGTTTCAGTCGTTGAGACTGAAATTCATGCTTACAATGGGATAAGGCACTTTATAATTAAACTTTTTGCTTGAACCTAGTAAAATCTATATTAATATTATAAAGATTATAAGAAGATAATTTGGGATCATATTAAACATTTAATAAAAAAAGTGTAAATCTTTCTTTACCTATCTTTAGACAGTATTTGTTATTATTAAGTTAATTAATGAATATAGAACTACAATAAGAACATCACAACATTATATTTTAAATAAAGGTCACCTACCTTTACTCCAATGTCACTTTGTTTCACTTCTTGGAGTCATAATAATGATGTAAAAGTATTCTTTCATCACTCGCTTATGTGACGCAGTTTGAATAGAACATTATTTATGTCTAAAGCATATAAATAAAACGTTTGACTCTGAAATAGCGATATACCTCTACTGGGAACGGATCTTTCGTAACTTAAGGGCTTATTTAATGTGGATTAAAAATACAGGATACTTTTTAGTAATCAAAAAATAATTTAAAAATGATCGTCCAACATTGTATGAAAATTTGTTCTCAAGATTATGTTTTCTTTATAAAACGTTTTAAGAATTCCACTGTTACTAATTAATGATTTAATGATGAAACCAATGTTTTGAAATATTTATAAATTAATGCTATTTTACAACAATAAAAAATAAATAACCCGTCGTAGCAGTGGGATAGTACCTAACTGTAAGTTCGATAGTCACCGTTTCAATCCCACTCAGAAGAATAACTTCATTTGATTTTTGATTATTTCGGTTGAGATTGGGGAATGGACTTCCGTTCCGACTTGAAGATTAAATATTTAATATTTTAAATTTAAATATTTCATGTTTTCAGTTGTTCTCTCTCTTATAAAGGCAAAGAGCGGGGTTCAGTTCCGCCACTCAACACATAATGCCTTATATTCGGCGGAAAGTAGAGAATGGAACGGAGTGTCACTAGGTACCTAATTTACCTCTGTCCTCCCATACATCTACAAGTACATTACTACACATATGTGAGGGGATACAGTGTAAAACCGAATAAAAAGTAATATGTAACGTTTAATTTAGCTGCAAGCTGCATATACTCGTAGTAGTGTAGTCCCCAGGCAACGCACGATATCGTAAACCTAATGAACCTATAATGACATTTTATAAAACGTCTTTGCTGTTATTATTTTCTATTACGTCTAACAAATTGAATTACTCACAGTAGTATAACGAATCCGTCTTTAAATTTCACAAGCGAATTCATTGTTTCACCTCGGATCAAACTCTGCATGAAACATTATCCATTTCATAAAGCCTTACGATACCTCCTTTAATACGCAGAAATTTCAACGGGTTCATAAAATTATCTAATAACACTCACTAAGAGAGCTGTCGTCGCGAAGAGACACGAGCATATGACTGTAAAGGTGGTGGTGAGTGGATGTAGCAGTATGTAGGTGAGGTGAGTAAATGAAAATATTAAATATTTCATTTGCATATTTAATATTTTAATTTACTCTCTATTACTCAAGTCTATATGTACGCGACGTTGAGTTCCGTCATTCAACAAGCAGTGTCTCATACTAGAGTAACAGAATATACCTACGACTACTAACTAGGTACTTTATATTGGCAAAATTATATTCTAGTTCTGATAAAACATAGCTTAGTTTTTAGCTCTAACCAAGGCTTTAGAGTTATTAAAACCGCATTCAAATAGATGTATTGTTCACTGAATATTACTTGAATTCTTCCATCCTGCCCTTGAGCAGGGGATCAGAATCAGGGCCTTTGGGCCCCCTCTCGAGGTTGCTACCTCCGCTCATTACAATGAGCGGGTCATTGGGGTGGGATTTACCCGGGGGGATTCAAACACCCGCGTGATAAAGTCGCGGGTGTAGGGGAAAAGGGCGGCGCGGGCGGGATGAGCGATGTGCCACCTGGGCGGTCAACCCAGCCGGGTGAGACCCCCGGTTGCCCGGGGGAGGCCCAGCTTAGGCGACCAGCGACCGAGGCGGCCGCTCAGGAGTCGGATTTAGGGGTGCGGGGGGAGGTCATAAGGATCAAACCTAATACAGGCGTCTGGCAGTCGAGTGCGCCGTCGCGGCGATTTCTAATATGCAGAGCGCGGCGGTGCTTCCGCCTCGACGCTGCGGCGTTCCGGAGGCTGTGGGTTCTTGACTCAGCCATTGATAATGTTCTTCATCGCCTCAAGGATGCTCAGAACTGGGTCCTTGCCCTCTCTGAGCGCAACAAGGACGTCCTTGAGGGTGTTCAGTGCCATATCAATGGCGAGTTGGGCCGGCTCGGTCGTCGGTGTTTTCTTGCCGGCGTTAGCCGACTTAGACGGCTGGGGGGCGGGGCCTAAAGTAGGGACCGCCTTGTTAGGTCCCTGACTTTTATTCCGCCTACCGCTGCGCTTCTTTTGTCTCCGGCCTCCTCTCACTGTTGCGGGGTTGGCCGGGGCCATCAGGCTGGGGGCCTGGGCTTCAGTGGCGACTGTATTGGCGCCGACGGGTGCTACGCCGGGTTTTGCACGGCGCTGTGGCTCCAGTTGCGTGAGTGCAACCGTGCCGGCTCTCTTATTCGCTGCTTCGCGCCTAAACTGCGGGCACTCTGTGAAGTTAGCCGGGTGGGCTCCCCCGCAGTTGGCGCAAGTGGCGGCGGTCTCCAGGGGCCTCGGGCATTGGTGCGCGAGGTGCTCTTCCCCGCACCTCACGCACGCCAGGCGTCTGTGGCACCCGTGGCTCGAGTGGCGGAAGGCCTGGCAGCGATGACACTGCGCAGGCCCCCTCTTCTTCCCTCTCCAGGCTTCACTTCTGATTCCCGCCATACCCATCAACTCAGTGACGTTGTAGATGCCGGGTATCGGGTCCGGGGTGCTGGCAAGGATAGCGAAGAAAACGCACCCCGGCCTCCCCTTCCTTGCCTTTATAGGGCGGACGTACTCGGCCCTAAAGCCGACCTCCGCCAGGGCCTCTGAGATTTCTTCAGGCGTCGTAGTGAGCGGTAGCCCTCTGATGGCTACCTTTTTACTTTTCTCCGCTGGCAAGGCGTACGAAAACCAAGACAGCGGTTGGGTTTTCTCAAGCTCGGAGAGGTACCGCTGTACGATGCGGTACTCTTCCTCCGAGCTGGGCGTAAATCTAACGCCGCGTCCGAAGGGTCGAGCGTTGGGGGCGTGGCCGATTTTCTCTTTGAGCGTCCTGAAGTGGGACGCCCAGTCGGGAAGAACTTCGACGACCAGCGGCGGCATTCGTGGTGTTGCAGGCGGAGCGGGGGCCCCGGCGGCGGACGTCTTTGGTTGGCTAGGGCCGGCTCTGAGGGCGTCGGCGAATGTAGCCGAGCCAGCGGCGGGCTCGCTAGAGGTTGTAGCGGGGGCGACAGGGCCGGGGGAGACGGCCTGTGCGCTAGAGGTAGCGGCTTCCGATTCGCGCGCCTCACGGGCACGCAGGCGAGGGTCGCGAGAGAGGACTCCTGGGCGCGGGGCGGTGCAGATCCTCTTGGGGGCTTCCATCACCGAGGCCTCGTCCGCGGGCCTGGGTCTTCTTACGGGCGTCGTCTGGGGTAGGGGGTCCGTACATACCCCCGCTGGTACGGGCTCTCGCCCTGCGGAGCGGTGGAGTTCCCTACCCTTGTCGTTGAGGAACATGGCAATATGTTCCATCAAGGACTGGGAGAGAACCCCGCTCTTCTGCAGCTGCGCGACGGCGATGAAGTCCGCGTTGAGCTGCGTTTCGGGCGAGAAGGCGGTGTCTACTTGCGATGGCGCAGAGGGAGACCGCTTGGGTCTGGTTTCTGTAGTTCTGGCGGCAGGGCGGGAGGCCCGCTGCGGAGTCGGCTCTTGAGGAAGAGGCTGGGGCTGAGGCGTGACACGGCCCGCAGGAGGGGCGGGTGACACGGTCGGCGAGGCACCGGAAACACCGGCAGGACGCGCGGTAGTATCGCGCACCTGCAGTGTCCGGCAAAAATCCTCGATTGCAGCCTTCTTCTTCTTCGCAGTAATAGCATCTGAACTGAATATTAAACAAATATTTAGTAAATACTTTTTTCTTATGGAAAAGACAAGGAAAACTTGTGTACGGTTTACCTGATGGTGAGTGATCACCGTCGTTAACGGCCACGTGTAACACCAGGGGAGCTACACGTGCGTTGCCGGCCTTTAAGGTGTATATAATAAATATTTTTACATCGTCGTTTTTACGACACGTCAAACTTATAATAACCTTTATTTTGTATCGGGGATTAAAAAATGGTGTGTCTTAAACATTATTTGTATTTCCAATACTTATCATGATAATTAAAGCGACGGCTTCATTTATCTTAATTTGTGAGCTTAAATTTAAACATTTTATATAAAGTGCTTTTAAAACGTTCTGTTCAATACAAATTAATGCAACGAAACTTACGCTTTTAAATGTAACTTAAGTATTACGTGTAAATTGCAAAGACGTAAAAGCTTCAAAAGTAATAAATGTTGAAATAACGCTGCTCTATGTTTTTACTTAAATCTGGTATTAAATCCATTTGCTCCTACATTCTGCCTCATAATTTTTTTTTTTATAGAAAAGACAAGGCAAACGAGCGTACGGGTCACCTGATGGTGAGTGATCACCATCGCCCACGGCCCCGTGTAACACCAGGGGAGCTACAAGGGCGTTGCCGGCCTTTAAGGTGGAGGTAGACGCGCTTTTTGAAGGTACCCATGTCGTATCGACCTGGAAATACTGCCGCGGATAGGTCGTTCCACAGATGTGTGGCGCGTGGAAGAAAATTCCTACGAAACCGCACAGTAGTCGAATGCCACGTGTCCAGATGATGTGGATGGTACTTTAGTTTGTGACGTACTGTGCGGTTGGAAAATTCGGCGGCAGATATCAAGTCAAACAGTTCTCCAGAACTATATATAATATCCCCGAGAGTACTTTGAACTCCCTACAGGGAGGAGTGGATACATCCACTATACCTATAACATTTACATCTGCAAAAAGAGTTTATCTGTTTAACATGTTATAACTTATTGTATTGTTGAAGCAAATTGTAATGTGGGAAATAGAGTCTTATAATGACACATGCAAAAAACAAAGATCTGTTCAAGGATCAAGTGTACTTAATTAATTTCCAAAGTATTTAGTGTATACTAAAAAACTTCCTACAAAATGACATCTGTATGTCTGTCACCTGGCTGTATCTCAGTAGCCGTAACAGCTAGACGGTTGATATCATCATATCATCTATGAAGTATTTCTTATTTTTCTCTAACATTATACTAAAAATTGGAACAATAATAAAAATTGAAGATTGTCTCTATACAACAATTGTGATTTTTGGTTATTAACAAAGAGCTGTATGTTGTATACTTACGATACATCCCAGTTGCGAGTTTAATTACCAGTTTGCGAAGTTAAAAAGCAACATTAGGATTATCACAATAAAAGTTATGGATTTAATAAATAATTTAAAGTACTCAACTTAACCACCGTCAATAATTATCCTTGTAGTGCAGCGTGGTCTGACCGTAAACGTAGATGTTGTGGGCTTGACTCTCACTCGGTGGAATAAATCTTTAGAGCATGCGGTAAGTGCTAACGTAATTCGTTGTGGCATAGAAATAAAGTATGTATTTATATTAATAATAAATTAGTAACATTGGAATTCCAAAAACATTTTATAAAAAAAAAACATAATCTTGAGATTAAACTTTCATACAATGTTGGACGATCATTTTACATTATTTTTTACTACTAAAAAGTATCCTGTATTTTTAATCCACGTTAAATAGCCCTTAAGCTACGAAAGATACAATCCCAGTAGAGGTATATCGCTATTTCAGAAACAAACGTTTTATTTATAGGTTTAAGACATAAATAATGTTCTATTCAAACTGCGTCACATAAGCGAGTGACGAAAAAATACTTTTACATAATTATTATGACTCCAAGGAGTGAAATTAAGTGACACTGGAGCAAAGGTACTTGACCTTTGTTTAAAATATAATGTTGTGATGTTCTTTTTCTAGTTTTATATCCATTAATTAACTTAATATTATCAAATATTGTCTAATGATAGACGTAGAATAGGATTGACATTTTTTAAGTAAAACGTTTAACGTGACCTCGACTTCTCTTCCTGTAATTTTTATAATTTTAGTATAGTATAGAAGTTCAAGCAAAAACAGTTTGTTTATAAAGTGCTTTATCCCATCGTAAGTAAGCATTATTGTCTCAACGAATGAACCTTTCTATACAACGTATATACGACAATGAAGTTCACTTGAAACCTTTCGAAGGGCAATAGATAGATGACTTTGACTAGCAACTGAATGAACTCAACTGACCTGAATGAGACTTGCTTAGCAGTTTGTAAATTGAAACGTGTGTTTTTATTCTCAATTATCATTTAATTGTATTAAATATTTCTTCTTCTTGACAAAGTCCAATTTATCAAGGAGAAGAAATATTTAATATTCTCGTAAGCGTGACATTAAGTCCACATGTTATGAAGTGTGTAGCCTAAAGCAACTCTTTGTCTTATCTTAATATTATCAGAGCTAGGAAATTAAACATTTAAAATATGATATACCTTCTCTATATAAAATTTTATTATCCACGGCAATTTGTAATATATTTGGAATATATAAAATTATTGTCTACTTAAAACATTTTATGTGCCCATATTTATATAAGTATGCTAATCATAGCTCGAAATAATATAGTCCTATTTTACATATATAGTAAACGAGTGATTTGTGGCGAAATTGTCATTTCTCCATAAAAGTTGGCAGATCTCGTAAAAATATGCCGTTTAGGGAAAATAAACTTTGAATATACCGAATATCATTAAGATACTACAACGTCTTAGAGACTTAATTGGGAAGTCTCTGACAGTAAGCGCAATGGAGGTTTGATCATAATGGTTTTTTTTCTTTACAAGTTAGCAGGCAAGCATTACGTGGCTGCTTGAGAGGACATCGTCAGCGGCAAGGGCTTCTCTTGTAGCACAGGCTGGGTAACTATTTTCGGCAAGAGACTTCTTCTTCTTCTCTACACGCTAGATTATCTTTGTCTATATCATTAACTGTGCAAAACGTTTACAAAAAATACCATGAATCATCAATATAAGTGCAAATGTGATGATAAAATCTTAACTCATTCTTAATTAATACAAAAATTCCAACTTTTATGAGAATAAGAGAATATATTTAAACTCCTCCATGCATTTCATTTACGCTGTGATCAGAATTGGGTTAGCCGGTAGCTTTCTTGTTCTCTCGCAGCTTAGTTTGTTTTATGAAAATGTGCCAATTTCAAATGGACGAGCCTCTATCAAATAGTGTCATAAAGCCGATACGTGGACTGGTACAATTGACTACAATCATTGTTGATAGATCGTTCATGAAACACGAGCGCTCTGAAACTTAAACATTCAATATAAAAATATTAAATTTAAATATAGTTTTAAAGCCTTCGTGGCGCAGTGAGATTATATCTGACATGATGTTCGTTGGGTCGATCATCACTCACAGAAGTAAAATATTTAGTATGTTTTATTTCCTCGCTTTGGTGACGAGGCAAGCGAGCGCGGCGATCAGTGTCGCCGCTCAACGAGCAATGTGTCTATCAACAATTGAGAGAGAAATGAATTAAGGGGCGCATTGGGTAAGTTATTGTAAATGCGGTTGGCGCAGATTTAATTTCTCTTCAAGCTAAGCCCAGGGAAGAGAAAGCGCAATATAGAATTCAAATATTTAACCCGCAATGTCTTGAATTCAGACGCATATCTGAGAAGGGGGCGTTTCGACACTTCCCTCCAGCATTAAAAAAAACGTCCAGAATCAAACTGTATACTATTATCGTAACCTTGGTGTACATTTTCTATTACCATTTACACTAGAACAGTGTAAAATATGAGGTGTGTTCTAAAAGCATCGAAAATTTTGAATTTTCCTGGGTTACGCATGTATATTCGAATTGATTTCTTTGTAGCGTTATGTTGGTCTCATGTCTCTCATGTCTCTCATTTATACCGTTAAGTTCGGTCATTTTGAGTGTTCGTCATTGTTTGCGTAATTTGCACGGAGCAATCCACCAGAAACGCCCGCTTCTGTGGAAGAACAATAATCGGCTTTTGCTCCCTGTGACTTTTTCTTTTTTCTGAAACTGAAAAAGCCCATGAAAGAACCTCCCTTTGCTACGATTGGTGACATAAATATGACATCGAAAGAGGAGCTGAAGAAGATAAGAAAATTTGAATATTAACGTTGTGCATTTTTGATATTTTGGAATGATTATGGAATCATTTTACACAAATTACTTTAATTATTAGTATGAAAGTACTATCATATATGAGGTAGAATACAATATTCATTTATAACGCTATCGTACACAAACATTACATTTGACATAATTCGCCGCGCCGTAGAAAGAGAGGGGCATACTTCCATTCTTACGCCACGGCAACTGTTTACTCTCCGCGTCTTACGAATGTTCAATCAGGTCACGTGTCCTGACGCGAGTTTAGAAGTTTTTTACCCATTCCAAAAAAAGTGCACTACGCCGCTAAAAGAATTTCACTTCAAAAAAATGCTTTTTGATTTTATTCGAAAATGAAATAATTAAAAATAATACACAAAATTCACGATACTTTTTGAACACACTACGTATAATAAAAAAATAAATAAGAAAATTACAGTATAAATGAGGTGTCACACAATTATCTACTCTCACGATATACCGACTGACGATTAACTGCAGGCGAGCGTGCGCCCTGTACTTAACGAGGGAAGGAAATTTATGAATATTTTGGCTTTTAATTCCTTATTTATTGTTTATGTAAATTAATGACCTCGAAGGTGGCACTAGTTCAATAATTTGTCAGGTAGAGTAGACTTCGGACAGTCGAGATAAGTGCATTTTAAACGTATAAAATTTTCCTATCCCAAATACTGCCCTGAGCTCGTCACATGTAAGTTTCAACGAAGCACCGAGAATCCATGTAATTCTACGTATTCATAAGCAAATATTCATAATCACCAAAAACGTCTAGTAAGCAAAAAAAATCAACGAATCTCATAGAAAGATAAAGCACCGTTTCGTCTTAGGAGCCGTCCATTAATCACGTGACGTATTTTGTAGCATTTTTATGATTACGTTCATATACTAACAAAGGTTTAAACGTCCATATATTGACAAAAGTTAGACTAAACTAAATCACATATGCATACATAGATGAAATTTATCATATCTTGTTTTCAAAATAGGTTAAATAAAAGTGACTCTTTAAAATAATATTTTCAATACAATGTGTAACTTTATTGAACTGCGCTCTAAGAAACGTAACTACTGAAAAGTTAGCGAGTCGCGTCAGACTTTTTAAAGCTCGCATCTTAAAATACAAAGAAAGCTTACTTACTTTTTATAACTTTCCCACTGAGAAATATGCAACTCCATTAAAGTTTTGATAAAAAATAAACATTTTTATGCCATGCTACTTAAGAATAATACCGAGAAGCATAGATCTTATTAGATTATATATAAGAAAGATATATTTAGCCTCACGCTGTATCTCTAACAGGGTAGCCAGAAATAAAGGAGCGATAAACGCTACGATATCAGCATACCTCTCTCGCCTCCTTTACTGTCACCCACCTCATCATATATGCCCTCCGAAAGGTCCCTATGCTTTTGACACGATCTTTCAGCAGTAAAGAAGAAACTGGTCAACCGAAGTCTCCCCCTATCTCTCTAACTTTATGTGGGATATTATAGACAATATCAATATATAAAAAATGAAATAGATAACAGAACTAAATATAAGGAAAGTATATGATATTCGAAACGTTTTCATTTCCCATTCCTGGAAATAAGACAAAGAAATAAACCTTAAAGTACGTCAATCATTACGTAAAACTCGGTACTTAACGTTACGTTTTCCGTTAATATTAAATATTTAATTTCCTTAAGTGGGAATCGAACCACAATCTATCGCTTACAGTAGCTCGCTGCCTGCGCTACGACAGGTCTTCTAGTTTGCTAAATCTGTTTAATTTATATTTATGTAAAATAGTGAAGTGATTTTTTATTAAATGTGTATTTGTAAAAGTTTCTTCTGCGTTAGATAATTCAGTTATTAAAGAAGGCTTTATTCTACAACTATATATTAACCACTAGAAGTATACCACTGTACCTGCGGTCAGAATGACCTCTAGCACTTACTAGTTATTTTTATTAGGTATCGCAGACGAAGCTGCGAGTACACGCTAGTGTATAATAATGAAGATCAATACAATTCAACAACTACAATTCTAGCTTCAATGACAGGACGTACTTTGACTTTTCGAATTATATCGTTCACTCGAGTTACGACGATGATTATTCAAAAGCCTCTTAGATCATTGCGACACACTAATTTATAGTAATCCGTAACTCCGCACACCGACCCTTATGTTCGTTAAAGCGCTTCCTGTGGTTTTTCAGCCAGAAAATTGTAGGTTTTTATGTTTTACTGTGAGTTCATTTTAGAGTCTTGATATTTTTTTCACCATTACTGAGCCAATTCATAAACGTTATAACGTTATACAGCGTGAAGCTGAGTAGAGTAAAATACCAACCAATGTTTTCAGAGATCTTACCTTAGTAAGGTAAGATCTCTGAAAACATTGGTTGGTAACTTTAATTATATAAGATTTTTTTAAAAAAATATTTCAACTTAACCACGATCATTGATTATCCCTGCGGTGCTTCATGGTCTGACCGTAAACGTAGATGTTGTAGGCTTGACTCTCACTCGGTGGAATAAATCTTTAGAGCATGCGGTAAGTGCTAACGTAATTCGTTGTGGCATAGAAAAAAAAATGTAAATATATTAATAATAAATTAGTAACATTGGAATTCCAAAAACATTTTATAAAGAAAACATAATCTTGAGATTAAACTTTCATACAATGTTGGACGATCATTTTTACATTATTTTTTACTACTAAAAAGTATCCTGTATTTTTAATCCACGTTAAATAGCCCTTAAGTTATGAAAGATGGTCCCAGTAGAGGTATATCGCTATTTCAGAGCCAATCATTTTATTTATAGGCTTATAACGTGCTAGTGACCAAGTCTCGCTCACTTCGTCATTCGGCCATCGGTCTTTCGGCATATCGACAGTGCGGCCTCTTTAACCTTCCTTTCCACCCGTTAAGAGATAATGCCCGAATGTTTCCTGACGCAATACATAGGCGTAAGAACCCTGTACTTGTGTGTAAATTGCCTCACAAACTTCCACTGTGTGATGACTACATGCTACGAGTAGCTGCTACTATCGTAATACTTAATGACACTATACTTATAATAAAAAGAGCACAAGTTCTTTTATATTTATATATTTTTTTTACATTTTGTGTACTTACTTACTTATCTTCACGCTATATCCCTAGCGGGGTAGGCAGAGAGAATGGAGCGCCAAACGCTACAGTCTCGGCATACCTCTTTCGCCTCGTCCACTGTCATCAACCTCTTCATACATGCCCTCCGGCGGGTCCTCATGCTTTTTACGTAACCTTCCTCTATTATCGTCGATACTGTGTTTTTTATATTCTTACTGTGACATCCACGCTAGTACCTGCCGTTCTGTGTATCTCTTTATTGGATATGCGATCAGCTAAGCTTACTCTGCATATCCGACGAAGAGATCGCATCTCTACAGTAATAATCTTTCTTGCATTCTTCTTCTGTAATACCCACGTTTCGCTGCCGTATAACAGTGTCGGTACCAACACTGCATTGTGTACGGCCAAACGCGCAGCTATGCTGACGTTTCGCCGTCTCAACAATGCAGCTAAGGCCCCGTTAACTCTGTTACCGGCAGCAATACGCCTTTCCACATCCATTTCGTATCTTCCGTCTCTGCTAAACATAGTTCCCAGATATACTACCTCATTACTTATTATTACACTTTGTGTAAACGTCGATAAAGTAAAATTATATTAAAAACATGTCCCTAAAAAGATGCTGACAATATAAAAAAATGCCATAACAAGGGTATCGGGATTTCAATGTATATCTTATCAAGATAAGAACGTGTTCATTAGTATCAGAAATCATTTCTAAGGGTTTCCGCAAGTTTGAGTACCACGCGAATATTTTGCTTTTCTAAAATTACATTATATATTACTAAACTTAAATTTAAAAAGCGTATAAAAATTTTGAACGAAGCAGGATTTGAACCCGCGTCTCTAGAATACCGTTCCAGCGCTCTGACCAACTAAGCCATTTGTTCTCACGGAGCTCCGTCGAAATTCTTATAAGTTGTAACAAGCGTATAAGAATTTTGACGGAGCTCGGTGAGAACGCTCGGCTTAGTTGGTCAGAGCGCTGGAACGGTATTCCAGAGGCGCGGGTTCAAATCCTGCTTCGTTCAAAATTTTTATACGCTTTTTAAATTTAAGTTTAGAATTTTCTGTCCTAAGTGTGGAATAACACTTTAAAACATAGTAAAAATACATTACATATTTCTTTTTTTACATTACGTATTTCTTATTTTTGTTTGAGTTATTTTTTATTGTTTTAAGTAATATTTGAATAATAGAGGCATATTTCTAAACTTTTAATAAATATATGATATGCCTCTATTATTCAAATATTACTTAAAATAATAAAAAAAAAACTCAAACAAAAAGGAAATATGTTTTTATTAAAAATAAACATTAAAGGAAATTTATAAAAAAAAAATATGATAAAACGCTCAAATATATAAAAGAAATCTAACGAAGATACGATACGATGAGACAGATAGAAGATAGATATTAAATAAACAGACATCGTCCTTGGGAGGAAGCTTGGAGAGAACAGTGCTCACATTCATCATTTATTCAAATTTTAGATTTTGCATTTATAATTGTTCAAATAAAAGTTTTTGCAAAATACAGAAATTTCAATTTAAATATTTAATGTTTTCATTTCTTCGATCTCGTAGTAGGCAAAACGCGGCGTTGAGTTCCGCCACTTAACACGCCATGCTTCAAATTTGACGGAAAGTGGGGAACGAGAGTGGAACGGAGTGTCTTAACACTAGGTCCCAAGTTCCCTCTGCCTTCACTGCCATGTGCGGGATACAGCGTGAAGCTGAGTGAGTAAATAAAATTTAAAAAAAAAGCGCCGTTACTATCACAAAAAATAATCATTTTGTTGTACATAACTAAAATCAATTACTTTCATCGTAATTGATTTAAGTACAAAGTAATAAACAGCTACGACCCAGAGCCAAGCAAATCCAATGATGCTGAAACTTTGTAAATCGCGTTACAATTATATAGACTTCCGCTCTGATAGACACCGCGCTGGTTGTTTTATTTATTTTTATTGAGTGTATTGTATGAATATATACATACGAGCATTTAACTAGAGGCTTGTCGTGGCGTAGCGGCACAAGTGTTTAACCGACAGGTTGTGGATTTGATTCCCACTCAAGGAAATATTGACACTAGGGTCCTTCTTTTACTCTATTTGTTTGTTTGTTCTATTTATTTACCTGCACATGGCTGAGTAGGCCAAGGGAACTTGGGAACCTAGTAATACCTCATTGTGTTCCTCAGTTTCCGCTTAATATTCCCACTACTCAACGCTCACCACTCAACACGCAATGCCTCAAGTATTACACGTTGAGTGGTGAAACCAACGCCACGGATCTATTTACTCAACAAACTGTACGCTTCATAAAGCTATGGTAATATTTTTTTACCTTTTCAAGATATACACGCAAGAGTATTGTCCACTATTTGTCTCTTCCACCACTTTCAACTTCTATAGGGTCCTGTATTTTACAAGATTTTCTATTATAATCTGTAGTATATTCTCAAAGGTCAACTAAGATCTCCTTCTGCATCACACTTGCTTTAGAAATCTATTATCTTCTTTAATTTAAATTCTCATATGCACTGTGTTTCTTATAACATCTTTGATCACAACTTCACGATACATGTACACTATAAACATATACCGCTTTATTATTTAGAGAATAACAAAGCATATACTTTGATGAACAATGAACAAGGTCGCTTGTATGAGCTATATATCTCTTAGGACGGGCCAGTGAATACCCAGTACAGCTTAGTTACAGTCTTAGATCACTTTGTTTACTCACAAGAGGTGACACTTGGCGCGCTCTCTGCATACAAACTTCCTGATAAACAACTAGTACTAGACTGTCTCAACTTTTTATTTTATATTGTTATATCAGTTCAGTTCCGACACTTCATTTACATTGTCTCAGGAAATGAGGTTCCCTCTACTGAAAGTATTGACAATTCCATAATTAATTATTTTTATATTTCCTCTTTATGAAAGGTAAGCCAGGTAAGAGATAACCTAATGTTAAGACATTCCACTTCACTTCACATCAGAATTCTAGACACTAAGTGATAAGTGGGAGTTCTGACATGAAAATAGTTTATTTTCTCATTGGGAGTGGAAACCACAATCAAACCATTTTAAAACCATGGCTTACTGAGCGAATGATAAGGAAATAAATAAGCTGCGATGTGTGATCAACAGAGTGGTATATCATCTTTTAACAGTCTGCGAGTATACAACCCTACAACGAACTATAATTTAAAAGTACATATATTAAGTGTATTCTACTCCGTAGGTACTACGTACCAAAAAAAATATTAACCAATTACTGGTCTTTATCGTATCGCTGTGGGACAATGTATAAATGTATACGCGACGTTTGTGGAGTCAATATCTACTCGGTGGAATGATTATATTTAAATGTTGTTTATTTCAACTTTTCGTGTTAATAGACAAAGTCTGGCGTAGAGTTTCGCCAGTATGATTTACAATATTTTTATAATTGGGAAAAAGTACAGTAAGTACGTAATATATCTTACGTAAAAAAATCATTTGTGCATGCAAGCTTTAGTTCTCTGGCGTCAACACACTTCTCTGACGTTCCTTTTATTGGTTGCATGTTTGAATGAATATTGGAGTATAATTTTTTTTTGTTTTTTTTTTAGCTTCACGCTGTATCCCGCACGAGGCAGGATAGGCAGAGGGAACCTAGTGTTAAGACACTCTGTTCCACTTCCGTTGCCCACTTTCCGCCAAATTTGAGGCATTGCGTGTTGAGTGGCGGAATTCAACACCGCGCTTTGCCTTATTGTTATAATATTATAAATCAACAATTATCGTACATGTGACAAAGTACAATTGCTGTCAACTTAATAAAATGGAGAAATTACGATTTGAATTTACCATAAAAGCAAAACCAGACGATACCAAGACGAATATGTATGCCATAACTTCCATTACGGATACACAAAACCAAACTTTTGTTGTGCCTAGAGAATATCAATCTTGCATTTACACAAAGAAATACTAAAGCATGATATATATCAAAAGATAAAGAAATCTCTACAGAAAAGGCATGATAAGAGACAAGTATGGATAACACTAACCAAGGAAATGAAATTAACATATTTAGATGATGAAAACTTACAATTTGATGGATTTTTACTTGAAAAACTAGAACAAGGTCATGAATTGTCATCAAATGAAGTTACATTATTTAAAAAAACAGAAAATAAGACAAGATTAGTAACAGAATTTTCAATAGAAAAGTTTTCAAGAAATACTACAAATGTCCAACAATGGTTAAGTAATTTTGAAAGTGAATGTGCTCGTTTACAAATAGATACCGATTTACAAAAGATTGAAATTTTAAGATTATTACTGGATGATTCATGTATAGATTGGTACACCTCAATGATAGTCAAACACACCATAGACTCAGATTGGATGATTCATGTATGGATTGGTACACCTCAATGATAATCAAACACACCATAGACTCAGATTGGTCTGTATGGGAGAAAAGTTTAAGTGAAACATTTGCTGATAAGGGCTGGTCACCAATTAGGTATGCTATGAATTTCAAATATATACAGGGATCAATGTTAGAATATGCTTTAAAAAAAGAGAGATTATTGCTGGAAATAAATAAAAAAATTGATACACAAACCCTGATTTATTTGATTGCTACTGATCTACCAAACTTTGTGATGAATAGAATAGACATAGAAAGTCTTAAAGAAGTAAATGACTGCATTAGAGGACTAGAAAGTTTAACAAAGAAGAATGATGCGAAGAGGAATTCAAGCGTGGGAAAAAGTTATAATAAACAAGAGATACAACGAACTGAAAAAAGGACATGCAAGATTTGTGAAAACAAAGGAAAACTAAATAGATTTCATCCAGAGAATGTTTGCTGGTATAACCAAGAAAAAAGAACAAGCGATAATAAACATTTTAGTTCTAACTCAATATTAAATGTCGAATTAAGTAATGACGATTCAAAAAACTAAAATTCCCTCCACTAATTGAAATTGAAGTAAAGTTAAATAATACATTAGAAGCTAAGGGGCTTTATTATACTGGTTCACAAATAACATTAATAAATTCAAAATTAGTTCAAGTGACAAATTTAAAGCCAAATTACTGTTATGACATAATAAAAACAATAAGTGGAGGAGGTAAAACTAAAGGATTAATTACATTGGATGCAGAGTTATTGCACAAGAAAATTAAAATAAATGCATTTATTTATGAAAATGAAAATTTCGAATATGATTAGATTCGATACAAAAATTTGGGTTGACTCATTTAAATTCTCATTTAAATATCCAAATACAAAAAACTAAAAAAAATAAAATAAGTGAAGATATGTTAGAAGATTAACAGAATGTAAGTAAAAAAAGAAAAGAATATGCAGTAAACTTTAATGAAGGTATAAATACAATGAAATTTGACAGACACAGAATGTTTGAATACCGACCAAAGAAAACAGATAAATGTATTACTGGACACCTACTCAGATATTTTTGCTCAAAATATGACACTGGAAAAGTGAAGAAGTATGAAGCTTGCATAGATTTGCAAGTAGAAAAATTTTGTTATAAGAGACCATATAAATGTTCAATTCAAGACAAAGTAGAAATAGAAAATCAAATCTCTCAACTTTTAAAACATGAATTAATTGAGGAATCTTACAGTGCATTTGCAGCACCTGTTACCTTGGCTTTTAAAAGGGATGAAGGTAGAAAAAGTAGACTGTGCATTGACTTCAGAGACTTAGATAAAATAATTATACCTCAATCGCAACCATTTCCGCTCATTGAAGACTTAATAACAAAAACAATTAATTGTAATTATTTCACAACTCTTGATATAAATTCAGCTTTTTGGTCCATCGCTTTAAAGATCACCGACACAAAACTGGTTTTGTTACTCAAGAAGGCCATTATCAATGGACTTGTTTGCCTTTCGGTCTAAAGATTTCACCAGCTATATTTCAACGGATCTTAGGAAATATAATAAGGAAAAATGGCCTGTCGGCATTTGCAGTGAATTTCATTGATGATATATTAATCTTCTCAAAGACATTTGATGAACACATCATACATTTGAAGAACTTACTGGAGGCTATTCGAGAAGAAAGCTTCAGACTTAAATTAACAAAATGTAAGTTTGCATCCAATTCTGTTAGATATTTAGGTCACATATTACAAAAGAATACAATTACGCCTTTTAAAGATAATTTAAAATCAATAAAAGACTTTCCTGCACCCCAAAATAGAAAACAAATACGACAGTTTTTGGGGAAAATTATTTTTTATGGAAAATACATTCCAAAGGTCTCAATAGTTCTGGATCCTTTACATAAATTGTTAAAAAAAGATCAAAACTTTAATTGGACAGAACAGTGTGAGGATGCATTTCAGAAAATCAAAGACTATCTCTGTTCCAAATCTATACTAGCCATTTTTGATCCACAAGCACCAACATTCATTTATACAGATGCCAGTGCTGTAGGCATTGGAGCTGTTTTGAAACAAACTCAACAAAATGGCAAAGAAAAACCAGTAGCATACTTTTCCAAAAAAATAAATGAATCACAAAAGAACAAAAAAACTGTATTTTTGGAATGCTTAGCCATAAAAGAGAGCATCAAGTTCTGGCAACATTGGTTGATTGGAAACTATTTTACTGTTTACACAGATCACAAACCCCTAGAGAATTTCAATATAAAAAACCGACCTGACGATGAACTAGGTAATATGTCACTCTATCTGTCACAATATAATTGCAAAATAAAATATTTTCCAGGAAAAAATAATAAAGAAGCGGACTGTTTGAGCAGAAATCCAGTATTTAACGCTGATGAAAACAATGAAGATAACTTAAGAACAGTAAATACCATCAATATTCATAACATAAAATATGATCAAGCTCAAAATATGCAAACAATAAAACTGGAAAATAATATTATATTAGAAGATGGAATTTATTATAAGAAAAGTGGAAAAAAAAGAAAAATAATTTTAAGTGAAGATTACAGCAAAGCAATAATAAAAAAGACCCATGAAAAATATTGTCATACTGGAGTAAATCAAACAGAATCTAAAATAAAACCGTTTTATACTGCACCACATCTATCAGAAAATATAAAAATAATATGTAAAAACTGCAAAATATGCATTAAAAATAAAACAAGATTAAATAGAAAATATGGAGTGATGTCACAGTTAGGTCCAGCTAACAGACCCTTTCAAATAATGTCATTCGATACCATAGGAGGATTTGGGGGTCAACGTTCAACAAAAAGATATCTACATCTACTAGTGGACCACTTACATACCACTGCATACCTAGTAAGGTATGCATATATCCTATGTTCTATGAATCAACATGCTCGAGACTTCATCAGACTTATTGAAAAAATTCCTAAAGAAGATGCAATAGAAATCTTATTGTCTGATCAATATCCAGCTTTTAGTTCTATTGAATTCAAAAATTACCTCAAAAGCCGAAATATTCAATTAATACTAACAGCTATAGATGCACCATTATCTAACGGCTTAAATGAAAGACTCAACCAAACTATAGTAAATAAAATAAGATACAAAATAAATGAATCAAAAGGAAAAAGTAATTGGTCAAAAATAGCAGAAGAATGTAAAAATAGATACAATGAAACAAACCATTCAGTAACAGGATTTTCTCCTAAATATTTACTATCTGGGGAGTCTACAGATATATTACCAGATGAAATAAAAGGAAAACATTTATTAACAAAAAGTTTGGAAGAAGATAGGAAAACAGCGTTACAAAGGTCAATCAAATCACACAAATATAATAAAAGTTTATTTGACAAAAACAGATTACAACACGAATTTAAAAAAGGAGATAAAGTATATGTTGACTATGGAAACAAGTTGAACAGAAAGAAAATGGATGAAATAAGAATTAATCCATTTAAAATAGAAGAAAAAGTTCAGGTGTGCAGCGTTTGTCACATCCTCATTGAAGCTGGTAGTTAGTATTGCGGTCAAAGCGTTATTGTGCATCGGTCGCGGGAGTTTTAATAATAGCTTTATGTATTTGTTTGTTCATATTATACTTTACCTTGTAGAGTAAATGACTTTTAGTTAGCTATTTATTAGTTAGATTACTTTTATTATTGAGCTTCACGCTGTATCCCGCACATGGCAGGGTAGGCAGAAGGAACTTGGGAGTCTAGTGAAAGACAATCTGTTTGTTAATGATTTACACTTCATAAATAAATTCTGCTGATGAATTAGGAAAATAAGCTTAGAATAGAGACTGGAAGTTGTGACCCAAATGTAAATATGTATGTAATATGTAAATATGTAAATATGTATGTAATAATTACTTCTTGTACGATTGTTTCAAAGAATATACACCTATTTTTGCCCATTGCGATGGCCCATTTATCGAGGAAGGCTATTGTTACGCTAAGAACAGTAGGACCGGAGCACCAATTAAGAATGTTTCAAAATCAGGAAATCTTTTTCCTAATTAAGAGTATCCGCTGCGTGGGTTGCGTAAACGGTTAAAGTTTTACAAAAATCATGTATGACAAAATTGTAATAAAAAAATAATGCAAAGGTTATTTGCAAAGTTGTTTTTATAAGCAATTCTTATCCATATAAGGCCTGTCACAAGAGTGTGACTGTAACCGACAGGTTCTGGGTTCGATCCCCAGTCGAGGAAGTGAAATATTTACCTAATATTTTCAATTTAAATATTTAATGTTTCATTTCTTCGATCTGGTAATAAGGCTAAGCGCGGCGTTAAGTTCCGCCACTGAACACGCAATGCCTCAAATTCGGCGGAAAGTGGAGAACAGAAGTGGAACGGAGTGTCTTTACACTAGGTTCCCGGGTTCCCTCTGCCTACCCTTTTAAACCCCTAAGTGATAACCCCTTTTACACCCCTAAGTGATAAGGGATGAACAAACTTAACATGTTTCTCTTTTTATGGCAAAACAACGTTTGCCGGGTCAAGTGGTTTACTATAACTGAGTTGCGTTCTAGCTGTCACTGTCAAGACGGGTGATGTGACATCTTATTTTTGTATTTGTGAATATATTTTGAAAATACTTTTCCATTTGTTGTTATACTAATTACGTTTGCGGCAGTCGAGAGATTGAAAAAAAATCGAATAATTATGAATTATTTATTAATTCTATACTAATAATATAATTATCTTGAAACTAACGACTACTTTATTCGAAGTGGGAATAAAGAGTGATCTAAGAAATATTACAATTAATAAAGTAAAATTAAAACAATGGGGCATTGAACAGCTAATACGGAGAACTCGCGCGGTGGTCGCGTGGGATCCACCACCGTCGGTTTGGTCCGTCAGCGTATTCGTAGGATTAGGATTACGTAACTTACTTTTGTTAGTGCGTTTAATAATCGTAAACAATACAATACACTTTAAACTCATAACACAAATGAGCAACATTTGTATTATGAACTTGTTTTGGTAACGGAATATAGGACTTAAGATTTTATACATATCCGATACTTAATAATTTATTTATAATGAAACCCATATACATACGATTGATTTTAATATAATGAATGTTTATATTACGATATAAAAACTTTTAAGCTCTTATAAATATATGTATGTAATAATACGAGTCACTTTTTGCTCTAGTGACAAATTACATACAATGATATATAACATTGCCCTCTTAGCGAAAAAATCAGTAAGCCTAACTCTGCGTGAGTACACACGTTCAGTACTGAAGTAAAGCTAAATATGGTATCGAAGGTATCTTGATATATCGGCGGCGGGTAATCCCCGCCATCCGGCCCGTATTTATGGCTTTATTGGTGCTTCCGGAATATATCGGGGAATAGCTTATTGCTCCTGACATCGACATACTCGAGTCTATTATTATTATATGTATTGACAATCTAAAGTTCTTATATGCTTGTTACTATCATGGGGCAATAATTGTTCGAGTTTATGAAGCGTAATGAGTATATATTTATATACTCATTAGGCTCCATAAACTCGAACAATTATTGCCCCATATTATTTATACTTGTCTTAGAAAAAAATGTATTTGTAAATAGATTGCCTTTTGTATGAAGCAAATTTATAACAAGTCCATCTTCATACTGAGAGATTGTTACTAATGTATAAGTGTTAATCCACACTTGGGAAGGAAGAATCCTTATTTAGAAAACGTATAAAAATTTGAATGAATCAAGATTTGAACCTGCGCCTCTAGGAAACCGCTTGAAATGTTGATTGATTTGTGAGATCACGTATAAGTCGATGATTCTGCCTACCCTGTACGTGTATATTATAATAGTTTAAATTTATATTTTGTTATGACTTTATAATATTTACTTGAAAATAACGAAAGATAGTGTTTATTACAGTACAGTATATTGTATGAGTATATTTGTATGTAAAATAATAATAAATTGTAAAAATGCTTTACCCGAGTATAAAATGTTTTACGTCATTTTACATTGATATTTTATACTAATATATTAAATTCTTATATATTTATAATTAATAACTAACAATATTTATTTAACTCTAAGCTCACATACACGCGTCTAAGAAAGATGGCGGCAATTGTATGCACTTTATTAAAATTTTAATTTTATATATTTTAAATAATATCATCATGTATTTTCACGAATTAAAAATATTAATTGCTATATTGCTTTAAATGTAATCATATTATTCTTCTTTATTTTAATAATTATGTATAAAACTTACACATAACGTAATACAAAATAAAAAGTCGTAAATTGCTAAAACACTTATGGCATATCTTTACCTCCCTCTAATACCTATATTATAATTATTAAACAACTATCCGTTCCCAGACGCGCTGGACATCTTCCTTCTCTTTCTTTCATTTTAATTACTTTGAGAGTAACTAATTCAGCCAACATTATATTTAAGCCAATAAAATTATGTTAATAATATTAGTTATATTACAAATATTTTTTTTATATTATCTTTATTATTTATTGACACATTTTATTGACATATTTTTTATAACAAAATTTCCAGAAAACATACATTTGATAAGTTTCATTGAAATAGTCGTATTAGTATTGCAATAAATGGCAAGATGAAATAAAACACACAACAGGTCCTAACAAGATGACAACCATCAAGAGAAATCTGGCTCAACTTGGAGAAGGCATTGCGGAACTACAGAGTACTTCTCACAGAATTATTACAATAAATATATTTTATATATTACGTAATTATACAATATTTTATATATTACGTAATATATAATAGTAAAGTAGAATAATAATATTAATGTAACTTTCTTACTTTAGTCTTATTATTTTTTTTAAAATTAATTTCTAATATTTTATATCGTTTTCCGTAGTTTTAAAATAAGCTTTACTTTTTTAATATTTCTTAAACAGAAGAAACATTCTAACCTCGCTAGAAACCGTTGCGAGTGAGCCAGCGACGGCGACGCACATTACCGTCCATTACAAAGACAATTCCTTCGAATTTGCCATTACATCGAATTATACCCACTGATCTAATAAAATGTAGGTCAATCGGAATATATAAGAAACAAAGAAAAGATCAACTATCTTTTCTTTGTCTCTTATATATAAAGATCAACCGTTGAGGCGCAGTGGCGCAGCGTCTGATTGTCAACGTGACGGGTGTGGGTACAATACCCAATTGATTAAAAATGTAATTATTTTTATTTTCCCTCTCTGGTGAACATTGCCTGGCGTTAAATTGTGCAATTCCACGCTTAATGTCACAATAATTTGGCGGATAATGGGGACGTGATTTTCACATTGAGCAACGGTCTTCGGTTTTAATATATAAATAACGATATTTATATAGTATCTTAGAATTAATAATAATGAGACCATACTCAATAATAAACAATGACGACAATACAGACTTCTAGGGAACAATCTGTGAGAATATTAATTTTTCAAAAATTTGGCGCAAGGAAGTAAAACTACTTTCACTGCGAGGAGGTTAACGTGTGATTTTTTTATTTAAGAAGAAAATTACGTATTGCGTAACGTACGTACGCTACGTGCGTACGTGCTACGTGCGTACGCTTGCTTATATAGTAATTACTCGATTACGGAAAAATTACACTCTTACAATACAAGTTTACAACGCGACGGGCCTGTCTTCCAGTACATTCATGAAGTGATCTGTAAGGAATTCACGTAGTGTCATATCACTGCTATTTGCATAAAAATATATAATAACAAACCTTCGACCCAAACTATACTCTATCCTAACAACGACTAAACCAAGTGGAATTAATTACAAACACAGTGTATTCAATATTATAGGACCCAGAGTTAAATTGGTTCTCGCGTCATTGTTTGTTCACAAACCGAAGGAGCTTCTTGCTGTAGTTAGTCGATTTACAGTTTAAAGACGAAATTAATTTGCTGTCATGTTACTTGTTACAGATTCTTAATAAGAATATATACAATTATTTTTAGTTTAACATTTAAGCGTTAATCTAACTACAATATTTCAAATTAAATCAATTCATTAGAGTAATTAGCCATACAATTTCTTATTTACTTTAAGGTTACGTGTAAGTTTCGTTATAGTCCGTACAGCACAGTAGATTGAGAGAACTTACAGTTTCCACTTTCCATCCAATACTCGAGACATGCCGTGTTGAGGCATTTAACGCGTCTACGAGTACTAGGGTGAAGGAATTAAAATTGATAACAACATAATCATAAATAAATCAATCTCTAAAACGGGGATCGAACCCAAAACCATCACGTTCACATTCAAGTCCGGCCTCACTGCTCTACGACTGTCTCATCAAAAAAACACCCAATATAACAAAAATCTATTCCACTGCCTTATTATGATCACGGACTATGAATGTCTCTTGACCCGCACTCATACAGGCGGGAGAGAGTAGTCACTTCTCTCTTGATAACGAAAAGAGAGTATAAGTTAAGAATCAATAAGTACCCTTCATCAAATGTAGTTCGAGGTTGTTTTTTTGAAGGGTCTCTATAAAATAAAGATCTTTGAGAGTTGTTAGCTCAAGCTATGCCTCTATATATGACTTGTAAACGACATTGGAGTTCACTTGGAACCCTTCAAAGGGCAAAGTTTACTTTAACAAGCTAACGTTTTTCGCGTTACAATGTAGCGGTTACAATGTGACTTTACAATAGCAGTTCGCAAGTTAAAATAGGTATATTTATGCTAGATTATATTTTATATTCTGTATGTATCTTAAGATATTATACCAGTATATGATTAGGTTTTGTTCTCTGGAAGATGACAGATTACTTGAAAGATTTCTTAAAGACGCTGATGCTCATGCTACTAGCCCAGCTAACTTCGAAAAATATATTTCTTTGTAAAAGTATCGACGCTAATATTTATATAATGCCATAATTATAGCCTCTTTAATGAACCAGCAACCATTGTGTAACCAGTCCGACTCTTTGTAACACACTGGTAATACAATGAACTTAATTATCCCGGCGTCATTGAGGTTGGGTCAAAATTACCCGGCTTGTTTCTAAGTAAAAATATCTTTGGAAGTACGTGCCCGACGTTGCCGTTCTTTGTAGTAGCTGCAGCTAATAGTGTACTCTAAACGTTTTGGATGCAAAATCAGTTCGGCGGCGACTGCACTAGGAGCGACAAGAGTGCAATTTTCAAAAAGGTAAATAATACCCATCCTCACAATTGACGTAACAATTATGCGCCTTTTTAAACTAATCGATTTTGACTGTTGTTTATTAATTCTTTGTGTATTGTAAACATTTTTTTTTGCTTTTTGCTTTGCATTAAGTTTTTTTTGTAATAGGTACTTATTATAAAATATTATAAACCGAAAGGAGAAAGAAAATTAATGTATTCGAGCGATTTTAGAGAAGTCTAATTCGTGATGATGCGGAATCCGTGATGATGACGTGGAAGAAGAGGATCATGTTAGTTTACGCAGTGAGCCAAGTGATACCGAGCAAGAATGTTTGGATGATAGTTCAGATAGTAGTGACGACGACATCCCGCTCTCTGAAAGAATAAGAGAAACACAATCTAGCACAAGCCGTGCGCCATCGACGCAAGAAGACCATCCAGTATCACAGTCACGATATATTTGTTGAAGATGGCACAGTATGGCTAAAGACATCTTTTCGTCAAAATGTAAGAAATAGGGCAAAAAAACGAAATTTAAAGTTGATGTTGCTGATGAACTTTCCTCCACATATAATGTGTGTCGTAACTCCAGAAGGTGGCCCCTGGCATTTTTTTATGCCATGTCAGGAATTAATGGGCTTATAATACATCGCATAAATAATAACAAACCAAGCGAGCAGCGACGCTTTTTTTCAAAAACTTAGGTCTTGCTCTAATCAGTCATCATTTGAAAATCCGCCAGAATGCTTGCCACGAGAAATAAATCAGGGAAATTGTTGGTGAAGCATCAGAAGAGCCATCTACAAAGATAGCCAATGCCCACAAAAGATTCCAAGTGTGTCCTGCAAAAAAGAATCGCAAAACAAAACATACTTGTCAAGCTTGCCATAAATTTATTTGTCCTGAATACATCATAACATTCAGTGGTGATTGCATTTATAACGAAGATTCTTATTAGCTTTACTGTATTTTTTTCCAAAGATATAACATTTAAGTTTATAAAACTGCCAAATGTAACCGAAAATACTGGTTATTAGTGTAGTATTGTCATGAAAACCTAAGAGATCTCTATCTTGTTCCTATTTTTATGAGTTTATGTAAAAGTTGATTAAATTCAAAAAAAGGTTATTTAATTATTATATTTATTTTTTATTATCAAAACCAAAATACCCTAATACTAAAATAATAACACAGGCAACTAATTTACTTAATAACTATGGAATTACCATGCATTAAATATATGGGTAATATTGACCCACCTCAACCTTTATGTAAGTCTTTTCTACCACAATGACGCCGGGTTATAATAAATTAATTATACGTACGTTTGTCAGGTTGAAAAACATCGAGAAAGAGCAGGCAGGAAGCCTTTATCTACTGTGAGCGTCGTTACGACTGCTATCATACTGTGCGTCGCCCATTCAATGGGGCTTTTGATTAATTGTTGTCTTAACTCGAGTGAACGATAAAATGCGGAAGATCAAACTACCTCCTGTCAGTGAAGCTTCCGAAAGGCAATTTTTATTATTAAATCCTTTAAATAAAGCTGGTGTCGCTCCACACACAATAGCAACACACTCATTCCTCTAGGTCTAGGGCATTGGAGATCACGTGAACACGATGAGCTTAAAAAGTCGATATCAGCTTGTTATTGAGCGATAAAATTGAATTTATGTGTGCAGTGTGTTTAAATGGATAACAAATTGAAGAATATTTTTATATATCTGTGAAGTTTTTGGAAGTACTCAACTTTGGCTTCAGCACTTGAGTTTTAGTTATTAACGTACAGAGTGCTCTGATATAACAAAAAAATAATGAGTATATTGTCATCAAAAAATTCTGTAAGTTTTAATCACTAATATTTACTTTAAATTATTATATTTTTAATATTTTTTATGGTGTTAAAAAAATATATATTGACTTCATATAAATATTGAAAGGAAGCAGAATCTGTCCATCAGTTCCATTCCACAGTTACGAAAGTGCAAGTAAGGCGAGGTCTGGTTTTGTGTTATTTAGGTCGTCCTGCTTTAAACGACTCTCTAATTAGAAACAAACGACTCCAAGTATGCATTAAGCTTCTATAGTAAAGTACAAGTTGAGTTTTTAATTTCTGTAATCTTTCAGGAATGAGAAAGAAACTTTTGCTGCCGACGTTTTACTTACAATGTTTTATTTCAACTCGGTATTTTTGTTTGCTTATTTGTGTACCAACTGTAAGAGCTAATGTGGCTTAAAAGAATGGTGAGGAACTGTCAGTCTAACTGCAAATAAAATGATAGTGGCTTCCGTTAACATGTATGAAATATATTTGTTATCGGGCAAGCTGTAATCTCGTAGCTTCACGCGGTGTGACCTCAAACACACACTACTCAATGCAAATGTTCAATAAATTTACATATGTACTAAAACATTTCAGAAGTTAATTGATGATAGCGATAAAATTACCACCTGAATTTAAAGAGTAGGAAAGGGTGCCCGACTCCTAAGTTACGAGTAATAGAGTGAGAGTTCTCTCCACCTACCCGCTGTATCGTGTAACTATAACAAATATTCAATAAAAATCTATAAAACTTTTATATAATTGAAGTATTTTCTGAGGTGCCTAACACATTAATTTTAATATCAAAATTTTAAGAAAACGCAATAAAATATTAATGTAGCGTGATTTCAACCTGTACTACAAAACTAAGTCGCCTTCGATAATAACATACATACTTGTAACAAATGCTTAAAATTTTTAACGTAGCTTGATAAGAACATGTGACTTGGTGATCAGAGATCTTGGACGGTTTCCAAGAGACGTGGACTGGTAATATTGGGTGGTAAGCCTCTTAGCGCAACCCGCTTTGATCTACGGAGTGCGATACTGTCACGTCACTCAACTAATACACAACAAGGTTTTCTTTCACACGAGGAAAAATAACAAATATATGACATATTTGTTATTTTTCCTCTTTCTATGAACGAAGAAATACAGAAATATTAATATATTATATACTTTATTTCGATATAGCCCTAAAAATGTAAATATTGTCTTTGTCAAAACAGTAAAGTGGAAACGGAAACTTATAGCATTTGTCATTGCAGAGAAAATATTCTGCAATGACACGCCTTTCTCCAAGTTATGAAGCATTCACTACTTACCATAAATAGTTGATTAGCGATTTTCATAGCTCTGTTGTAGATACATTGCGTGTTGAGTGGCGGCATTCACCGACGCATCTTGTTAGCTGACCTGTGCCCACCATACTACAGCTTAATTAAATTATGTAAAAAAACCGTAAATAATCAAACTAAAATTACTTATATAACAAAAATAAAAATTCTATAGCGGCTCTCAATACAATAATCTATCGCTGTAAAATTTAAATATTTTATACAAATGTCACTAAACTTTCATCTCTTAGGGATTGACTTATCATCTTTTTTCTTATTCTAAGCGTCTTGCTCGTGAGCAGGATATATGACTTATCATATATCGCTCGATCCATTAAATACACTGACGTCATTCTAATATGATTGCCAAAATACACCTGAAACTAAAGCTGTCTGGTATAATGTTTATGTTAATGAAATATTTATACAGCGGCCTACGCGTAACGTTTGAACTATACGAATATTTATGTAATAGTATTTAAGTGTGTTTTTATGAAATATGTTCGTCGCTCCACAACCTCTATCTTTCAGTATAAGTCTTCCGAAAATTCGTTCACGTGAAAATACAAAAATAAAAAAAAAATTGTTTGTAAATGAAGTGTCTTAACACTAGATTCCCAAGTTGCTCTGCCAACACTGCCATGTGCGGGATACAGTGTGAATCTGAGTTGTTTGTGTTTTAATGTCATGTAAATTACTCCGTTTTATTTATATTTGTATAGTAATATGTGTATACTTAGTTTTATTATATTAATGTATGTAAGATATAAAATAAATTATAAACTCATTAAAAAATACATAACAAAAATATCAACATCCAAGTAGGTACTGGTAACGACAGTCACGAGTACCTGCTGTACAACAATGGGTTGTTTTAGCTTCACGCTGTATTCTGCATACGAGGTAACTCTATGTGTACTATACTACTACACTTACTATAGTAGTAGTATAGTAAACATACTACTACACCATGTGCACTATACTACTACACTTTGTTACCTACTATCCATTCAAATGAGACATTGCGTGTTAAGTGACGTAGCGGGTTGTCTTTTTATCAGAACGAGGAAATGAATATATGCGAGGCTTAAAAGAAATACTCTATCTTTTTCATATTGTCAACTAATATATAAACTATATGATCGCCTCATTTTTTTAAGTTAGATATTTATTATGACCACGAAAAATATTTGGTTTTTTAAAGTGATTGAGATATTTTCATTTATTATGAATGAAAATACCTCAATCACTTTAAAAAACCAAATGTTTGAATGATTCTAAAGAAATACATGTTTATTATTTGGATATTAATATACTACTCTACTAGACGACTGAAGAGTATTAACTACTGTGTTCTCTTATAAAATATAATATATACATTTAATCAGTAAGCGGAATATTCATGTACAATGTACAAAGTACGCCTCGTGAATGGAAATTTTAAAACTTGTACTTATATGTATGTATGTCATGTTCTAAGTACCCAACATAACTCTGACCGCACAGCACCTGCTGTGGGTAGCATCGACATTATCAACGTGATGTAACAGAGCCTATAGGGACCTTCGATGAATAAACTATTGAATACAAAAGAATTGTTCAAATCTAACAATAAGCCTAATTTGCGCGTTCATTCAAGATACTGTTTAGCTTTATAAAATAAAAGGTATAGAGTTAAGAAATAAACTATAAAAGAAGTTATTATGGCCAAATATACATTAACACAAATATACATTAAACAAATTTTATTACATGTACAAATAAATACACAATTTAGTAATTTCCAAATTTCGATATCCCGTATACAATGATATCTTCCAATTATTTTTCTACATTAAACACAGATATCAAACGAAATACCGCAACAAATGGAGGAACATTTATTGTATAAGAATGAATCACATATTGTGGGTTTATAATGAGATCATAAATCCCAAAAGTTCTGGAGTTTGAGCCATAATTCAGAGCAGTGAAGCTGATATGTTATCAGAAAGGGACGCCGTGTCCTTTTACCTTCTAAGAACTATGATTTACGTTAATTAAAATATTGTATTAACGTTGATATGTAGTATTGACGTTATGAGTTGAAATGGCTTGCTTGCAAATACGTGAGAAAGTTTAATATTATTTATATCTTCGCGTAGATATTTGCATCTGTTACACTTAATGTGCGTGTAAATTACGACCCATGCAGAACTTAATCAGATCTGAATATCTTTCAAATCGCTCAAAAGTAAATAAAGAAGGAATTCATCTAGACAAGACATTTGGCTGTTGATTTGTAATTGCCTCTAAATAATAATCGGTCACAATTCAAATCATAAAATTTTACTGTATTCATAAAAAAAATTGCATTAAAGTATTTTCGACTTGGATTGGAAATTTTTGTCCAATTAATTACGTTTATTGTGTAAATATTAATATTTTTTATTTTTTTCTTTAACTTCCGGCTGTATCACGCACTAGGCACGGTAAGCGGAGGGAACTTGGGAACTCAGTCTAAATACTATCCGTTCCCTATTTTTTTCAGTACGAGTTTCACACATCGTCACCGAGTTGAGGCATGCAGTTTATATGGGAGAACTCAATGGCACTCTTTTTTGTCTCGGTACTTGGGCGAGGAAACTGGAAGTATTAAATATTTTATTTCTTAGAAGGGAATCGGATCTGCCCCATGTCAAGCCTAAAAGCTTTTTTACTATTAGTTGTACATTAAATAATGATATTTAATTTTACTCGTGTTTAGTATCAGTCAGATCGTACGCCCATTGGGGTGTCGGGGCTCGAACACCACTCCGATGAATATATCTTTCATGTAGCTAGTAAAACAAAGTGTATAGCTGCGTTCCACTGATCAAAAAGCATCAAAGGTTATATTCGAAGGTGTGCTATATACGCGTATAGAATATAGCTGTATGAGGTGCCCTGTCTCTACCAAAATTCAACTCTGTGCTATTTTTTGTTTATGAAATCATCATTCTTTATTATCATATCAGGATAGGCACAGGGACCCTGCATAATCTGGCGCTAAGACACTCCGTTCTGTTCCTCACATTCCGCCGAATTTGTGGTATTGCGTGTAGAGTAGCGGAACTAAACGCCACGTTTTGCCTTTTGTTACTCAAACGAAAAAAAAATAATTATATTTAATTTTCTCGCTTATGCCCCTGCGCCACGACAGGTCTCGTTATACTTACCGGATTATAATATTTTATTATATTACTGTCATATCCCGTATGGTCTAGTGGCTAGGATACTTTCCTTTGGATTCCCGGTACGGGAAGGCAATTTCATGCATAAGCTTTTCTTTTGTTTATATTTCATTTGTTTTTTTTTGTAATAGTTTTTTTTTCAGTTATTTCAAGCAGAAAGGTTTATGCAATGCGTTTTTTGGCTAACATGTTTATTTAGTTAAACAAATCCTTCAATTTTTAAGTGGCTATTCTGGAATGGTAAAGAAAGTTACAGCTAACAAACAGCTAATCTAAGCTTAGGTATATCACGTTTGATATCATTCATCTATTAATGTGCCTGTAGACGTAGCAACTGAAAAATATGAAAGCCTTGATGAGTTTTGAAAAAAATTTTGCAGTCTATGTTTATCTTTACAAACACAGTACAGTCATGTATACTGTACGAATAAAGCGGTGGGTTCATTTTTTGGATTCGTATCTCTTAACAAATAATAACAGAACTTTTATAAGATCACGTTGCCCGTTTGTTAGTCTGGATGTCTTTGTGTCTTTGAAATGAAATACAATTTCTATGGAACCCTCGATGGACGAGACTGACGTGCACTTGTTATTTATACATACATAATTTACATACTTCCTAAATTCAGGAGGAAATTAGAAAAGGAGATGACACCTTTTAGAAATCTTTTTATATATTCATTTTGTAAATAACATTAAAACTATGGAAGCCGTATTTGAAAGAGTACATTACATATAAATTACAAAACATCTACCAAAGTTGTAAAAACGTAACAGGAAAACTTTTACAAACATGGTTTTAATAAAATTATATAAAGCGTACAACGTCACGTCGTGCATAATACACGTACACGTCAAACGCTTGTAACGAGAAATGTATATGTTTTTCGTTGTGACTTATAAAATTTACAAGCAATATTATTTAGAGGGATATGTAATATACAAGGCCTGTCGTGGCGCAGAGACAGAAGCGGGTGACTGTTTACAACGGGTTGTGAGTTTGCTCCTCACTCAAGTAAATGAAATATTAAATATTTTTAAATTAAATATTTAATGTGTTCTTCGCACTTCGTACCATGGCAAAGCGCGGTGTTAACAATGCCTCAAATTCGGCTAAAAGTGGGGAACGGAAGTGAAATGCACTACCGTAACATTAGATTCTCAAGTTTCCTCTGCCTACTCTGCCATATACGGGATACAGCGTGAAGCTCTAATATACATTCATTCTTAAGAATACGTTAGAAAGTAAGCTCTTAACACAAAACTTTTCTGTCTATCCTACATCTAGGTAATATAGAAAAAAATTGAAATATTTTACAATATGGAGTGTGTTATATAAAACAACAGAATTAATATTCTAAACTCAGCTTAATTCAACATGAAAAATTGCGATAAGAAAGTGAAAACAAGCAACATTTTATTTCCTTGAAAGCAAGAGTTAAGAGCACTTGACCTAATGTCGCAATTCCAAGCGCGCTTAGAAATAATAAGGAGCGATGAAATCGAACTTTACAAAACTCAAAGTTAAAACGTTCTCCGAAACCCATTCAGGGGTCGAATATATAATAATTGAATATTTTATATTGATCAAATCAATGTTAAAGGTATTAATGCTTTGCTACATCTACTATTTTTTTTTTGTATTTAGTTTCACAACCCAATAGATCTCTTTGAGCCTTAAGTAAATAGCATCAGGGCCTCCTTTACTTTGATGCCAATTTAAAATGATAATATTAAAATTCTTTTTCTCACATGTTCAGTGTCCTGCAGGTCGCAGCAAGTCGGGAAACGCAATATTGAGATACAACAAGTTTTGAGATATTACGAATTCAGTGGCGGTACTCAACATCAGGTTTTTATTTGTTTTAGAGGCTGAATATAATTTATATATTGTCTTGTCACCATAGTATTAAAATCCTTCAGAAGATATAGAAATAAACCACACCCTGAATGGGAATCGAATGCACAACGTGTGCTAATATTCATTTACTGTACCACTACGCCACGATGGCCTTAGAACCAGGAACAACTTGCTTTACAATCTTACAATATTTTGTTTGTCCGGCAACATATTCAGTGCTATAGCAAACACAGTGACAGACACACGATTAGGACGAGAAACAAGGACAAACTTGTGACGCCTAGTTATCGCCTCCAAAAAGTAAATAAGTCATTTATGGGTCTGAGTATACGTATCTTCAATAGTATTCCGCAGTGTATTTTGAATTTGCCACTAGAGAAGTTTAAAGTAAATGTTAAAGTAATGTTTATTAAGAAAGCGTACTACACTGTCGAAGAATATTTGAATGATAAAAATGTATTTAATTAAGGTCATTTCAATTTCATGCAGGATAATCACTATTGTATTAAACAATGAAATTGTGACTTTATTCGATATTGAAAAGAGCAACTGTTGAGTTTCTTGCCGGCTCTTCTCAGCAGAACTGCATTCCGAGCCGGTGGTAATTTTATGTTGTGACGATTCAAAAGTGCTTGCTAAAGCCTATTTGAATAAAGAATATTTTGAATTTTGAATTTTGAATTTTTTAATTCATATTGGTACATTTCGTGTACAATAGAAATATAGCTAAGAAGCACAAAAATGTAACACTGTGGTGTAAATATGATTGTGATACAATCCGTCACTCAACACACAATGCCTTTAGAATATGGCAGACATGAATTAAATAAAAAAAACCTTAAAAGAAATGAAGTATCTTGTTGTTTTAAAAGGAATGAATAAAACAAAATATAAGCGGAAATCAAACATAAAATATAAGCGGAAATCAAACACGCGCAGAGTGATTTGCAGAGGCAGTAAATGTGTATCCTCAATATGGAGTAACGTGTTGTAACTGTAAAGACTTACTTAAACAATCGTTGTAATCTCAGCACACTTTAAAAATATAAGCCGGAACAACGCAAAGTAAACAGAGAGATTTCCCGTCCAAAGTAAATAAAGATCAAAAATATTCATTTCCGCCCAAAATTTTTAAAAATAATTTTGTTGGCGGATTTTCATAAACGTATTTTTATTTGAAAGAATAAAAGCTTTCGTCAGCCTTTAGTTTAGAAATAATTCCTTTTTATGAAACAAACCAATAAAAGATCTTGTAAGTGCGTTAAAAGAGCTTTCGAATATACAGTTTAGATATTTTTATATTTGCATCGTAACTATAAATCTAGATTTCACTGTCGAGGACATCGGCCAATGGCTTTAGAAAGAATATCTGGTAAATAATACCATTACACTGTATACACATAGCGTTCTTATGATAAAACATACAGTAGTGTGGTTTGATAAACAAAATCATGTTGAAAAAGTGAATTTATTACGTTATAAAGAAAACTGGGTGTAGATCCCTTTGATCTTTGTTTTTTATCGAAGTGTAATTTAACATGCACTGATCCTTTTTTATTGAGAAAGTGGTGTAAACTTTAAAATTCTTAAATACGAAACTTATGAATAAAGCCCATACCCATAGTAGTGAAAGTCAAACGCCTCTTAACATGGCGTAAGTGATACTTTTCTACACATATGAAGGTACACATTGTTTAAATAATTTAAAAATATTTTCCTACTTCCATAGTTGGTAAAAGCATTTTACTCGGTTCCTACGGATTTGGTTTGGAAAATAAAAAAAATAAAACTGGAGAGCGGATAGTATTCCATTAATACACCTAACTTTCTAGTGCTAGTATACTTAATGGAGGTCTGGAGGGTCTTGCAGTGTTCGTGTGAAGCTGCTGTTGTACCTCATTATGACATAATTACGTTGCTGCGTCTGACGGAGGCTTGTTCTTCATTTTTATCTTAGAGACGTGCTATAGAAGGACAGTGACATAAAACCAGGTATAACATTATGATAGTGATAAAATTACTGAATTTCATACTAAATTTCATTGTCGAAGAAGCAACACATAATTTAGTATAAGTTCATTTGCCTGTAAGCGAGACAGTTGTGGGTTCGATTCTCATTCTAGGGATTTAATTATTATCTGTTCTGTCATGGCGCAGCAGCACACGCGAGTGACTGTAACCGACAGGTTGTGGGTTCGATCCCCACCCGAGGTAATGTAATATTTAATATTTTCAATTTAAATATTTCTTCGCTCTGATACAATGCAAAACGCGGCGTTGAATTCCGACATTCAACACGCAATGCCTCACATTGGCAGAAAGTGGGGAACGGTTGTGGAAAGGAGTGTCTTAACACTAGGTTCCCAAGTTCCCTCTGCCTACCCTGCCATGTGCGGAATACAGCGTGAAGCTGAGTGAGTAATAATTATCTTTTTCTCGTTCTTGTAACTAGACAAGGGGACGATATCGCAGCGTACCAAGGTAGTGAAGTGCAGGTAAGAGGCTGTCGTGATTCGGTGTCCGTCTGGATTCGGTGCTTCTGTATTTCATATAAACGTTAACATATGATTGTGATTTTAAATGAAACAAATTTAAATTTATTTGTAAACTCGACGTTTCAAACAATATACAGTAGACCGTGATCTTATTTCATTAATCCTGTAAAACGTGTTTCAATTAAAATGTGCAACAATCACGCTAGTCATTGATCTTATTATAATGCTTGTGAGTATGAATCAAAGCCGGGAAATAAAATATCTAATTGTCTTTGCATCGAGTTCAACATCATGCAATGTTTTCGTTGGATGATGTTAAACGATTAATTTTGGTTGAAAAGTGTATAAAGGATTGGGAATCTTAGCACTATGTTCCCTCTGTTCACTCTGCTGTATGTGAGATATGCTTGAGGTAAATTATAAGTAATGTTAAAGTCGTTGTTTATACAAACACAGGAACCAAATAAAATTGAATACATTGCATTAGCATTTTATATAAGTTAACTTAGTAGAGAATAAAAAAACCTCATATATAATTAGGTGCCATCATATCTTATATACTTAATAATAATATTTAAAACTCATCATATAAGAACAACTATTGTAGCGCGACCAGGACGACGACGCACGTACATCGTACATTACGGAGGGAAGTAAATTACTGGAGACAAAGACTTCCCTAGCAAGTATAATAAATAGCTCCGGACGCCGCTACGAGAACGAGCTACCAAGGAAGTACTCTTCGTTGAATACGCTTTAGGGGCCGTCCATTGGTACGTGATGTTTTTTAGCATTTTTTAAACCCCCCTCTGGTGATAAAAATTGAGACTTCTGTATAAGGTCTTAATTAATTTACAAAAGGATTTAGATTTTTCATTCATTTAAAAGTCAAGATAAATTATTTTTTTTTTTCTGAATTTGTGTAGCATATATAGTGATTATGATTCATTCCGACTCATTGTTTTTAGTTTTATAGTTTATTCTGCATAGAGCAGAATAGACAGAAGGTTCCTAGTGTTACAACACTCCGTTATGTGAATAACGGAGTGTTGTATGTTGCACTGCTCAATTATTGTGATGATACTTGTTGAGAATTTGACGACATTTATTTTTTTTACTACAACGGAGAAAAGACGATTAATCATTCTTCCGAGCGGAAATCGAACTCACAAACATCGAATGTTCAGTCAGACGCTGAGCTCCGGCAGCCTTTGATTGTGTACATGAAGATACAAATTTCAAAAGATATATTTATAATTACATTTATTTTGTATACTAAAATATAAAAGATTTTGAAAGAAACATGAAATTAGTAAATATATATTATAAGAAATATGACAACTAGTATGAAACGATGGTAATAGAACAGCAACCGCGCGACAACGGCGGGTTCCATAACCACTATGCTAAGATTACTATTATTTCTCACTCCATTACAGCCTGTAGCCGAACAGCGGCAGTATTTCCGGGTTGATACGTTATTGGTACCTCCAACTACGTCTACTTTCACCTAAAATAGCGGCCATCTCACCTGTAGCCCCCCATGGTCTTACTGGGCGTTGTGAGAGACAGTGGTCGTTTATCTCAGGGGAATCGAACGTTAGTTTATCTTGTCTATACTATGAAAATGAAGAGCACACTAAATTTCATTCACTTCGATAAATATCGATACTCGATAAAATAGAACAGTGTAGAATTCCATTTTAGTTCATTCGACATCGAGGTCTGTGGTGATGTGACAAATGTTGTACGTGTACTGTCTGTCCTCTTGACAGGCGCCTCACTGTCGCCTTGACCGATACATATTGTAGAACGTGGAAACACTTGGCAACGAACTTTACATTATTTTACAGGTTTTTTAAAAAATATATATATTTATTTAACTAAAAATCAATATAGTAACTGAATAAGGGCGTTGATAGCGCATTATGTGTACTGACATCAGTTTGAAATGTATTTATAAAATAACTTCAGCTTCTACAATGTCTTATACACACATTCGTATATAAACTGATAAGTACATTACCCTCTTTTGCGTTGCGTAAATAACTAGTAATTCTTTAATAAGCACTCAACAAAGCGGATCGACACTTCCATGATAACACAAAGTAATTGTAACAAGCGTAGTTCATGCGCACATACTCGTATAAGTACACATGTATGTGTGTAGTTAGGAATGGAGATGAAGTATAACTTCACTGACAAAAGTTTTAATTTATATAACCACGACTATCTAGTAGTTACAGAGCTTCACAGTGGCTGGAAACATTGTTCTTACTCTGAAACCTCTAAATACATGAATCATAATCATATTTTTATAGTTTCACGCTGCATCTCGTCTATAGCAAAGGAGACAGAGGACGACTTTCAAGTGTCAAGAGAGTAAGGAACAAGAAAATGGACATCATTCATTTTTTGTTGAGCAACACGACACTATACTGTACCTCGTCACCAGATCGAGAAAATATAAAAATATACATTTTTATGAAAAACAATGTAACATTCTTGTACAGGCTTTCCTGAAAGTAAGAACGAGTATGCTGCTGCTATGAAAATGCTCTCGTTACGAACAACTGTTAGAAGTCTCTACCGCCCATGTGGTTAGATGGAAATGACTAAAAGTTTTGCTCCCTGTCCAGTATTTCTTGGAAACCCTATACTTTAAAACATAATAATGTTTTACTTTGTCATTGCAGTATTTTATACCGTTGTTTTTAATTACGATTTTAAAGTATACACATATATAATAATTATATTCGCATGTAAATTATATATTTTTCACATGCGATCCTGTTTGTTATAATACAGGTTCTGTCTGAATACTCTGTTATATGTAAAAGATGAGGGATATTATAAAAAGAAAGCAAATACATAATTCGTTACAGGCAAGAAGAGAAGTGCTACGGCTAGTTCAGTTACTTAACACGCAATAGAAATTAAATACCTTCTCACCAGTCTCCTACCGCCTCTTCCCACCTCTGCCGGGAAATAGGCTGAAGTTAAAATAAACATATCAATATAGTAGATAAGTACGTATCTTAATGGTATAATAACATTTTACTTCGAAGTTAATTATTTTAAAACATCGTAATGACTACTCTTGTGAACATTCAAAGCACAAAGACTGTTTGTTAAAGTCTGTACTTTGTATTAATTAAACGTAACAAAATAGAAGCGCAAAACTTGTAAAACGAGTCCATCTTGCATCCCTTCTTTTCGGCTCGTATCCGCTAAGCACCCACTGAGAGCTAAGCGATGACATGCTATAGCAAGTTATTTATTTAAAATTCTAATCATATATTTCTTAGTCGTACAAGATCCTTCTTGTTCTTTTTGCCTAAATAATGCACGATTGCTTTTACCCAACTGGGTAAAGTCCGATTGACCCTTAGAATCGGATTCGCCTAATGCAAGTTTCGTAAATATTTGAAGGAAGTTATAAAATGTTGGTATATTTAAAGGACAACAAGAAGCGCCGGTCTCATTATGTGGGAAAGTACAAATATTAGTTTGTAATAGAAATGTTAGTCTTTGGAATTTACTTTGCTCTCTTTGATTGTAGATCTGAAAAATCATAATCAGTCCTAAGTGATATTACAAAAAAAAAAAACAAAAAAATCCTATGAGGGTTCCGATTTCATCTTTTCAGAACCAGATAGCGTAGCATCTTCGTAGAGCTTCTCCCCGCTGACATCAGTCTGGCTGACGCTAACGACACCTGTCCGTAACGACACACAGTGTAAACAAAACTGCTTTAACTGTTCCCTAATCACTTAATAGGAAAACGTTTCCTGTTTATGTTTAAACAACATATTTATTATAACATTTGCTTTTCATACGAGACGAACCTTTCCATATAGCTTTGCACCCGAAGTACATTTGAAATAACAATGAGTTATGTATGACACAATACAATGTAAGTGCCGGAAATAGACGCAGATACATTTTTGTGGTCTTCAGAGTTCAGTTGGGATATTTATAACATTACAACATGCACAAGGCGAGAAGTCACAATCATTATACATACTAGTATTATTAACAAATCAGGATGTTAAATTTAAAACTATATTTCAAATTTTATTACTTTACTTTAAAACAAGATAATATATTAAAACATCTTAAGTTTTGTTATTTTAACAATTTTATGTTTATTTTACTAAAGTGTTAAGACAAACAGCGGCGTTAATATATTTAATATGCAATGTCCTGAATTCGAGCAGTCAGATGAAAACGGAATGATTTGAGATTAGTTTACCTCTTCCTCGCCTGTTACGTACAGAATTAAGCGAGCTGTAATAACCAAGTGTTAATTATACTTCGCTTACCGATTTTTACTAAATTTCTCTCAAATTCAGAGAACAGATAAAGTATTATCAAACACAAATATTCTACTTAAAGTAAACAAACCATAACACATATCTTACACATTTTAACAAACTTCATTACAGTAATCTTGATTTTTTTAAACATATTACGTTGTTTCATAAATCTATCCACTGAAACGTTAACGCTTACGGATACTATATCTTAATATGGCGGTGTTGAGTTCCGTCGTACAAAGTTTCTGTTCTTTAAACAATTTCCGCTAGAAATGGATTAAACGACACTGCATACATCAATGTGATTAAATAAAATTCGTGTTTTGTTCGTTCGATACAAGTTTAATAGTATTTCATTATAAAAGTGACATCAACCAGGTGCAGTGGTACCGCTTTTGACTGTGATTAGTAATGAATACCTAACTTTTAAATTATTTTATTATCTGTAGGTTAGTTAGGCTAAGCATGACGTTGAGTACCAAAAGTTAAAATAAGGCCAAGCACGGACTATAGGCAGGATACATCGTGAAGCTACAGAATAAATGAGAACCTATAGGTATATATTATACTTGTGCCTATCGTATTACATCCATCTTAGAGTCATTATGTCATTTAATACTAACAGCTCGATGATACGTAGTGTCCAATTAAACTGACATCTGATAAGACAAAGTCAATCCCTTCTTGTTCATAACACCATGAAGGGTCCACAAAATTGTGAACATCATAACAACTACTACGCTAAGTGAAATAAATTGCAAACACTGTGTATTCAATATTAAAGGACGCCAAGTTAAATTGGTTCTCGCGTCATTGTTTGTGCACCAGCCGAAGGAGCTCCTTGTTTTAGTTAGTCGATGTACAGTTCAAAGACAAAATTAATTTGCTGTCATGTTCCTTATAACAAAGTAAAGTTAATAGTTAAAAACATATAAAATGTATAGTTTATTTTGTATTTAAGCGTTAACATAAAAAGAAGGTTTTAAATTAAACAATATTGATATAGTCTTTAAATTACTAACACTTTTTATTCAATATAAGAGACAGGTGTTGGTGATTGAGTATTCTACGCCTTTTCTCCCAGAACGTAAAAAATAAAAATGAATAATCAATAAATAAATAATCAATAAATCAATCTCCAGAGCGGAGATTGAACCCTAAACCTATGCGTTAACAGTCTTCTCAACGCAAACATACACAATATAAGAATACAAAAAATCTATTCCCCTGCCTCATTATGATCACGAACTATGAATGTCTCTTGACCCGCACTCGTGTAGACAGTAGAGAGCGGTCACAGAAATGTCTCTTGTTAACGAAAAGAGGGTATACGTTAAGAATCAATAAGTACCCTTCATTCCCTTCAAATGTAGTCCGAGGGATTTTTCTTCAAGAACAATCACTCTATAATACGCGTATACACTATATAATAAGCGTTCTTGTAAATGAAACTGTAGTGTTCATACACACAAGCATGCTAAGTTCTATTAGCGTCGGGTATGTGTCTCTAGTTCAAGTTACATATACAGTAAGTACAATGTTGTTGTTACTATTATAAAATGTAAACAAGAAAGTGCTAGCAAAGAGGTACAAGCGAGCCACTATAAGCTGAGCCACTGTGAAACAGGTTGTGAGTTTTACGTTACGGCATTTAAAGTCATATCATAATAAAGTAAAGCGCGGCGTTGAGTTTCACCACTCTATACAACAGAAAGTGAAGAATGAAATTGTCTTATTAAGAACAGAGTGTCTGAACAATAGATTTCTTCTGCCTACTCTGCTGTGACGTGACGGGGATACAGTGGAAGTAATAAAATAAGCGTACCGTTTGTATCAGCCTGTATCCGCATGATGTCCGTATTAAAATAAGTCACATGTTTTGAATACTTTACGGAGCCATACTAAGAGTTTGAATTATAAAATATGTGTAATCCGTGAATTCAAATATCTTATTATATTGGTGATGGCTAGAGACATTTGGTTTTGGTTATTATATTGAGACCTAATAATTACAATGTTATTGATGTATATGTGATTAATACTTATTATAGGAAAATATTATTTTATTCCTTACACCTTTTTTTTTTTCATTTTTTTATTTAAGTCTAATGTGTATTCATTTATCAATATAAGTTATGTCTAAATCTAGAACTAATGAAAATACACAGCAAACATAATAAATGTACATGTACTACTAATATTACATTAAATTAATATTACAACTTAGGTTTGGGGATGAGGTGATAAAATTATACTAAGATAAACACTTGACCGCTATAGTAGAAGAGATGACCGCTACGGTCCTGTTTTTTACAATTATCTTCTAAATATTTAAATTATACCTATAACATACAAGATTTATGAACTCAACTTTGTATCACTACTTAAGCTTTTACGAATTAAACATGTACTTATGTATTTATGTATGTAAAGTTCATGAGTCAACACCTCACTCACAGTCCCTCTCTAACTCCGCTAACTGAGCGCGTAATATGTAAAAACGTTGTTCTAACAACAGTGAAGTTCGTCCGCTTGCAACGTCGAAGCTTGAGGCACACTAACTACTAAGTGAATAAGTAAATGTTTGAACAAAACGTGTAATATCCAGGATTGTCTTGAATAAACCGCATGTTGTCATTGTGGAAAATATATTTAAGTATTTTTTATAAACCTTGTTTTTTAATTTTCCTAACGGAGTAGCCTGAGGGGACAAATACTTCAGAATTTGCATAGCTCTTTCTCGATTCTTGGACGAGGTGAAAGAGATATGCAAATTCTGAAGGTCAGAAGGTCAACCAAGGTTTCCCACTACCTCTCTAGTTACTTACTTTTCTGTTTTATTTTAATAGACTGTTGTAATTGTTTTCACAATAGATATTAAGTTTGTTAAATTAATCAATTAATTAATGTTTATTATATGAGTGCTAAATGTGAAAACTATAGATATAATCCTTCAGCAAATTATAACGTTTGTTTTTATCACGTCTTAGTGTTATATAAACTGCTTTGGGTTTAGAGAAAGTCCCTTACGTATATCGCCTAGTAATGTACCGCTAGGTTCACTTTATAGCGTCGTTAAACTATATCTGATCTCATTAAAGGGATTTTTTCTGTATTTTTTTAATTTTTTCTTCCTAATAGTTAACTAATTTAAATACACTTTTACAATATTAGTATGTTCTTTTTATTGAACTTTTTTTTTTTTCAGCTTCACGCTGTATCCCGCACTAGGCAGGGTAGGCAGAGGGAACGGAAGTGAAACCTAGTGTTATGATACTCCGTTCCACTTCCGTTCCCCACTTTCCGCCGAATTTGAGGCATTGCGTGTTGAGTGGCGGAACTCAACGCCGCGCTTTGCCTTATTACCAGAGCGAAGAAATGAAACATTAAATATTTAAATTGAAAATATTAAATATTTCATTTCCTCGACTGCAATGCCTCAAATTTGGCGGAAAGTCGTGAACGGAAGTGTAATGGAGTGTCTTAACACTATGCTCCCAAGTTGCCTCTGCCTACCCTGCCATGTGTGGGATACAGCCTGAAGCTGAGTGAGTAAGTGAATAAATGGATAAGGCAATATTAAACAAAATTTCCAAAAAAACACAATTAAGTTAGCTAATTAAATTAGCGTGGTCGGGTCGTATGCCGTATAACTGCATTGTGTGTTGTGTGTGTTTTCCTGCTTCAATAATGCAGCTAAAGCACCGTTAGTTCTGTTACCGGCAGCAATATTTTATCAATAATAATGGCTAAATGCCTTTGTAACAGACGTACATAATATTAATGAAAAAAAAAAATAATGGATTAAATTAATAATTTCGTGATCATGCACATATTAACAAATACAACGTTTGATAATGAACGTTGTATATCTTCATATGTACATGATTATGAAATCAACAAAATCTATAAATTAATAAATTCACATATGTTAATGATTACAAAACCTACTAATTATAATAAGGTTTTCGGTATTTCTTGTTTTGTCTGACATGTTATTCCTCTTACTCCCACTTTGCGTGACACGCCACTCGCCACACGCCATCGACACAATCCAGTTGTCAAAACACTGCAAGTTTGCGGAAATTAATGACGAGCGCTAACGTGTTGCCAGGACGAGGAAATAAATAAAATAAACTATTAATTACCCTGAGCGGGAGTTGAGCACACACTGTCACATACACAGTCAGACTCTGTGTTTACTCTACGATAAACTAAGATAATGCTTGGGAAATTAATTTCTCAGATGTATTAAATCAATAAAATATATTATTATATTTGTGTGCGACATGTTTACATATTATTAGGAACAAATTCCTTACACGAGTGATTACAAAAGCTAGTGTTTGCGAACTGATTCCTCAATTATGTTATTTTGTTAAAATCTAAATAATTCAATTAGATTTTATGATGCCTTATTGAGTTAACATACAAAACATTACTTAGTACTTTATTATTATTTTATCTATGAAATGATAACGAAAGAGGAAAAATAACAAATATGTGAAAGTAAACCTCGTCTCGTAACAGTTGAGTGATGTGACAGTATCGCACTCCGTAGAACAAAGCGGGTTGCGCTAAAAGGCTTACAGCTTAACATCGGTCCCGACGGAACATTCGACATTAAAAACATAATGTGATAGTTTTTTGTTGAGACACTAATGGACGAAAAGTGAAGTTTTTAAAAAGATAAAAAATATTAGTAGTACGTGTAAAACTGTGTTCGGTATTTTATGTTATTTAATTTTTTGTAAATGTTGTATAAATATTTGAATAAGAAATTGTTATTTTTTATATAAAGTGTACGCCTATAGCAATATGAATCCAGAGTATACTTAATGATTAGCAAAATACGTATGTAATATGTGCCATTAATATCAATTACGTACTTAGTAATAAAATGTTTGACTGAAAACTTCTTTAGCGGCGTTGTGCACTTTTTGTTGGAATGGGTAAAAACTTCTAAGCTCGCGTCAGGACACGTGACCTGATAGAAAATTCGTAAGGCCGGGAGAGTAAACAGCCGGCGCGGCGTAAGAGAGGAAGTATCCCCCTGTTTTTCTACGGTTCAGAGAAAATATATGCCTGCGTCTGCTGATTCGTTTAGACGGCGGCGTTTCCGCGAATGTTGAATGACTCAAACTTACTCACTCACAAAATGTTTTTATATTTCTTTATGATAGCCATTTGATGTATCATCATTTATTCAAACGTAACTGTTATTTAAACGTAGATATAGTACCACTTCATCGTTATATACACGTCTGTAACTGTCACAATGTTTTAACTAAACGTGATAAGCCTTTGAATCGATGAGAATTCATGAAAAAACTCAGTACTTAACTGGCTGCACCGTGGATGACGCAAAGACTGGAAGCACCCACTTTGCCAAGGCATGCGCGAAGCAAGATCCAAAATCTGCTGTATAAGCTTCCACAGACGATGATGAAGAACTTTCAGCCAAAAAAAGGCGTTATTGCAAGTGGCTCACCTAAAAGCTGTTATAGAAACTTAACACATATCAATATTGGTCAGATAGCATATCCAAATGTTCAGGTGAAAGCGACATGTGCAAATTATGATATGTTTGCTTCTCAATTTATATATATATATATATATATATATATACATATATATATACAGTCACACGCTTGTGCCGCTGCGCTACGACAGGCCTCAAAAACTATTTTCTAGAAATTGTGAATTTTTGTTTTGAGAAAGAGGACTTAAACTTGATGTTATCGGAAGAAGATATTAAGATACTCCTGTTCAATGCAATGCGGAGAAATATTAAAATTATATAACAATACAAAATAAAAAACTGATACCCAGTATAGTATTAGTTGTTTATCAGAAGTTTGTATGCAGAGAGCGCGCCAAGTGTCACCTTTTGTGAGTAAACAAAGTGATCTAAGATTGGAACTAAGCCTCATTGGATATTCACTGGCTCATCCAAACGAGATATATAGCTCATACAAGCGAACTTGTTCATTGTTCATCAAAATATACACTTTGTTATTCCGTAAATAATGTAGCGGTAAGTGTTTATATTGTATCGTTATGTGTATCGTGAAGTAGTCATCAAAATTGTTATAAGAAACCCGCGACTTCGTCCGCATTAGATAGTAACTCTGGACAGGAAATTGTTTTTTACAAAGAGTATTTCTATAGTTGAATTTTAAGTATTTCACTGTATTATATACATAGAAAAGAAGATTTAGGGAAAAATAATGAAAATTTCAACTTTTTATTTCATTTACTGTCACTTAGACAGTAAATTAAATAAAAATTACTGTAATACATTTTTATATAAAACGTTTAAAATCAGTACCTATCAATATGAATTCAAAGTTATACCAATTTAGTAACAGTACACGATGTACCTACAATATAACAAACTACACAAATAGGTACTTATTTCACGAAGAATGAAATACATCTAGCACTTTTCATGTTTAAATTCAGCAGCCAAAAATATCACTGTGGTAAATTATAGTGCAGAATTCCCATATACTTAATCTAAATTTGCCTTATAAAAACAAATATCTAATAACAGCTCACGCGCGCTCAATACTTTACTATTTCTATTATTAGAAAAAATATTAAAGCAAGTTTTATTTGTTACTTATAATAATTAAATTCGACGAAATAATTACATTAAATTTAATCCGTTTTCATTTTAATATTTAATTTGATTTTAACAAGTAAGCAATTATTTAATATTATAAAACTTGAATAGTCAATACAGTGTTAATTATAAATAGCTATCTAGCCAAAACACAAGGCATCACCTATCCTGGGATCTAGCCAACATAAGGTATCACCCATTCTGTGATCTAGCCAACAAAACCAGGATTAAGGATACGCATGGTGGCCAGCCAGCGTTTTAGGACGGATATTCGATAGGAAAAATAAACATACAAATGGCGAGATCATTAATATTAACACAATGTAACTAAATAAGTTTAAACATGTGAATCACCTTCCGGAGATTCCTCTGCAGCCGAGTTTTTATAACCATTCTTGTCATAAAATACCAGTATACATTCTGCTTACATTCATTTAAAACATAAATGTTATAATGTTATGTCATTTTATTTACCGCTATCTACGAGTACTATGTTTAATTTTTACATAGCGTTTAATTTAATGTGCCGTCTCACTATTTGTTATTAGTCTGTACATATTTTTGTTAGTGGTGTTGAAGTCAGAGAAAGTTTAGTGCATTTCATTCTCTACATTTTAAATTAGGTTTCCAGTGGTTGAAGAGTCAACGTGACTGTGGTGGGAGTCGTTTGTATTTTGTATTTTTAGAAAAATTCAAATCATTAATTACTCTGAGTGAAAACACAACGAAATATTTGAATATTTTATTTTATATTCAAGTTGGGAAACTCAAGTTAAAGAGTTAACTTCTGTTCGCAATATATACTGTGAAGTAGTGAAATATAATAAATTATCCACGTCGTATAAAATACAGAGTATTATTGTTTCTGTCAATAGTTTACATAGAGCACATCCGGTGTGGCACGCGATACACTAAAACGTTAAAATTTTTAATTTTTAGTGTACACATTCACTGAATCAAAATTTGTATTACAAGATTTAAAATGTGTTAAATATATAATTATTTTTAACGCCTTTACTGCGGTACATCATCATCTGTGTACCCTGCCATGTGTGGGATACAGTGTGAAGCCGAAAAAATTCTTAACAATATATATTGAATAGCGAAACCCAATGCTACATTGTGCTACCGTAGTGAAGGAGATATTAATTTCCCCAATTTTCCTCTGATTTTTGTGACATTGTCATCATCGATCATCATCAGCCGAGACATACGAGTATACAAACGCCACATTTTTACTCATCACCAGAGTGAAGAAATTAACATAATCGAATAGAAACCGCACCCACAGCCGTAGGTAGAACTTACACTACACGATGTATAAAACAATATTCTATTTCGTTTAAGTCAGCCAATTAATAAACGTCAAGTCTCAAGTAATTATAAAAATGTATTATGATGAGAATGTATTTTTCAGTATCAAAATGAAGGGTGCCAGAGACACCGGGGCCGGGCTCTGAGTTATGATCTCATCACGTCGTCCCTGCACTGTTATTATTATCGAAAAATATTATAAAGAAATTTTGTCATATTCATATACGATAGAAAGAAGCGCGTTCTTTACAGAAAAGTATTTTTTACATTTAATTTATATTTTTATATCGCAAGGATGATGTTTTTTATGCATATTTTGAAAAAGTTTTTTGTTACGTTATAGAAATGCATACATTTAAACAAGCTGGAGACGATCTTTGTCATTCAACTCCAGTCTCAGGTCAGAGTACAAAGATGTGTTCGACTGGAGATCGAACCGAAAACCTGTCGGTTACAGTCACACGCTTGTGCCGCTGCGCCACGACAGGCCTGAATTTTGAAAATACGTCTTATACATTTGTTTGTTTTTTTATTGCTATTAAGATAGATAGATAAAGAATACAAAGGGGACTTTTTTAGATATCAAATATCAATTTATATTCAATATTATGAAAATTTTACAGAGTACAAACAAGTTAATAAATTCTTGAGCCATAACAAAGTTATTTGATCGAAAAGTGTAGACTAAAACATACAATTAAACACACTATTTAATATCCATACTATTATCGTACAGCGGGAGAGTTTGTTTGTTTTAACTCGCTTATCTCAGGAACTAAATTCATATTATACAGTGCATTTCGTATCGGCTTCTTCATTTAGTAAGTAAAGCTATTGGCTTATATATTACATTAAGATAGTAATTTCCATATAAACTGCACATGTACCTGCGGTCAGAGTTACCTGAGGCACTTGTATCTCGAGACATAAACAAGGCTTAGCTAATTCTGTTCAAGTGGGTCCGAGGCCACAGATAGTACAAAAAAAGATTAACATTATATTACGCTCTATTTACGTTTGTTTGTGTTTTACAAAAAAATATCAAAAAGTACAAAATAAGCAATGAATCTATTTGATGTGGGATATAGTTTTTCGAGACTATCGAGGGAACGTAGTGGTCTGTTACTGGAAGATAAACGCAAGGGACTATAACTAACCCCAGTCGTCCTCGACGTCGTTCCTCTTATCCTATATAATGTTGGTATAGATTTGGCTCGCATCACACAAACAGTATTTTCATTATAAAGTGCATTATGCCATTGTAAGTTTGCATTTCATTTCCTCTTGAAATCATTTGAGTGTAGCTATAATACCTCTATATACAACTTGCATACGACAATGGAGTTCCCTTCAAAGGGAAAAGTTGACTTTAACAAGCTAACGTTGTTCGGTACACAAGTACATAACGTAATTTGTAAGTTAAAGTGTCAATTTTTACGATAGTTTATATTTTATACGTTATACGCGTTTTAAACAAGTTACATATGAATATTATTTTCTTAAAACGTCCAATTCACCTGTTATTGGCTTACAGCAGACAACTTGGACGATTTCTAAGAGGCGCTGGTGCTGGCCCCGCTACGTACTATATTTTATTGATATTCTAAAATTAATTTAATTATAACCTATCTATTATGTTAATAAATACATTGAATAAAGTTAAACGTAGTTTCTTGTATCTTATATGAACCCACTACCGTCGCGTTCAGTCAATGACAGATCCACTAAAATAATCATCTTATAATGTTACATACATTATACTTATATTTTTCGGGTTAAAAAATAAAAGAAAGTCTTGTAAGGAAAAGTCAGTAAGCTTTCACTGTGAGCGTCGTACGAAATATTATTAAACTGTCCGTCGCCGCGATCAAAGGGGCTTTTGATTAATTATTGTTTTAACTCGAGTGAATGATAAAATGCGGAAGATCAAAGTCCGTCCTGTCAGTGAAGCTTTCGCCCTTACTCCTCTCGCGATAGTCCTTCCCCGTTCTATTATTAGTTAAGAATAAATAAACAATATAAATATATTGTTATAAATAACTTTATGGCTTTCCAATAAATGGTGGTCGTTACATATACTTTATGCTACTTTGCTATTATATACTAACGCTTACCTGCAGATTCGTCCGCCTAATGAAATGGAAATAACTAAGAATTGTGTGTTGAGCCCCGTGTAGCCCCAGAGGAGCTACAGGAGCGTTGCCCGTCTTTAAGATGGATGGGCACCGGGGCCCGGCACTACCCAATGCGAAACGCAGTTGCCGAAGCCACTACTTAACGCCGGTTTTAAATGCCGGGGTTGGTAATGGTCCGGTCGAGTCTACCCATGCGTGTTGCCATTTCCGACAACGTGACTCTCCCACACGTGCTTTAGTCGCCTCTTACGATACCATCAGTACCAGGGGGATCCTATTCTAAGCCGGAATCACACGGCTAAAAAATATGTTTTGTAATGTAAAAATAAAATATAACTTTTATAAATGTAAGATAATATGCTCGTAAGTGTTCTTGAACGAACAGCAGACTCGAATATTAGACTTATAACGAAATGCTAATAGTTACATTTTATGCGTGAAATGTGAGTGAGAAACGCTTGTCTTTCGTTGTTTTATTGATTTATATCAAATTCTCATACAACAACAGGTCGACCGAGATCGTTTATCATTTAGGGGTCGACCGCTGGGAGACAGTCCTTTTATGTCATTTGTATTGTTGAAAAATAAATAATATAAGAATCTGGAAAAGTTAAAACATTATGTATTCCCTGATACCCCGACTCCCAACCTCACCATCGAGGTAATACACTACAAGGACCCCCAAAAGTCCAACCCCAAAGCCGCGCCTATATTGATAGGCGCCGAATGACACCTACGGCAAGAGGGCTCTAGCCTTGATGCCGTCACCCCTCTGCCCCTTAGGGGGTCGAGAGAGAAGAACACTCGAGGGCAACATTATGTATGCATCAACATCGGCAATATATTCAATACTTAAGATATTTTCACAATCTATCTCAATTAGTTTCAGCCTTAATAAAATGCTCCACGCATATGTGTAATACGGGTAGCGTGGGAACTAGTATTGAACCCACCGTACCGCGGCGGAACGTGATAATCTGAACAAATCATCCTTTAAGGATACGTCCCTACGAAGTTAAGGTAATATATAAAACACCTGAATAGACGGTAACGTACAAGTTGTATAATTGTACAAATGAGTATGAGAGTTTGTTGAACATATATGTCTTATTTTATGTTACATTTACACAACAATATCAATAAACACATTTTCATTATTTTCAATACAAATGACAAAACAATATTATTTTATATAAAATGTAAACGGCAAAGGTTAATTCAATAATTCGATTGTATTTATTGAAGTATCGCATTAAGGCTATAACCAAATATTAAATACAAACAAATAAAGCCAATATCAGAGCTGCGACGGCGAAATCGTAAAATTGGCGTAATTTGAATACTGTATTATATCTATATTGTGTATAAAACTCTTCAGATACTGAGTGACTGATAGACAACACTACTGGACTTACAAACGATAAAATTTAACATGTAGGTAGATACGGAGTGGGTGAGTAATTCTAACTTTTTTATAAGAAAAGGGAGTCGTCCTTAAGCAAAGTGTCTCAACACCTAGTCCTATTTGCCAGTATTGCCCAAGTTGGGTTAACATAAAAATTGAGTCAAAGGCTCGTGTGGCGCTAACGTCTGCCTACACCTGGACTTTTAGTGGTATTTTAGATTTGTATCTGTAGTAGTACAGAATAGTCTGATATATGTTTAATACTGGGTTCTACAGAGCAACTCTTCAATAAGAAAGCTACATTGAGTGGTAGAAGAAAAACAGTACAGTTTTGAAAATTATTTATTTATATCTAAATATTATTATCAAAAGTATACAGCCATCACGCACGCACTAACTCCGTAATGCGTACCGGAACAATGTAACATTATTAATTACGAAAGAACTAACAAAAAATATTTGTTATACTTTATATCTACGGAAATATTCTGTGTTGAATCTAAAGAAAATACATAAGAAAATACTGTCGTCACACGCTGCTATGTTTGCATGGACTTGAAATCGTAAAATCCCGATATTTCCTGTTTCCGTAGAAATATTAAGTAATCCTGCCACACTACACTTCTAAGAGCTTTCTAAATGTAGAGTTCTGTCCGTGTGACTGTCAGTTACTTCATAAATTAAATGATTTATAAAGACAAACTAAACCATTTTTAAAGTGTTAATTCACTCTTAGGAAAAGAATATATATCAAATGAAATACTTTTAACGGGATTAATCGCATATATTGTTTGTGTTTTTTGGAAACCCGACTTTTCGAACATTTTGCAGTAGTCCGTGGTCACGGGTAGACTACCACAGACTACTGTACTGTTTAAAATGTGTAACAATCGCGAAAATCAAAGACATTATTAAAAGAATACATATAAATTTAAAACCATACAAACACATTCAACCGTTACATTCAAATATTTGTACGTTTAATTTTTTGAATAGAAATTAATAATGGCAGTATTTCATATCTTCCTTTTCTCATACCACTCACATATAGAAAAGTACACAAAATATACAAAAGTAGACAAAACATGCTGAGCACGTCATCATTCATTCCTTACCCTATTCTACTTCATGCGGATATTGTATGACAATAAAACAATAACATTAGAACAAGTATCGATCATATCTACCTTCACGTATAAAGACTAGTCTCAGTAGTCTGTATAGAATTTCAAACATGTATACATATAACATGTAACAGATATCTGATTTCCTTTTTACGTTAACAACATATGATTAAGTCATAAAATACATACGTGTAGTAAAAGCGAGTCGAATTTTCCAACTTGGTTGAATGTTTTAAACGAGCTATCATAATCGTGACTTGCAAACTAATGCTATGAAATATTACACACAGTACGGGAAAGTTGAAATGTATGGATTTAATATCAATTTTGTCTCACGTGGAGTAGCTGCTAGTCTAAGAAATAATCAACTTTGACGTCGAATAGAGTAAGGTTATATTAGACCGAGCAACAGCAGCTTAAAAAAAAAGTACATCAGATAGCCTAACTTAATAAAAATATTTTAAAGTTAAATAAGCCTGAAACTCAAGAGATTACAATAAACATTAAACGTCAAATTAGCGTCTTGAACAACCTGAATGAATACGATCGTCTCGATTTCCTGAAACAAGTGAGTTTGCTCGATCTGGTTAAATATCTAACGTTCGATACTTCTAAATAGATTTTCAACATAAAGAAAATAATTGTTAAATGTCTTAATTTTTATATAATAGATGTTCGTATTTACTTATTTATCAAAAGGTAAGGAAATAATTACAAACTATGATGGTGCGATGCCGGTTTGGAAGGTTGATGGGCATCGGGACCCGGCATTACCCAATGCGAAACGCAGTGGCCAAAGCCACTACTTAACGCCGATTTTGCCGGGGGTGGTAATGATCCGGTCGAGTCTGCCCATGCGTGTTGCCATTGCTGACAACTCAAATTGTGAATCTCCGACACGTACTTTAGTCGCCTCTTACAACACCACCAGTAACAGAGTGAACCTATTCTAAGCAGGAATCACACGGCCTGTTTTCAACCAAATACCTTTCTTCATGATGTTAAGTATAGTATAGGGCAAAACTAGGACTAATTTCTAAAGGAACAGCCGCTTAACATTCTTAAAATCCTATTTACTATAATAATATCAGCAAACATAGGGTTATTTTATTCACTTTTATGAGCGAATATATGCAACAGACGTAAAAATGTTAAAAGGTTCAAATATAAATATTTATTGTACAATTTTGTTAGTTATAGCTATGGCTCAGATTTTATGTTAATAGCGTTGATTCATCTTGCAAACTGGAGTAGGTTGAGTAAGATGACTTTGACTTATGCCGGGATTAATGCGTAGGAAGAGAAGAAGAATGTTGTTTACTGTAAGAGCTAGTTTAGCTGTAAGGATAGATAAATCTATATTTATATTACATTAATTGTTTCATGTAGCCATTATATAAACATTGTACTTGCTGTCAGAGTGACCACCGGCACATGTATAATGTGTCATATGTCATTCTTTTTAACCAAAGGAATGAATTGAAAAGCAAAGTATTTGATGAATTCTAAAAACCAAGGCTTAATTCACTCTATCTTTAATTTCATGAATTTAAAGCTAGAGTGAATTAAGCCTTGCTTTTTAGAATTCATCAAATACTTATATATATATATATATATATATATATATATATATATATATATATATATATATATATATATATATATATATATATATATATATATATATATATATATATATATATATATATATATATATATATATAGAGATAATACATGAACTAGGTATATAGAACTGAACAATACTTAAACTTGTAAAAGCTGAAACAAAAATCAAATATTATACCCGTCTTAACACCAGACACTACCACGTTTGGGCACGCACGGTAATATTCCATACATATCAGTCTAAAACTACGTTTCAGTATATTTTGTATGTAAAGTAACAGATGTGGAAGCTCGAGAGATGTGAATGTTATTTAAAGTCAGTGAAGAGTTAGCAGGTACGTATTCGATTTCAATATAACTTTAGCATTCAAGTACAAGTTGGTATGTGATCGTATAAATACGAGAACTCCTACTAAAGTGTTAATAACTATGGATCTCTATGTATGACTATCTCGTATCTGAGGCTTCACCGGTGTAGTTATTTAAAAATAACTAAAATTGTATCCTTATTCTCTAATACGCATATAGTAGAGTGAACAGAGGGACGCCCGCGTTAACTTCGACTAGTTATTTATAGCTAAGTTTGATTTATATAGTATAGTGTAAGGTAAATTAACAAAGGGCGCAGGGGGCCGCCAGTATGTGTGCGATTGTAAAATATAGGTTGTGAGTTCGAAACCACCCGAAAAAGTGAAACATTTAATATTTTCAAATAAAATCTTTAATATTATCATTTCTTTGCTCTGGTGCGCGTCGGATGCGCGGCGTTGAGTTACGCCAATCAACATGCGATACCACAATTCATTCTAAAAATAAGCAATTAACGGAGTGTCTTAACACTCTCAAGTTCCCTCTGTCTATCCTGCCCTATGCAGAATACAGCGTGTAGCTGAAGAAAAACAAAAATTATAAATTCTTATTACAAATTTATTATAAGGAACATGACAGCAAATTAATATCATATTTAATCTCCAAATCGACTAACTAAAGCAAAGAGCTCTTTTCTTTATAAAATTCCTAACCTCGAACAATTTACACTTACAATGTTTACTTCCAGCAGATATAATCACATATATACTTGATTTAAATTGATTTTAAACTAAAATACCTACAAAATAGTAACAAGTTCAATGTTGAATGTTCCCGAGTCACGCTCCATGTACTTATCAAGACAGCGAGGCGCCTGTCAAGGGGACAGAACAAGCACAACATATGTCACATCACCGCGCGTTATTGATTTGATAATTCGATGTTGAATACACATAAAAAATCATTCTACTCGCTTCGTCGCTGTAGGCGAATATTGATGTCACGCTTTTGCCTTTTCGTTAGATTCGTCATGATTATTGATCGCTGCGGCTGATGACTCCGTGTTATGACTAAAATTTCAAGAGACAGAAGACTTTGGTGTTCTGAAAGTAATATAATAATAATAATAATAATAATAATAATAATAATAATAATAATAATAATAACCATTTATTGCCACAAAAAGTTTACATTTAAAATAGTATACAGAAGACAGTTTTCTGGAATATAGTTATGGTTTGTGGCAAAAGGTGTAACTCAGCTAATGACGATTGAGTTTTGACCCTCAAACATCGCTGTTTTTCAGTTACACCTTAGCATAAATTGCGCCCTGAGAGATTTTATGCAAATGTGGAAGGCATTTTACCAAATTATGTATTAAAAACTAACTATCTTAAATTACACTTACAATTAATTTAATTTTTATGACACCTTTATGATTATACATAAGTAAGCAAAGAATATTTCGTGAGTGTACGTGTGGGCATGTCCGCGTGTGTGAGTGTGTGAATGTGAGTGCGTGTGTGCGTGTCTGTGTGTGCGCTCGTGTGTGTGTGTGTGTGTGTGTGTGCATTTTCTATCATTATATTTAGAGCACAAATATAAAAACTAGGTTTTAATGAGAAAGACTAAAAATAGTATTTTAAACTATTTTTAACGGATATTTTATATTTATCGGCATTGAGCTGTCTTTTTTGTAGGGCGTTTTTATATTTGTTTTTAAAATTAGTTGTACTAACTTTATACCTTAAGGGTGGGTCATTCCAAATTCTTGCCGCCGCAAACTTAAAACAGCCTTGATAGCGAGACGTAAAATGCTTAGGGATTTTTAATAAATTCCTGTTAGACGCCCGAAGACTTCTCTTACCATCACTAGCCCAAGTTAATTTTTCAAACAAGTACTGAGGTTTTTTACTCCACAGTACTCTTTGAATGAGACAAGCGTATTGCAACTCCATTCTTGCACTCATGTCAAGTATGCCTTTGCGGTTCAAAAAGGGACTTATGTGTTCTCTTCGCGGCACATTATAACAAAATCTGATGCAAGCGTTCTGAACCCGTTGAATAGCCTTCAGCGTATATGAATTTATTCTGGTGCTAAAAACAGAACTGCAATAGTTAAAAAGGGAGAGGACAAGTGAATCTACAAGTTTGAGTCGAAGATCTTCTCTTATGTAGGATCTGATTTTATACAAAGATTTCAGCTTAAAAAATGCATTGCTAATCTTACTGTTAATGTGTTCAATGTATTTCTGCTGAGGGTCCATTATTAAGCCTAGGTTACGAGCGGTATCAACTAGCTTAATCGCTGTGTTATTAATTCTCACTTCTCCGCTTTTGAAAGCCGTTGAACTTGTTTCTTAGTGCCTAATAGTAACATTTGTGACTTAGATGGATTTAAGAGTAAAGAATTTTTTGTTGACCACTCAAATATGCGCTTCAGGTCTTCATTTATATTCTGGATGGCGTTCTTGGTATCTTCGCTATGGAAAGAGTAATATAATTGAATATCGTCAGCGTACATATGATATTTGCAAAACTTTATACAATTTGGTAAATCCGCTGTAAATAGTGTAAACAGTATGGGGCTCAACAAGGATCCCTGCGGTACTCCTCGCTGAACCCTTGTTAGAGCAGAATATCTCTTCTGCCCATCACGGCTTTCAGTAATGACCCTCTGTTCTCTATTTAATAAAAAAGATCGAAACCACTGGCAGCAGTCTTTTGAAAAACCGTAGCATTCTAACTTGGTTAGGAGTAGCTGCGGGAGAATGCAGTCAAAAGCCCGTGAGTAATCAAGCAAGATCATAATGGTACTCTTGCCATTATCGGAGGCTTCGGTTATGTCGTCAGTAATATTGAGAAGAGCTGTCTCCGTACCATGGCATCGACGAAATCCACATTTGAAATTGGGTATAATATTATTTGCATCAAGAAAATCTAGCATTTGGTTCAATATTGTTTTTTTCCAGAACCTTTGACAGCACTGGTAATATTGCTATTGGGCGAAGATCTTTAAGCTGTTCCACACATTTCCCTTTAGGAATAGGTCTAACTAAGGCACGTTTCCAACACGTCGGATATGTAAGAGTTTTGATGGATTTGTTAACGATATCAGTGATAATAGGTAAAGTCCAATCCAGGGTGAGCTTTATCATGTCTATATTTAAATCATCATAACCTGCCGCTTTAGTTTTAATGTTGTTTATTATTTTGAGTACGTCCGATTGAGTAGTAACTTTAAAGTGAAAGTCTACGTTCGAATGAATATTAGGCAGAGTGTTATTTTCAATAACTGAGTCGATAATTGGGGGGAGGTCTAGAAAATACGCATTGATTTTGTCCGGATCATTTATATAGTCAGGAATATTAATTAATGACTTCTTGTTAATGAGCACAGTATTTTTTAAATGAAACCACATTACCCTTGGCTGATGCAATGTGTTATTTACGGTACTATTGATAAAGGCCCTTTTTTCTCTATCCGTGGCAGAGGTAACAAGGTTTTTTAATTCGCGATAGTACTTTATAGATGAATCACTTTTTTGCGTGTGTGCTTTTAATAAAGCTTTGTCTCGTAGAGTCATCATAAACTTAATCATGTCTGTGATCCAAGGTTTTGGTGTATTTTTACAAACAACTTTTTGCAGCGGTGCATGCATATTGAACAAGAATATTAAATATTTATTTAACATATCTACTAAAATATTTACGAGTACCAATATCGTATCGACCCAGATATAGTGCCACTGTTAACATTATCAACCTTAACTTTGATAAATTTTGTCTTCTGAGAATAACTTATAATTTTTCTAATTTAATTAAATAATTTTTATTATTAATTTCTTGTACGGGCTTCCTCTAGTGTTATCATAAGTAGCTTATTTATGTTTATGGCCTGAAAATGAATATTCATTATATTAAAATTTCTTGGATTCGTGAAGCTTTACACAACTTTAGCAGAGTATTCTGATATTCCGCTCCCCTCTGTACGTATAATTTGCTTTCCCCGGTTCGAGCGCGGGACCTTGAACGTATTGTTTTAATTATTAGAAGCGGGAATGACAACAATTTCGATATTATCTTTTAAATTAGCAACGTTTCCGCATTTACAGTAGGTACAGTCAGATTCAGTACGCGCTTTGAATGTTTCATTTGTACCTTTTAAAAATTTTAATTTTCTACTCTTCATTATGAAGCAAAAGTTTTTTAGTAGTAAGGTAAACTATAGTCCATATTATTTCATATTAATCGTTTGATGTAATCCACTGTACTTGCTGTCAGAGTTACCACCAGCACTTGGCATGTGTCAAATGGAGCCGCAGGCATTTATTTACTTACATTCTGGAATGCATCACACACTTGTACGTAAGTACAGTAAGCTCCACAAAGACGATAGAACGATTCCTATATTTATGTAGCTTTTGAATTAAGCACGCGTCAGCTTTCAACTTGCATTTTTTTGCTACGGCGTAGACTCGTAGACCATAGGTCTAAAGAACTAAATAACATTATAAATCAACAACATGAGGCCTGTCGTGGCGCAGCGGCACAAGAGTGTGGTTGTAACCGACAGGTTCTGGGTTCGATCCCCAGTCGAGGAAATGAAATATTTAATATTTTCAATTTAAATATTTAATGTTCCATTTCTTCAATCTGGTAATAAGGCAAAAGCATGGCGTTGAGTTCCGCCACTCATGACTCAAATTCGGAAGCGGAAAGCTGAAAAAAAAACATCTAACACGATACTCGAGGTTAGCTTTATTTTAATAGTCAAGTGTATTAGTTAGATACTAAATGTAATTATTTTAATTAACACACTTCATTATTTTAAGGTATTTACGTATAATTATGAAATTACTGAGTTTATGAGGCGTGCCAAAAAATACATATATCTCTATACAAGATATCTCTCTATACAAGATATCTTTATTAAATTGTGAAGGCAGTATGAGGGTTAGTAAAATAAGAGAATAGAACAAATAAATACAAAAAAATTATAAACTATAGATTCATTGAATAATATTTTGTTACTATTTTTCAGATCAGATTCCATTTTCCAGTACAAATATGAAAAGACCATAAAATGATGAATGAAGTAACACATCATTATAATATACATAAATATATAAATACCGAACCTACGACCCGAAGCCTGCGACACTACGCCAAGTGGAAATAATTACAAGCACTGTGTATTCTATATTACATATATAAGCGACGCCGAGTTAAATTGATTCTCGCGTCGTTGTTTGTTTGTTCACAAACCGAAGAAGCTCCTGTTGAGATTTATATCAAAATAAGGCATTACTAACGCCATCTAACTCCCTATATTGTAAATGTCATTGTGTATATAATTATCTGTTTTTGTAATAAACTCTCTCATTCACTCGGTGTACTTCAATACAAGTGTTTTAATTAGAGGTTAGGGGCCCAGCACGCCAGCCCGCAAGCAAGCAAGCAATCAGATTTAGCCCAGACCCAGTAGTTAAAGTAGAAGTGAATTCTTAGTTTTATTTTTATGGTTTTGTTTAAAAAAAAGTCGTTCAAAGTATTGTGGTTAGATTAGGTCACGTGCTGAATAAAAAATTACAAAATGGCCACGAACTATCTCCTCAATGTTCCTAAGTTGAAAGGACGCGAAAACTACAACGAATGGACTTTCGCCGCGGAGAATTTTCTAGTCCTAGAGGATAAGCTACACAGCATATATCCAGTTTCTGGGAAATTAATGGAAGCCGCAGATGATGCAAGAACCAAAGCAAAACTTATAATGACTATAGATAGTACGTTATATGTACACATTAGAGACGTAAAAACTACGTTAGAATTGTGGAATAAGTTAAAGATGTTGTTTGATGATTCAGGATTTACGAAAAGAATATCATTATTACGTAATTTGATCTCAATCCGTCTTGAAAATTGTATTTCTATGCAATCCTATATAACACAAATAGTCGAAACTGGTCAAAAACTAAGTCGTACAGGATTTAATATCAGCGATGAGTGGATTGGATGTTTATTGCTCGCAGGTCTAACTGAAAAATTCATGCCGATGATAATGGCTATAGAATATTCTGGGTTAACCATTACAACAGACGCCATTAGAACGAAACTCATGGACATGGAAACGGAAGTGAGTACAGGTGAACGATTGAATGAAGTTAGCAATGCACTCGCGAGTAGCGCCAATAATATGAAGAAACGGCAATATAAGAAAAATAAACTATCTGTGACAAGTGGGCACAGACAAGGACAGTCATACCAAAATGTCGGTGCCAAAACGCCTGTGAAATGTTACCGATGTAAACAAACGGGACATTATAAAAACCAATGTACATACAATGATAATTTAAATAGTAATTAAAAGAACAACAACGTAAACAAACAAATGCGTTTAGTGCTGTGTTCTTAAGCGGGCAGTTTGGAAAAGATGACTGGTATATAGATTCTGGTGCGAGTGTGCACTTAACAGGTAATGAAAAGTGGATAGTAAATGCTGAGTATAGCAAAATGAAGGAAATACGTATTGCCAATAGTGAAAAACTGAAAGTTTTATGTTCTGGCGAAGTACCTATTATAACAAAGACAGATCAATGTGAATTTGAAGTACTAGTTAAAAATGTTTTATGTGCTCCAGGATTGACAACTAATCTCTTGTCAGTGAGCCAGTTAATAAAATCTGGGAATAAAGTTCGATTCACATCAGATGGCTGTGAAGTATACAATGTCAACAATGAATTAGTGGCAATCGCTATATTAAACAATGGTGTATATAAGTTAAGAATTCCTGACATTCTAATGTCAAATTTAACAGTGTCAAGTTACACCTGGCATCGAAGATTAGGTCATGTTAATAACAATTACATAAATAAAATGAAAAGCTCTGTCGAGGGAATGGAAATATGTGAAAAATTAGATATAGATAAAACTTCATGTACAATATGTTGTGAGGGTAAACAGCATCGCCTGCCTTTCCCTAGTAAAGGTTCAAGAAGCAAAGAACTACTTGATTTAGTTCATACTGACATTTTTGGACCTATGGAGCGAGAATCCCTTGCTGGTTCCAGGTACTTTATTCTTTTTATTGATGATTTCAGTCGTATGATATTTGTTTACTTCATTAAACATAAAAATGAAGCATTAAGATGCTTTCAAGAATTTAAAGCAAAAGCTGAAACACAAACAAATAAAAAATAAAGAAATTGAGAAGTGATAATGGCCGAGAATATCTTAATAAAGAATTTGATTCATACTTTAAAAAGGAGGGGATCATTCATCATAAAACTAATCCCTATACTCCTGAACAAAATGGCTTGTCTGAAAGGAATAATCGCACAATAATTGAAAAAGCAAGATGCTTACTATTTGATGCTAATTTAGGTAAACAATTTTGGGCAGAAGCAACTAACACAGCGGTATATTTACAGAACCGTACTGCATTACCTTCCTTGAACAATAAGACTCCATATGAAATGTGGACTGGATGCAAACCAGATGTTAGTCACTTGAGGATATTCGGAAGCAATGTGATGGTCCATATAGCTAAAGAAAAACGACAGAAATGGGACAAAAAATCTGAACAGCAGATATTAGTAGGCTATCCAGATGACATTAAAGGTTATCGAATATATAATCCTAAAACAAAATGTGTAACTACCAGTAGAGATGTCATTATTATTGAAAAAGTAAAGAAGCCAGAAGTTGTTATACCAATCAATGAAATTGAACAAACATCAGATTCAGTGGGGGGCACACTTGACAAAAATATACAAGGTTCCAAAGAAGTAAGTGAAAATGAAGATACATTACTCGAAGAAACATCAGATGTATCTTACATCCCTAGTGATTATGAGGATGCTTATGAACCACCAGAACCACGCATTCTACCAGTAAGGACTAGAAATAAACCAGATTGGTATGGAGTATCTAATATTTGTGTTCCTGAAGAAGTCTTAGACAACACAAGTGGTATAACCTTAGCAGAAACATTACAAGGTCCAGAAAAGGTCCAGTGGTTATTAGCAGTGAAACAAGAACTTAAGAGTTTTGATGACAACAATGCATGGGAGCTTGTAGACATGTCAACCAATGGTGACACTGTAGTGAAGTGTAAGTGGGTGTTGTGTAAAAAACTTAACAGTGATAAAAGTATTCGTTACCGTGCTCGTTTAGTTGCCAAAGGCTATATGCAAAAGCAAAATGTGGACTATACAGAGACTTTTTCACCTGTGGTTCGACATTCAACTTTGAGAATGTTGTTTGCATTAGCAGTTAAGCTAGATTTAGATATTACACACCTTGATGTAACAACGGCATTTCTGAATGGGGATCTTAATGAAACAGTTTATATGCAAAAACCAGAATGCCTATTAGATTATCAAAGTAATAAAGTACTTAAATTAAATAAAGCTATTTATGGGTTGAAACAATCATCAAAGGCCTGGTACCAAAAGGTTGATAAATGTTTAATTGATATAGGTTATATTCGTTCTAAATTAGAACCATGTTTATATATAAGAAATTTAGATAATAAGAAAACCATAGTAGCACTATATGTAGATGATTTTTTTGTTTTCTCTAATGATAATACTGAGTGTTCTAATTTAAAATCTGTGTTGACTTCTAATTTCAAATTAAAGGACCTTGGTCAGGTCAAAAATTGTTTAGGCATGTCAGTAAATATTGATAAGGACAAAGGTACTATTATGTTAAATCAAAAAGAATGTTGATCAATTGTTGAATAGGTTTAACATGGTAGATTCTAAAGTAGTTAATACACCTTTAGAGAATAAGTTAAATATAAATTTGATGAACAAAAATTGTAAAGGTAATATACCTTATCAGCAGCTTATTGGTGGACTTATGTACTTAGGAGTACTGACCAGACCTGACATAGCATTTTCAGTAAATTTTTTAAGTCAATTTAACAATTGCTATAATGGTGAAACCTGGTCATATGCAAAACGAATAATAAAATATCTCAAGAAAACTAAGCACTTTGGATTAAAACATAGTAAATGTGGTAATTCAAAATTAGTAGGATATGTTGATGCTGATTGGGGCAATAATCTTATAGATAGGAGATCTTACACAGGCTTATGTTTCAAACTGGCGGGAAGTGTTATTTTGTGGGAGGCTAAGAAACAAAAAACAGTTGCTCTCTCTAGCTGCGAGGCAGAATATATGGGAATATCAGAGGCTTGTAGGGAGGCTATTTATTTAATTCATTTAGTAAAGGAAATAATTGATGTGTCATATCCTGTTATTTTGTATAATGATAATCAGGGTGCAATTAAACTATGCTCAAATAATAGCTTCAACAAAAGAACTAAGCATATAGATATAAGATACCATTTTTCTAAGGAATGTGTTAATAATGGTAAAGTAATATTAAAATACTTGGAAACAGCTGAAATGCCAGCTGACCTATTTACAAAAGGTTTAAATGTAGTTAAGCATAATTATTTTATGAAACTGTTAGGTATACAAGATGTTCAAATGTAAAATTTATATTATTTTGATAAGTGGGGGTGTTGAGATTTATATCAAAATAAGGCATTACTAACGCCATCTAACTCCCTATATTAAAAATGTCATTGTGTATATAATTATCTGTTTTTGTAATAAACTCTCTCATTCACTCGGTGTACTTCAATACAAGTGTTTTAACTAGAGCTCCTCGCTTTAGTTAGTCGATTTAGAGATTAAAGATAAAATTAATTTGCTGTCATGTTCCTTAAAATAAATTTGTAATAAGAATTAATAATTTTATATTTCTTGTTTTTCTTCAGCTTCACGCTGTATCCTGCATATGGCAGGGTAGACAGAGGGAACTATATGTTTACAGTGGACAGAAAAAATATGTTTACAGTCTCTTTGTAAAATACCCGAAAAACAGTGTCTTGAGTGAGAGTGCTCAAAAATATTTTTGTTCTCTGACCCCGCGGTTTTCTGATATTTTTTAGTTAAATTGTGTCTTTTACTTCAAAGAGCTTTACTCTTAGTTTCGTCACCAAAAAAATTAAATAACAAGATATTCTCAAAAAATCGTCTTTGCGTTTTGAAAAAGAAGTGTAAAAGTTAGATAAAATTTGGCTTGCCGAGTGATTTCGGCTTAAAATAGGATCACCCTGGTACTGATGGTATCGTAAGAGGCGACTAAAGTACGTGTGGTAGGGTCACGTTGCCAGTAATGGCAACACGCATGGGCAGACTCGACCGGATTATTACCACCCCCGGCATTTAAGACCGGTGTTAAGTAATGGCTTTGGCCACTACGTTTCGCATTAGGTAATGCCGGGCCCCGGTGCCTATCCACCTTAAAGGACGGCAACGCTCCTGTAGCTCCTCTGGATTTACTCGGGGCCGTGAGTTTCGTTTGCCGTCTTTTCTATAAAAAAAATAGCAACGGCCGCCGCAAGAGGTGACAAGCGGCACATATACCACACTATAAAAAAACATATAATGGACTTGGTGGTTTAATTTAATGAATGGAGAAGTTCCCACAGCATCATAACTCTGAGCGCCGGCGATGGTGCCTCTGCCACAATTCATATCACGTACATGATGTATTTTGACTAAAAAATACTTTCTCAAAATGATTATAAACTTTAACAAATTTACTTAATGTATTGTTAACTTAAATGAAAATGTATATTTTATATGCAGTCTCTAACTAGTAACGTTGACTGCTGTAAATAATCTTCTTTTCGCCGCTCAACTCATTACATATTGTGAAGTTAAAAAAGAATATTTTAGGTAATTTCTCTTAAATAGAATTAAACCCATTGCAAATGAAAGTGAAACACTTATACGTAAACATGACGTCGCGACGGCTCGTTTGTATCTATGTATTAGACATTGGTAAATTGATTGAGGTCTTTGTAACAGACAGTTAGTTACTTTTGATTTTTTTTAAGCCCAAATACTTTACCCATACAAAAATACTTTTTATACTAATAATATCTTCTTTATATATTTCAAGCCGACAGGAAACGCGACGGTTGTCGGTTCGACTTTGACTCGAGGTATTCCATCGAATTGTAGTTTCAAAAGTTTTAAATCATATTCCCTCTGTCTTCATTGTCATAGTATGAGAACTAAATGAATCAAAACCAATAAAAAGGTATTTTTCATTTTGTACTAGTTTTATTAATTTTATTTGTATTTTTTTTTTCAATTATTTATTTAACAATAAAAAAATATAAAGGCTGAAAGTGATTTATAATTATACATACTATAGAGTTACATATTTCGTTCGATTTATTTACCTGCAATAATAGCAGTTCACTTACAGAACGTTTTGTCAAAACGTTAACGGGAGGTTGCGCGGTCCATACATTATGTACACATTCTTTGATCTTACGATGTTGCATTTTATGACCTAATTAAATTAAATACATCACAAACTCTGTCTATATCGTATCACAGTGGGAGGATTTCTGACTGGAAACGCGATGGTTGCATGAACTGTAATTATTTGGCTTCTAATAAATAAAGCAAAGATTATGATTTTTTTTAATGACGGAGCAACTTTACAGAAGTTTCAAGACTTCTGATGTGTTTAACATAACATCTTAGTTACTGAAATTGTAAACTTTTACAACGAAGCAATCCTTATTTTATGTGAGTTTACATTTAATTTTTCTACGTGATTCTCAAAAAATATCAATTCTTGCAGAGTTTTCATTTGCTAAGTACCATACACATTAATATTTCAACACGCACACTCAATACAGCTGAAATAATGTCTGAATTATGTACACACTTAGAAAATAAATTAGAGAATAAATTGTTTTCATGACCTTACAAACTTAAAAGTATGATTATGATTTAGTTATTTAAAGATTTTTTTTTATCGATATAAGCACGGACTAGCGAATAACATTGATTTTCAATTAAAATACCTAATGTCAAATTCGTAGTCAAATATTCCAGCATCATGCTACATGTACCTGTCAAGGGGACAGTACAAGTACAACATTTATCACATCCTCGCGGACTTCGATGTTGAATAAACTAAAAATGCATTATTTCTTATTATCACGCATTTCCGTTTTTTATAAGAAAGATAAGTAGCGCACTAGCGTTGGGAGCAATTGCGTCGATGTCAGGAGCAATAAGCTATTGCGATATGTACTCCAGAAGCACCAATAACTGCATAAAAGCGACCTGGATAGCTAGGACTAGCCGCCGTCAATATATCTCTGTACCTCCGATAACATACTTAGCTTTACGCCAGCTTTAAACGTGTGCTCTCACGCATTGTTAGGCTTATTGATTTGCTCCCTCTGAAGGTAAAGTTGTATGGATAATCCCATTTTATATATATTTTTACTACAATAATGAAATTATTAAACGATAAAGTAATTCATGATTTTTTATTATACGTATAGTACCTAGTTGTTTTTATGTTTCAGCATTTACCAGTTTACGTTTTGTTAAGTTCTATACTATGATCGTTATCTAATATATCATATATGTACACAAAATTACCGTACCGTACCGGCAAGTAGTTTTACGTTATATCGTCAATAATTCATATAAATATTAGAAATAAACAACAGTCTTAAATATAGCGTGGTTTTACGTTCTGTAGAAATACAATATTTGAGTAATTTAAATAATTTCACGGAACTTACGTAATATGCACAGATAAATTCGGACAAATGAGCCCTGTTCGCGCAGTGCTTGCTTTCAACTACGTTATGTTATAAAGCTATAAATAAGTTTATTTTTATATTTGATTTATAATGTTTAAAAACACTAAGTTATAATTTTAATTGTAAAATAGGTTTTGTACATTGCAGGCTTTGTGGCCGCGCAATCTACATTCTGATGCACAGGTTCTTATCAAGCTACATTCAGGTACTTATCGCAGCTTTTTTGTGCAGCAGCATTTCTTTAGGGAGGATTTTAATTTAAGTTTCTTAACTTAAATAAAAATTACAAATATTCATATTTTGAATTTAATTTGCACCAAGTGTAAAAATTGTAATTACAAAGCAACTTGTGCCATTGGTAGTACTGGTATAGTACAGTAGACTGTAGATTATTACAATCGCAACTACTTTGCTCGTGGCAAGTGACGTCTTCACACAGTTGTAGCTCATGAGGCGACGCAATCAAGATACAACTGTCACGTCTACGTACAGAGTTAGTAAACAGTCGAGTGTCGTCGGTCGACCGGCGGAATGATAACGGGCGGTTACCGAGACCGCACTGTCAATATGCGTGAACACACAATGAATGTAGAGTAGTGGCTGGTATATCACAAGGCTCCCTATAAGGATTTATTGGTTTTAGAATAGATCCTGATTGTTAATCCTAACTTAACTATCGGCTTGTTTTAATTATTTTCCCTTTCAAGTGCAACTATCATCACTAGCACGTCGTTGAACGTTGATCATATTCGGTACATTTATAACTTATTTTCCTTAAACGGCATATTTTTTATGAAATCCGCTAACTTTTGCGTCATAATAAACAGTTTCTACCCAAATGCTTTCTCTTACTTTGTATGTTATACTAATGCACTTGTTTTATATGGATATTTATTTTTAACCGAGTTCCAAAATAGATAAATTGTCTTATGTACACACATGTAGTAGTAAGTAGTAGTGTTACTTTAGGTTCAACTTTATTAGCATTATTATATCAGTGTTTGACCACAAATTTCTTGCAAAGGCATGTTACATATATTAAAATAATTTCATGGTTTCAGCAACATATATCTTCACGCATTTCTGACGGAAATATACGAATATAATATAATAAGTAATATATAAGTTATTAAAGGCCGTATACTAAGAGATGAGATGAGATGAGAATTCCAAGTACAATACACTTTAATAAACGTAGCAGAATTCGAAACCACAAAACTAACAAACAGTACTTGTCGGTTTTGTAGAGAAGTGATTTCTTACCGCCGCTACATGCTGAGGTAGACCAAAGAGCAATTAAGAGTACTGCGGTATTCTCGTGTTACATCAACTTGGCTCAAGTCACCATTACGCTGATACAATCGTCTTAAAGACTTTAACAATAAATAACAAGCTAAGATTCACTGAAAATTTATGTGAAATATTATGTTTAACAGATTTACATCACAGACGTTTGTTTTTATTTGTAACTGGCGTCTAGCGATCTCATGTAGCCCGTAAACAATAAAAGCAAAGTTCATTGTAGTGATTGCGTACTGATGCATAAATAACACTAGATTATTTGGTCTGTATTCTAAGGAACTGCATTCAATATTAATTTGAGCTTGAGATGTTCATAAAAAGTGTGTCCTTATTAGTGTAAGTATCAACAGACCGACAAGCGGAATTCTAAGTGATCGTATATATGTTCCGTTAGTGTGTTTTAAGAGATAAGAAGACCTAAAAGAAGACCTAAGAATAGTCACTGTCTTTTTCTTACAGCAAAGTAGTATTTTCAGTTGCTACTTCTTCTAAATGTATACGTAGATTAACATAACGAGGATGTGCTAAGATGTTTTCGATAACTAACTAAGGTAGTTGATTAGTAAAAAGAGTAAGAAAATATGAAATATACACAATAAAACACTAACCTATTTATGAAGTAGTTTTATTTTCTAATATAATTTAATTTTTGACCCGTTTATAGTAGGGTAGACAGAGGAAAACTAGTATTGGGACACTCCATTCCCCAACGTCAAGCCGATTTCAAGATATTGGCTGTTGTTAATATTTATTAAAAATATGAGGTCAGACAGACAGGCTTTGAAGTTTTTTTTATATGATTAGAAAAAAAATCATTTTACAACTAGCAAATTTAACTTGGCCTTGATTGAAATAATTTGCTGTACCCAATCTATAAGAGATCTAATCACGAACTCTGCTACTCGCAGAGCGGAGAGCTGAGAGTATTGGCGCTAGGTGTTTGTGTGAGGAAAGACGTGAAGCTGAAAAACCTATAAAATTCTTTAAATTTCTAGATATTTTATTCCGATTTACTTTATCTTATATTGAAAAATTTATGACATCGTAAAAATATTATTTGTAATTCAATATTGTAGATAAAATGAATGGAAAATAAATTATACAAAAATAAATAGTCTACATATTCTTTCCGTTACTACGTTATTATATAAAAAGTCCTATGGAATCCCATATATATTTGTTTTTATCTTTCATTGGTGCTGAGGCCACGCTACGAATTTTGGGTGGCAGAAATGCTTTGGAAGGCGAATTTCCATTTGCTGTTCGCTTGGAAAGTAAAATTGGACGTTCAAATAACATAAAAAATTACCACCGTTTCTGCTCAGGTGCTGCTATCACTTCGACTTGGATTTTAACAGCTGCTCATTGCTACATTACAGAATATCACGAAAATCATATAAAACAATATGCAAGATATAACAGTTATTATCCAAAAAACCGAGGACAACTGTCTTCCCTTCTTGAATTCCACATTCACCCGGGTTATAATTATCTTCTCGCTAATAATGATATAGCTTTGTTTCGTTGTGAAAAATTAGCAATCACTTTATTTGTTAAAATCAGTGCTCTCGACTACACGTCATTTTTTGGACATGAAGGAATAATTCTTGGATTTGGTGGTACAAATGCTTCTGAATTGGATAAACCCTTACAAGTTTTAAAAGGTATGTTTTCTAAATGTACACAAGAAGAAAAAACTAAATACATGTCGTGCATAGTTCCGCCTTGTGATGTAGTTGCGACTATCTGTGGAGGAGACTCCGGTGGACCAGTGTTGCATTCATCTCACGTAGTAGGTGTGAACTCTAGATCAGAAGATGACTGTGATGAACATACTGAATATATGGAGCGAACTCCCGGCACTGCAGCCAGCATAGTCGCTATGGTGAGCCCTTACATAGATTGGATGCGGAAAGTTATTTCAAATAAGACAAATTCATTATAGAATTCAAAGTTGTTATATAATTTTAATATTAGTTTTGTACTTATGTTTATTAACTTCCAAGACATGCTTAAACTCAGATTTCTATCAGATTATTTGATCGAGAAAACTGGTCTATTACATTAATTATAATTACAACTAGCAAGTTTACAAAGTTACTGCATATATTAGACTGGAATTTATTTTAGAATAAGAAAGATCACTTTTAATAAACTTTGAAGAACAAGAAGACTGAACGCGTCACTTTTCAATAGGAATTCTGTTGTATCGGTTAACGTTAGATACATATACTGTATATAAAGAATATTATTATTATTATTATATGTTGTGTTTTAAGTGTTACAATAAACTTTAATAGTTATAGACTTGTTATTTCTTTTTCATAGTTGTTGTTTAGTAATTGCTAAAGTACATGGTATATGTAATAACTATACTATAAAAAATCCTGTTTATTAACTGTAATAGCGACTTGCTCTCGGCTTCTCTTTAAGTTTGTTTGTTTGTTTGCGGAGTCACTAAAATTGATACAGAACTTGACAACAGAATGATCCTGCAACTGATGAAATAATACTACAAAATACGTTTATGTACAGTCGTTGAGTTGAGGCGCTGAGTGTTGAGTGGAACTCTACTAGAGTAAATTTGAACTGTACTGTGTGTGGAAATGAAAATGTTAGATATTACTTCACCTCGTGTGGGATTACAACTCAACCTGCCTCGTTTACAGTCGCACCATTGTACCGCTGAGCTACGACAGACCTCTCTTGAAGTTTTAACACACGCGTATATACGCAGAGTAAATGTGTCAATTTAATCATGGAGCACATTTGGCCTTGTTGGCCTTAAAATGTTGTACATTTATTTATTTTTATTATAAGTTTAGAGGAAACTAATTACATAAATCTTAATAATATTGTTACATAAAATAATTATTTAACCTGAGCTCCTAATGTAAGATACAATATTTGTTGACAGCTTACATAATAGATTTTTATGATCTATAACTTTTTTTACGGCTGTATGTTAAATGTATCGCGCAATACATTATTTTATGAAAAACTTTACACAAAATTCGCATTTACAATTCAATTGTACATTTACTGTTTCTTGTATTGCTAATTTGATTTTTAAAAACCGACTTGGCCGTTGACTCGTATCATAAATTATCGTATGAAACGCTTGTTTAGTTTAAAAATAATATATAAATAGCAATTGAAATTATTAAGAAATTAAAGATTTAAAAACGTTCTCGTGGTGCAGTGGTAGAAATGTGAGATTGTAAACGATATTTGGGAGTTCGGGGAGTCTCGGGGGGATGAAATGTTCCGCCGCTTTACATGAAATACTTGAAGTATGTATGTATATGGCGAAAATTATGAAAGTATCCTAATTGTAACAAAGTGTATAAACACTAGGTGTCCAGCTCTCTGTGCTGTCCGTGCTCTAGACAGGGTACAGCATAGGGCTTAGTTGACTGAGTGCTCTTCTACTATACTCAAGGCCTAGAACCTATATGCTATATTTCAGCTTTCTACTCTAGGTGATTTTGGCTCTGTATTGTTTTTTAATTACTCACTAAAGATTTTTATCGGCTGATTTTAAAATTATGTGTCAAATTCTACAAACCTTTACCCGATTGCGCGACGCAAAGTGTTATATAATGTGCTTATCAGTCTATGTATACATGTGTGCGAACGTGTGTGTGTGAAACAAAACATGAGAAATAAATAAAATATTCTATAATACCAAACAACCCAACTGCATAAAACTAAAGCGGAAAAAATAAAGCCCTGCTTTTCGTATCTAGGATACGAAAAACAGGATATGAAATTAATTTAGGAAATGTAAATAATTATTCACAAAAAAAAAGGAAATTAAAATGGGTAATTGTGTAAAACCCCCCGACTGCTATTCCTAATGAACTACTGTACTTGATTTTTTTTATTTTTACACAGTCGTGTTTTTGGGTTTTCAATCAACCATTTCGATAAATTTTTGGATACAAATAGAAAAGCAAGTTGATAATTTTTACTACAAAACAAGATAGGCAAAAGAGATTTCGATCAATTTATCTCCCAATATCCTTTCTCCCATCACAAGCGGCTTAACTTAATATAACACTACTAGTTTGTGGAGAAAAAAACGTATATATTGTAATCGAGCTCACAACCATCGTCAATCCATTTACAGAGAGTCTGCTTAACAGTACAGCGCTGTCAATGAATAAAAACCAATAAAGCAACCAGCATTCAACAAAGGTGCTTACCAAAAGAACTAATTTTATTATATAAAATATTAAGGCCGTCGTGGTGGAGCGGTACAGCATCTGACTGAATGCGGTTGTGGAATGTGGAATGTGACATCCCCATTCGGAAGAGTAAATTATTTCTATTTTCTCGTTCTACTAACAAAGAAAATCCCTTCGTTCAGTTCTTCACTCAATCTAGAATTGAATCTAGATTGGGAAACCATGGAAGACATCTCAGTTTTCCTTTCTGAATACAAAGTATCCTGGCAGATTTTCAGGTTTTTTATTTAGATTCCTTATTCTGCTATGCAGAAATGTATATAGATATAATTAATTTAAGAATGTTAAGTAGACCAGCCAATTGCAATCGTTTCTACTAACAAAATAAAGATATTAAAAGCTTCGCCATCCGCCGGGAATTCCTACTTGACTTTTAATTAAATCCCCCAGCACTGTTTTAAAAGCGGTGAGCTTTTCTTGTCAACGTTTACGAAATTAATGAGGAGCGTAACACGGACGTGTACGTGAACGTAATGACCTCTGGCACAGAACTTAAGGTGCTGTGGAAGTGTATATATACCATATCTAATTATCATTAAATCACATTTTACATACATAACATATCTATGAAAAATGTGATTTAATGATAATTAAGATGGAATTGGAACTCAACGATAATTTAGATTTTTTTAGCAAAACAACCACGTCACGTATGTGTATAGTTAGTACTTATATATTTGGTTTCTTGGGTTTATTGGTTTTGTTTTTCTACCCTGCCTCGTGCGGGATACAGCGTGAAGCTAAAAAAAAATTTGGTCATTTGGTTGAAATGTATAATTTAAATTGACGTATTTTTTTATTTTTGTACAGATTTAAATAAAACAAACACTTAATGGTGATGAAAGGTTGCCAAAATACAATAGCTGCATATAAAATTTCAGTGAGAGCACTATAGGATATCGTGTTGAAATGACAAATTCAAATTCAAATTCAAAAACAATTTTTGTTCAAAATAAGAAGTTACAACTTCGTTTTTTGAACGTCAACGATTTACCATTTTTACTATGTTTTAAAGTGTTATTCTACACTTAGGACAGAAAATACTAAACTTAAATTTTAAAAAGCGTATAAAAATTTTGAACGAAGCAGGATTTGAACCCGCGCCTCTGGAATACCATTCCAGCGCTCTGAACAACTAAGCCATTCGTTCTCACCGAGCTCCGTCCGAGCTCCGTTTTCTGTCCTAAGTGTGGAATAACACTTTAAAACATTGTAAAAATATGAAAATAAATAGTATTATCTCTTGCCAAACGATAATTCTTACGAGTCGTCTTTGGGTAGCGGAAATTTGTAAAAATCTCCCTACAGAGATGCTAACAACATAAATAAGTTGTAACAAGCGTATAAGAATTTCGACGGAGCTCGGTGAGAACGAATGGCTTAGTTGGTCAGAGCGCTGGAACGGTGTTCCAGAGGCGCGGGTTCAATCCTGCTTCGTTAATGTAGTAAATGTAGCAACCTAGCCCTCTGGCCTGACCTTCTTTCTGGAAGCACCATCACAACACAGTGTTAAGCGAATACTTTTCCAGAGAATGTGTGTGGAGGAATGTATCTAAACGCTACGCGTTTTTTGTTACCAGATAAAAAAAAATCAAAGATTAAAATCACTGCAATTTCCACTTAGGGATGATCATGATCCCCAAAAGGAACACTGAACCCACAATCGTCGCGGGAACAGTAATAATTAATACTACGAGTATCCCCTCTACTGAGTTTTATTTGTTCTTAGTGCAGTCGCCAAGGGACCGGACAGCTTCGGTTAATTAGAATGTTTGCTTCATTATAACTGCTATTTTTATATTTCCTTCAGAAGTGAACTAATATAGGATGTCGAAGAACCAAAAAAAAAAACGAAAAGGGCCAATAACATAAGATAAACAAAAAATACATTGTTTAAAATATGCATGGAATCTATCAATACCAGAACGAGATAATCTGCGACTTTATTCATATTCATACTGCGCGAGCGTGTCATAAATATATTTTCATATAACTTTGGCTTACAAACTTAATTAATAATTTAAAAAAAACCATATATGAGTCGGCCTTGCGGTCAAGGTGTTTGCGAAGCCGCGGGTAAATTTAAATGAATATATTTTTATTCAAAATAAGAATTCAATATCGGTATATTGTGAGGATCACATTTAAGAAAAAAAATAATCAAAAGCAATAAAACTAAAAGAAAATCCCAAATATTTTTAATCTCATATTACATCAGTCTATAAATTGTTCTCGAGACAAAGACCTCTCAAACGATAACAAACGGTACTAGAAGATAGAATAAATCACTATCAATGGACCACAAATAAGCCTGAACGACTTTATCAAAAATAACTTGCTTATTGTTTTCTCAGTATTTTATTAGACGCTATTACACATTGGGAATATAACTGACCGTATTGACGATGGGATGTGGGTTCGATTCCTGTTTAGAGAAATAAGCAACGTTTATATATTATTTCATTTTGACGACGTGTGTGCATTTAGACTAGCACACTAAACGAGTGCAAGTCAAATTTGTGCACCGAGGGTTGCCTTCCAATTATATAATTATTTATGAACGAGAAGAACAGCCAACAAAAATTAACAAAGATAATTTTGCAAAGTTATGCATATTTTTTAATGACCTACAGTACAATAATAAGCTATTGATATGTTTATTTATCTTTCATTGCACACCAATAGAGAGGCGGAGGGTACTTGCGAACCAAGTGTTAATATAGTCTTTTCCCACTTACGGAACGGAACGGAAGGGTTCAACTCAATAAATTTCAACAAAATACAAACAACAAAATAAATTAGCACAGTTTAAAATTTCAGAGTTTAGTAGTGAGCCTTAGCTCAGTATAATTTGTAACCCCGAGTACATTTAAAATCACTTGTCGTATAGAAAATCGTACATTTAACTATTTTTTAAGCTTTAAATTTTAACACGTGAACAGTCCGATTTAATTTTATTATTCAGCTATATCGAAGTAACTAAGATATTAAAATGGTACTTTACAAGCGTGTGACTTTAACAGACAGGTTCTGGGTTCGATCCCCAGTCGAGGAAGTGATATATTTAATATTTTCAATTTAAATATTAATGTTTCATTTTCTTTGCTTCATATTGTATCCCACACATGGCAGCCTAGATAGATGATGATGTACCTGTATTTAACATATTTTAAATCTAGTAATACATATTTTAATCCAGTGTATGTGTACACTAAAAATTAAAAATATTTTAATTTTTCGGCGTGGCATGTGACACATTAACACGTTAAAAATAAAAAAATATATATATTAATTTTTATCGTTTTAATGTATCACATGCCATGCCGGATGTGGTTCGAGCACGTGCTTTATGTAAACTATGGACAGACACAAAAATACTCTGTATTTTATACATCGTGGATAATTTATTATACTTCACTACTTCACAGTATATATTGCGAACAGAAGTTAACTCTTTAACTTGAGTTTCTCAACTTGAATATAAAATAAAATATTCAAATATTTCTTTGTGTTTTCACTCAGAGTAATTAAATTTTAATTTTTCTCCCACCACAGTCACGTAACCACTTGAAACCTAATTTAAAATGTAGAGAACGAAATGCACTAAATTTTCTCTGTATTCTATACCATTACCACAAATATGTACAGACAAATAACAAAAGTGACACGACACATTAAATTACGGAACGCAATGTAAAGATAAAATGACATAACTTTATAACATTTATATTTCAAACTAGCTGCTGCCCGCGGCTTCGCCCGCGGAGATCTCGGTATTCCAAGTAGACAATCTGAGTTTTAACTACCGTCAGCACCTTAATTCTCCTTCGCATAATGATGAATAGAATGATTTTTTTTTATGCTTCAGATCAAATATATTATTGGTATATTGTTTATTAATGCAATTATCGTAGTTTTTGTAGTGTTTACTAAGACAACATTATTTTCATTGTAAAATTTAGCGTAAATTTGATTATTTATTGATCACGTATACTCGTATATTAAGCTATATTTTTCTATAGCAGTATTGTCCGTTTACATTTGGAAAGAACTTATCTAGTTTTTATCTTTATTTATTATATAAATCTATATTTATCTATATTATAATAAAACAATGATAAAATTATATCTGTTTATTGAATTTATTTATGGAAAAGCAGTGTAGGGGCGCTTAAAATAAGTAATAGAACACGAACCTATTATTTTTAGGATTTTTGTTTTTCTGTTTGTCTGTTTATCTATAGGTCTGTTTGTACGGGCAGATCTTCTAAACAATACATACTCCGCTTCACGCTGTATCCCGCACATGGCAGGGAAGGCAGAGGGATCTTGGGAACAGGCCTTTAACCTGCGCGGCCAATCATCTATAGCAGCACACATGAGGTCTATGTCAATATCGGCAGCTGCTTTGATCAAGAATGCCTTGAGTGACTCCACATTAGAATGGCGTGTTGAGCAGACCTTTTGCTTTAAGTGTTGCCATATTTTGTAATCCAACGGATTTAAGTCTGGACTGGGGGAGGGCCAGTCTTCGTAATGGATGAAGTCAATTTTGCGCGCCGTTAGTCAGTCTTGCGTGCTTTTCACACTATGAGCTGGTGCAGAATCTTACTGGAATATCCAGGGTCTGTGATTTAACTACTAATGCCTGGCTGCCTTGGCTGTAAGTTTTATTAGCAGTACCTCGAAGAGTTATTTTTATATAATAAATTATTAAAGTAAATTATTAATTTTTGTATTAATTTAGATATTTGTATGAATTTTATAAGAGAAATGAAACATTTGATATTTTATTTCAACCCTTTTAATGCAATGCTACGGCTGCAGTATTTCCCACTATTGTGGAAGGTTTCCACTATAAATATGGTAGCTAAGCTTGGTCAGCCAGCTACTGCAGTGGAGTCCTATAGACCAATAAGCCTGCTCCCTATAATATCAAAGCTCTTTGAAACAATACTCTTGAAAAGACTTTGCCCCATAATTGAGAATCAGAAAGTAGTACCAAATCATCAGTTTGGATTCCGTGCGAAACATGCCAAACATTGGAAAAAAGGAATACTGTTCTGCCGCATTTCTGGATGTACAACAGGCTTTTGACCGTGTGTGGCATAAAGGTCCTATATAAGCTCACATTGTTGAACTGGAGGGAACATATCAAAGCGAAGAGAGAAAAGGCAAATAAAAAATTAAGCGAAATTTTCTGGCTAATAGGCAGGCAGTCCTCACGAAATTTAGAATCTAAACTGCTGCTAATATACAAAACCATAATATAACCTATCTGGACATACGGCATTGAACTCTGGGGATATGCTAGCCATTCCAACATCGAAATATTGCAAAGCTTCCAAATAAAGCCTTGAAGATTTTGACCAATGCACCATGGTTTGCAAAAAACACAGAAGTACATGAATATTCTGAAATACCCACTGTGAAAGAACAGATAGAAAGGTCCTGCCAAACTTATAAACAAAGACTGGAATGTCACACTAACCAGTTAGCACAAACACTTATGGACACCCATCAAAGTATATTCCGATTAAGAAGGACAAAACTGGCTTCGATTTGAAGAAGCCAATATATCTGAGACGCCACATCGCTGGATGTGCAATCTCTAAACGTATATATAATGACGTCAACAATTTTAATTAAAGCTATTGTATTTTAATTGAAGTTATTGGCTGATTGTAAATGGACACATTAAAAAAAAATCAACCCTCTGGTCACGAGGAATGGCGTGGCGTTGAGTTCCTCGACTCAATACGCAATTGTTCGCAAATAACGACTGGAAGGGAGTAACAGAAAAAAAGAAAGTATAACCATATATCACTATAAGATATTTCTTATATAAATTATAAATTTGGAAAACACACAAAAGATAAGTCCACATTTTTTGGCCCTTCTTCTAGTAAAAAAAGGATATTTGATTTGTAAGTTTTAATCATATGTATCTCATTTTTTAAATATTAAATACTTAAATATGAATGGATTACAAGTATCCAATACATATATATACAAACGAATTCAGCTGGTTTGGAGCACCAGCGTGCACGTACAAATAATGAAACATTCATTTGTTTCGCCACTCTCTCTTTCATTCTCTTCACAGTGTTGACACTAAGTTATCAAGTGCCCGCCGCCTTAATAGTGTGTGGGTTGCGATATTTGGGTGAAAACAAATGAACGCACGAACATTGTTCTACTTCTAAAAAGTCTACCGCGACGATGGAAGGGTCTTTTATATAATAAAAGAAAGTGCAAACAAATTATATCCAATATTTTCTAAAGAAACATATTTATTTATTATTATTATTATTTAACAGATATAAAGTCTATGAAAGCCCCATCTCCACGTCGGTCGATGTAACTTGTGTTATTTGATGTCGAGTCTTATTCTATGAAACGCGACAAACTACTCCAAATATGTGCTTTATATTATTTGACCTTGATATTTAATGTGAAAATATTTTCTGTAGTCTGAATGTTGTTGTTTTAACATACTGAGATTTTGCCTTGTAAAGTAACGTATAACTGGTTTTCATATTTTCGTGTATTCAAGAGTATAAAACAATCAGATATGTTATGTTAAGCTATTTGAATGCAATAACTCATATTTTTTGTTAATAATTAATATAAACGTAAAGATAAGTCTAAAAGAACAAAATACGTAGAAATGATTGGAGGTGACGAGATTAGACCAAGTGTGTATATTGAGTGCCACCACTCAACACGCGCTATATATCAAAATAGAATGTGTGGAAGGCACAGAGTAGAATTTATTTTTTACTACAAATAAGTGACTACGTAGGTTGTGTTGTAGTTACGGACTTCTCACTTGAGATTTAGCTTTCAATAGGCTGCAAGACCTGCAAGGAGTGTATAGGGAGGACAGATGTTATACATTAGTATTACACTAATTTCTTTCAAACCACAAACAAAACAAATATTCACTAAATTCAATTTTAGAATTTACTTTTAATGTATAAAGATTTTCAAGCGTGTATCCTAAATTCTTTTCTTTAAATAGATAAGGATTGATTCCTTCAATATCACATAAATCAACGTCAAACGAATATATTTATTTATTTTAAGGTCAATGCATCATAATTTATTTAAAAAGTTAATCAGAAGACGTCATAAGCTCTCTCTATATCTGGTGATATATTGCAAGCCTCATATCTATACTTAGTTGAGAACGAGTTATTTATTTCTTTGTTTACATATTTTATTAACCGAGGCTTTTATCTGTGAGCATGACCTTGAGTGTATATATTGTGATTTTGATAGAATTTAATTGAATATATTTTTTAAATAACAAGAAATACAAATATAAGACAAAACAATTATAATACCGTATGTCTGTGTTTATGTCCACACAGTACTGTTTCCCGCACTACGAGGGCCTCGTGGAAAATATAAAGTATTTGTTTTAATTCATATTTGAACATTTACATTGTGTAGCGGTTTGTCGCGTGCTCTTTGAAGTAGTCAGTCGGTACTGCGGTAGACGCGTTATTGTGCATCGGTCGCGACTCCTGGAAAGCCGCAAGAATTTTAATAACGGCTTTTGTACGCAAATTTGGTTCTACAATTACACTTTGTCACGTTGAGTTAATTACATGTTATTATATTTAGACTATTTAAATTTACAATTGATTTGCTTTCAATAATTTTGCTTGTATTATTAGCATATTAGAATGCCAGATAATTTCTGATTGCGAAGCAACCTTTTGGCAGTAAATATTCATTTTTAAAATTATAATATTCATTTGTATTGTTTTTAAAAGAAGAGAAAAAACATCATCCATTACTTCATTTTTCTACGATAGATTTTACCGGAGCGGAAAAATAGAAATAGTTCAGTACTATATGTCATTATTAAATGATATAGTTAACATTCTATAATGTTATATATACGAGTATATACTACATACATATACTGTATTATTATAATTCGTGGTTCAAATTGGACCAGAAAGCCGAGAATGTTAATATTTGTACTTGGTCCTTCGTTTTACTTTTTTTTTGTTTTATTTATTTACCCGCACACGGCTGAGTACACAGAGGGTAACTTGGGAACTCAGTGATACCCTATTCCATTCCTCACTTTCCCCTTAATTTTTCCACCACTCAACACGCTTTGCCTCAAGTATTGCATGTTGAGTGGTGAAACCAACCTCGCGGTTCTATTTATTCAACAAACTATACGCTTCATAGAGCATATGCTAGAAGAAGAGCTATGGTAATATTTTTTTTCTTACACCTTAGAAGACATAGACCCCCTAGCGAGAGTATCTATCGCTCATCATTTGTCTCTTCCACTTTTCAATCTCTATAGTGTCCTGCTTTTTACCAGACCTTCTAGCTTTGACGATGGTATATTCTCAAATGTCAAATATAACCTCTATCTGCCTCACCCTTGCTACATAAATCTATTGTCTTCTTAATTTGAATCCTCATTTCCAATACGGTTCTTATAACATCTTTGATCACTTCTTTGCAGTACACGTACAATATAAACAAATACCACTATATTAGCTAGAGAAAAATAAAGCGTATACTTTGATGAATAATGAACAAGATAGCTTGTATGAGCTATATATCTCATTAGGACGAGCCGGTGAATACCCAATGAGGCTTAGTTCCAGTCTTAGATCACTTTGTTTACTCACGAGAGGTGACACTTGGCGCGCTCTCTGCATACAAACTTCCTAATAAACAACCAGTACTATTCTGAGTAATAACTTTTTATTTTTGTATAATTATATAATTTTTATATTTTCATTTCCCCGCGTTGGTGACAAATAGCGACAAATTCCGTAGTCCAGTTCCGACACTTTAATTATATTGTCTCAAGAAATGAGCGGAATATCGGAATTGGATAACATTAAGTTTAAGTCCTCTTTTTCAAAACAAAAATTCACTCAACATAAAAATTCCTAGAAAATAGTTTTAGTTATAAAAACATAACAATCAACTTTTACACTGACATAACTCTTCAAATTAACGGAAAAATAATGGTGATAATATTAAAAAACAGGTACATATATTGTATTACTTGTTCATGGCAGACGATAGTAAGTAAATACTTGTTCCTCGATAGGAATGACTTGCTTGCAAAAATATTATTGTATGGGGCAAGGTACACGTATATAAAATAAAACTCCATAAGTGATTTTGGACTTACTACTACTACTTACATAGTGAGCTAATATTATATACATTTACTTTAAGTTAAATTTAAAAAAAAAAACAATTGATTCTTGTCGGCTCTTCTCAGACCTCTGACCCGAGACTTTCCAAGCCGGTGGTAGCTTCCTGTAAGACTGATAGATATGACAAACACTTCTATGTACTTGACGATTCAAAAATTCTTCTAATTACCTAATTGAATAAAGAATATTTTGATTTCATATTTAAACCATAATATCAAAGTACATATTTAAACCATAATATCAAAGTAACTTCTTTGTGGGGTGATTTTCATCGTTAAATATTCCTGACAAACTACAAATATCAAATCATAAAAAATTAAGCCGCAACAACTCAACGTACACAGAGAGATTACCCAGCGCTACATAACAACAAATACAATAAATAAAAATATACATGAAAACAATACACAATTTTTAGGAATAATTTGTAAGCAGATTTTCATAAAATAATTCATTTTCAGTCAAAACAAAAAGCCTTTGAAATATTTTTTTTTCTTATTATATAATAAAATTCGTTACCGCTGTCGAGGTGGTAGTACGTCTTAAGAAACATTTCTATTCAAATGTTACTATTTACCAATAAATATATAATGTATTCATAATAAAAAAATGTAGCGTGGTCTGATGACCAATATCTTATTAAAAATGTCATATGATATGTCTCAAAGTATTTGGTTTGAATCCCTTGGACGATATTGAATTCAACTTTTTAAACGTTATTTATCATTATTTTAAACTTGAGAAAATCGTAGAAACTCCTGAATGAGAAGCTGCTATTGTACCTCATTACGAGGTAATGCCCTTACTATGTCTAATAGAGACTTGTACTTATTCTGTCAATGAAATAATAAAAAAAAAACAAGAAAATCATTATACTTAATGAATGAAACAAAGAACATTTTTACTATTTTTTAAAGTGTTATTTCAAACTTACCACAGAAAATACTACATTTAAATTTAAAAAGCGTAAAAAATTAGAACGTAGCAGGAATTGAACTTGGAAACCGTCCAGCGCTCTGACCAACTAAGCTATACGTTCTTATCAACCAAGTCGAAATTATTATATGCTTTTACAACTTAATTATGTTGTATCATCTCTGTAGGGATATTTTTATAAATTATATTAAACTAACTATCCGTCTGTATGTACTCATAGTGTTTTGACCCTTCTCATTAATATTATCAACACGCTCTACCAATACCTCTGAAATTATTGCTTTCTTCCTCGTCATGTGCGGTATTATCGTGTAGTTGAAGAACAAAATGATTAATTTCCATATAAGAGAATCTAACCCACAGTAACTTCTATATTGAATGACTTATAATATTAAAATGCCGCTTTTACTTCAACATTTTGACGTCGTGGCGCAGAGACGTAAGGGTGCAACTGTAAACGAGAGAGGTTGTGGGTTCATTCCCCAGTCGAGGAAATGAAATATTGAATATTTTCAAATTGAATATTTAATGTTTTCATTATTACCATAAGACAAAGCCAGCGTTTAGTTCCCTCATTCAACACCGCAATGTCTCGAATTCGGTATGGAACATTCGGGGGAACGTAACGAGTATAGTAACATCTTTATGCCGTGTGATTCCGGCTTAGAATAGAATCACCCTGGTACTGGTGGTGTCGTAAGAGGCGACTAAAGACGTGTGGGAGAGTCCCGTTGTCAGCTAATGACAACACGCATGGGCAGACTCGACCGGATTGTTACCACCCCGTCATTTAAACGGCGTTAAGTAGTTGCTTCGGCGACCCGCGTTTCGCATGGGTAATGCGGGTCCCGGTGCCCATCAATTTTTAAAGCGCGCAACACTCCCTGTAGCTCCTCTGGAGTTCCACGGGGCCATGGGCGACGGTGATCACTTACCATCGGGTAACCCGTACGCTCGTTTGCCGTGTCTCGTCCAAAAAAAAAAACAATAGGTTCCCTTTGCCTACCCTGGCAGGGTAGGCAGAGGAAACCTATTGTTATTTTTTTTGTGCAGGCACACGTACGCACAGACAGTACAAATAGGGCAAAAACATGTAGCTTCGTTAAAAAAATACATACAAACATGACGATTATAACCAAAATGAAACTATAAACCTAATATACAATATTGTAGAAGCTCGTGTGAAGAAATATGAGGTAATTCGTTACGTCCCTGCGTACGAACGATATGTGCAATAAATCTGTTCAATGTGCAGGTGTGAGTCTACAAATTGAAAAGTTTAAATGTATCTCCCGCCACGCCGGACGTGCTCCGACCGTGTGCTTTATGTGAACTACTGAATTACAAACATAATGACTATGTACTTTATGCGGGACGGGGAACTTATTATACTGTATAGTTTCTGAAAAAAGTGAATTATTTAACTTGTTTTTCTTAACTAAAAATATGATACATATCCGATATGTAATACAGCGCAGTACTCTCAGCGCAATGTTTGTAGGTTGTGTTCTCACTAGGAGGAGTTAATGAGTTTCATTTCTCTCATTTTCGAAGGACAACGTGATAATAACTTCCGCAACCACTTGAGTCCATCCCATCATATCCAAATATAAAGAGAAGAGCTTTAAGCTGTGTACTACGTTTTACCTTCTACTACATACGAGTATATTAGTGACATCGCACGTTACGTTAGGAAACCCAATTTACAAGCGTATCTCTATTATTAACACTGTAAATTATTGTAAGCTAATTACTTATTATATACATATTTCGTATAACTAATTTGACATTAGTATACGACATATGTCTACATATCTTATATCGTCCTGTATAATGTATAATGGTAGGCGTGTGTCGATAGAAATCTTATCTTATTTAGATCTTAGTAACTATTTCCGTTAGTTAGAATTGAGTTTTGTTTATTTTCTTAAGAATATAAGATCTTCATTAAAGTTCATATATAATAAGAAATAATTATAATTCACGCTTATTATAAACAAGTGAAGTTAATGATTTATTAATTTTAATCAAAACGCGACGTTGAGTTCCGCCACTCAATACAATACGTAAATCTGTGGAAAATGGGAATTGGAACGTAGTGTCTCATCAATAGGTTCCACCAAGTTCCCTCTGCCTACCCTGCCATGTGCAGGATACAGTGTGAATCTGAAAAAACTTTCATATCTATCCAACAACTAAAGAATTGCATTTCAAGATCAATATTTCTAATGTTAATAATACAATAACCTACAAGCTATATTCTCTGGCGATGCAATAATACAAGTCCCTGCTCGGTCTGCCCCTCGACAGCTGTCACGTTGCAAGCGGGAAACAAACTGACTCTTACTAGCTTCTATAGATATTTTTAGAAAATTTCATGAAGATATAAATAAAGTATAGTAGTATTAAGTACTTTTTGTCTATTGCTAAGCCTTACTTTCGAGCCTAACTTTCGAGAACCTTGTTTAGTCCTTAGAGACGCTGGTGTCCAATTTCGGGACGATAAGATACTTTTAGTATTTTCTCAATGCGTCAACATTTTACAAATCAATCCTTAATATATTATATATATATATATATATATATATATATATATAATATATATATATATATATATATATATATCTATATATATATATATATATATATATATATATATATATATATATATATATCTATATATATATATATATTTATCTTTTTTTTTTTATTCTTGATAGGACGATGTGAACGTAGACGATTGAACGTAGGTTGCATGCTTGCCTAGGTAGTACCTATTCACTCGTTTCTTAAAGAGGGCCAAGTTATACTTGTCGGGGAACAGTTCAGCAGGCAAGGAGTTCCACTCCTTAGCCGTTCGCATTAGGAAAGTTGAGGCGAAGCGCTGCGTACGAAAAGGTGGTATATCGACGACGTATGGATGAAATCCCTGCCTACGTCTACTGTCCCGCAGATAGAAAGGAGAAGAGGGTATTAAGTCATGCAGCGCTGCTGCACACTCTCCGAAATGTATCCTATAGAAAATCGTCGGGCAAGCTACTTTCGGCGATGCTCAAGTCTTTGCAGCTTTGCCTCAACAATCGCTGAATTGCCAATGAGCTTCTTGGCGCGGTTTTCAATCGAGTCTAAGGTCGCTAGCTGATATTTAGCAGACCCTTCCCAAAGGTGGCAGCAGTACTCCATACTCGATCTTTATAGAGTTGAAGAGCTTTATAGAGTTGAAGAAGTTGTCCCTGAGTGAAATACTGCCTAACCTTTGATAGGACATTAGTTTTTTAGCTGCAGTTGTGGCCAAAGACTCGATGTAACGTCCAAAGTTCAAATCTGACGTAAGGTTCATGCCAAGAAGCTCGAGAAGGTCATCTATCGGCACGGGTACATGTCGGAAAGTCGGAGCAAGATCGAAGGGGCCCCGTTTTGCGGAAAATAAACACGCCTGAGTTTTGGTAGCGTTAAACATGACTAGATTGGCATCGCCTTATTCGGAGACGCCCTGAAGTGCCAGGTTCAGTTGATCGATCATAGACTCTCGACAAGACTGGATTACGATCCGGCTGGCCTTTGCATTCGATAGATATCTTTCAACAACCGTGCTGTCATCAGCATACCCAACGATATCGGGTGTTAACATATCGTTGATGTGCAGCAGGAATAGGGTTGCAGACAGAACGGATCCTTGAGGAACTAGATATAACACTCCAACAGAAATTAAATCAAACGAGGAGAAACAAAATCTAATAACATTGATCACAATTAAAACTCATATAAACTGAACATTACAAGAACCTATGAAACAAATAATCACCAACCACACCTCTGATTGTTAACGCAAAGGTAGTGGTTGATACCTATTCGGGAGAATTAATTATATACTTTTTTACTTTTATTTTGAATAGTAAGACAAAGCAGACGCAGCATTCAGTTTCTCAATCAACACGTAATATCAAAACTTGGGCAGAGCGAGGAGGACAGTATTTTTAACAATAGGTTCTCTCTACTTCCTGCTTTGTAGGAAATAAGGAAGATGTCAGATGAAAAATTTGCCATTGTTTGCACTGCTCAGTAGTAATATTCCTTAAAGCTGTATCAGTCAGGGTACACTAACGTTGTACCAAAACACTCCGATTTTCAGTGTTTGTCCAACTATTAAAACTTTGTTAGTTGAGTGGCAAAAATTATCGCCGCGATTTGTCTTGTTTGTCAATATAATTAATTCATCAATTGTAAATTGAACGTACAACAGATGCTTTCAAAGTAGTACGGTGTGACATTCTGGAACGACGGCTGCATTCATCATGATCTATTTACATTTAAAGTTATAAGATTATAGCAATAAGAACTTATAAATAAATATAAATTAATGAAGGTTCAGTACTAATTCAGATGTAGAAGTCTAGACAGAGTTAATCTCTGCACAGTGGTTGGCAGTATATGACCACTAGAACATGTATTTATAATGTATTCTACATGAACATATATTTATAATTTGATCGCTTATTTACTAATTGTTGTAATTTAGAGTAAAAATTATAATCTTAATCCAATTAGCGCTATCTAGAAAGTCAATAAAGTAAACGTTATTTTTGTTAATGACCGCCCAAACTTTTATTAAATTTATGATTTTTTAAACAGGAAAAAGTTATTGGAAAATTATAAAACATTAAATAGAACTAAAAGTGTATTTCCAGCGATTTTATTTCTTTTATTTCAAGAGTTATATTGATACTTAAACTGAAACAGTACCTTTATTAGTTATAATAGTAATTGGAATAGACATAGGATTAGTGCAATGTTAGAAATTTAGTTGACTTATACGAGTATAGTGAGTTCAAATTGTAAGTACAGGAAGATTAGTGAAAGGCAAGGCAAAGCGCTGCATTTTATAACAAATTCTTCAATTCACGAAATATGAAAAATAAGTAAGAAATAAATGTCTAACCAACGCCAAAACAACTAACGAATTCAATTGTTGAATATTTAGTGACTTTAAATTAATTTCGACTAGAATAATAATGTTCACAAATATTACGGGTATGGTGAGCTTTAAAAACAGTTCTGCCATGACGATACAATGTTTCAACAATTTAATTTTGTCTCTGCACGCAAGGTGGTGAGGGGACAAGCCGCGGTTTGGCTCGCTACCAAAGCAAAAAAATTAAATATTAAAAAAATATTTCCACCGTATGAAATTTGAAATCTAACCGCCGCGTCTACCGTATAAAAAAAAAAATACAACTTCTAAAATCAGCCCATTGAAAGTTTTCATTTCAGTCTTTGTGAAATAATGATCTGTGAGAGTTGTTGGCTCAAGTCATTATGCGTGTATGTAGCACCCTGCAAGTGCAAAATTGACTTAAACAAGGTAACGTTAATCGCTATAAACGATAACAATGAGGCTTACAATAGCGATTTGTAAGTTAAAACGCTTATTTATATAAATAACAACATACAATTCATATTTTTATGAATTCTCTACAATAGCGATACTCCCGTACAGAGATCGCAGCTCTCGTAAGCGGGAACACGACGTGCTTAAGCAGTCGGGGTCATGTTATTAGGTAGATATTACAGATGAAGTTCGATTTACTTTTCCATTATATTTTTATAGATTGAACAATATTTTTTATATTTTTGCGAACTTCTTAGACCTACCTAAATTTTACTTAAGTGCTCTTCGCTTTGGATTAAACTTACGGAGCTCTCTGAGAACGCAGAAAATAAATAAGATAATTCCATGACTTACATTAAAGCTTAAAGCATAGCTTTCACAACTGAAACATTTATGTGTCCATGCAAAACAAATGAATTAAAATGCTAATCGTAATTCACAATAATATTCTCTTTTACTTATGAAGTAAAGAGAAGATAATATAATGAGAAGTTTGTGGGAAAAACTAGCCTTTCGACACCAAAGTTGGCCAGGTTTCAATATGACAATATGTCTTTAGGGAAAATAAGCTGTGAATATATTGAATATCATTAAATATAACGACATCACTCGACGTCTAACGTCTCTGACTATAAACGCAATCGTAGCGTGTTTGATCAACACTGTAGTTAACTTTTTACTATCGAATCGAATTATTGACCGCAGTGAACTGCGTCGTATTTAAATAATTCATTGTTACTTTCATAATTTTATTTTCTTAAAGTATGAACAAGTTTCATCATTAAAAGCAACTAAGATCATTTTAATTTTTATTGTTTGGTAAATCTCTTGGGAAATATAACTTTGCCAAACTATCAAAGTCATATTGTGGTGTAAGGAAGGCGAGGTCTGTTCTTGTATTGTTTAGTCAGCGCCACGCTTTCACTTGCTTTAAATGGACGACTAATACAACGACAAAGTTGGCATTAAGCTTTCATTGTAAAGTACACATTGAACCTTTATTTTCTATAATATACGTACGAGAGAGAAATTCTTAGTACTGATGTTTTGAATACAAATGTTTCTTTGGTTTTATTTCGACTCAGTATTTTCTCAGTTGTTTGTGCAGATTGTGGGGAGCTGAGCGTTAGAGCTGCTATGGCATGAAAGGACTGCTTAGAAACAATACATGTATGTGTAGTATTGACATACATACATACATGTGTTGTTTCTAAGCATTCTCAGTGTCAGTTGGACATCGACTGACTGTGATCTCTATTAGATAATACGACAAAAATGTCGAAAAAAAAACATGTTAGATTTTTTCCCAAACGTGAAAAAACATGACAACAATTTAGTTTTCCTGAAACATCATTCAACCAATCCACGCTCGGTTTAAAATAGTAAACTGATGTTTTATATTAATTCAAATACTCACTCCCTGTATTGCGGTCCGACTTTTGAAGTACATTTGAATGTTTTAAAATTAAACGTTTTAAAAAAAAGTTGAATGTCGTTACGTTTTTGTTAGTGTACAAAATATTTTTTTAATACAATTTTCAAAACTCTTATTATTTTAGTTCTACGTTAGGTCTACAAGTCTACGCCGTAGCAGCGAAATGCAAGTTAACAGCTCGCTCGGGCTTAATTCAAAACTACATAATATTTCTATCGATCTTTCGTCTCTATGGACTAACTGTACTTACGTACACATGTACATGAATACTTTCATGTTTTAAATAACGTAACGATCGTCGATAAGTAAATAGATACTACACTTCTGCAAATTTAATAGATATTGCGATTATTATATTATATATAGTTTTTGCCTGCGACTTCACTCTAGTAGCATTCCACTACAGAGGGCTATATCAAAAAAAATAATTTCAATATAAATTATATTTTCAATAAACTTGTACAATGAACAAACTCTTAGGTTTTATAATTTTTTTTTTATAATTAACACATACAAGTGAGGCCAAGGCAAAGCGAGGCACAGACAGTGTCAGACTGTATCTACTATAAATTCGGATGCGATGCCAATTTCAAATGATAATACTGAAATTGTTATCATTTCCCGGTTCTAATAAGAAAAGGAGTTCAAAGTTCTGTCCTCGAGGCGGTTAGAAGCAAATTAGGCGGAAAGAGGAGAACGGAATATTTGTATATTCCGCAAAATATATGCTAAGCTTCAAGAATCTGTAAAAAATGTTATTATAAAGAATATTCATTTTATAATCTGACATAAATTAATGACTTAATTTACATAGTTATTGTATAAGTGGCAGAGAACGAAAGAACTTAAGTCGGTGAGACATGTTTGAAAAATACATTCCAGATTTCATTTTAAAAATTAAAATATTTATTCAGTTTTAAGATTCGAGGCCGGAGAGTATTCCAGTACTATAGCTATTTACCAGTACTAGTTTACTTACTGATATTGTACATCAATACGAGGCAGTGCCCTCCTGCGCCTGATAGAGGTTGTTTCTTATACTATATTAGAGATTTGCAAATGAAACACACTTAGTGATACAACACTCTGCTCGGATGTTCTTACAGTAACATACTTACTTACTTACTTACTTAGCTCACGCGATATCCATAGGGGGTAGGCAGAGAAAACGGAGCGCCAAAACGCTACGGTTCGGCATCCTCTTTGCTCGTCCACTGTCATAACCTCTATACATGCCCTCCGGGGGGTCCTCATGCTTTTTACGTGACCTCTCAGTATCGTCGATACTTGTTTTCGAAGGTCAACCGAGGTCTCCCCCCCTCTCTTACCACTCACTTTTCCATCATAATCTTTTTCCATCATTCTTCACTCATTCGCGAGACGTGACAAACGCATGAGCACGTTCTTTTCATTCTCACTGTGACATCCACGCTAGTACCTGCCATTCTGTGTATTTCTTCATTGGACATGCGATCAGATAAACTGACTCGCAATCCGACGAAGAGATCGCATCTCTACAGCAATCATCTTCTTACATTTTCTTCTGTAATACCACGTTTCGCTGCCGTTAACAGTGTCGATACCAACACTGCATTGTGTACGGCCAAACGCGCAGCTATGTGACGTTTCGCCGTCTCAAAAATGCAGCTAAGGCACCGTTAACTCTGTTACCGGCAGCAATACGCCTTTCCATATCCATTTCGTATCTACCGTCTCTGCTAAACATACTTCCCAGATATATACTCATTCACTGTTCTAAATCTTATCATTTACACTGGCCTTGCAACAAACTGGCTTTCTTCATTCTTTCAAATACCAGAATTCGTTTATTCGCATTCAGGCTTAGACCATTATTCGCGCATCCTTCTTTCAGAGTGTAATTTTTCCGTAATCATGCGGAGGGAAAAGATCTGATCCATACAACCTCTTCCAGGTCTAAAGCCTCCCTGGGCTCCCACAAAAGATTTCAGATCTATCTTGCATTCTTCTCGCAATATTTTAGCATACACTTTACTACCTAAGCTAATACATAACCAGTAACATAACATACATTTTATTACTAATGAATAAAAAAATGGGTTTAAAATAATTATGGAAAACATTAATTTAGCCGTAACTCGCATAAATTAGTATGGGATCGTCTGACTGTGAGCGCGATAGTTGCTATTAAATTCCTATTTGGGAACATTCGTTATGTTCAATCTCTAATAACAAGATAAAGCGGATGAAAAAGAAGACTTTTTTAATTTGTCAGTTTGTCTGTGCTTTATACGCGCTTATCTGACAAACCACTGAGGATTGAAATGCCATGTTACTTTCATGTTTTGACAATCTGCATTCATATTATTGTTTGTTTTATTTAAATGGTTTGATAAAAAAAAATACGTCAATTTAAAATATTTAGTTCAACAAAATTGCTACAAATATAAAACATCTATTTTTGACTTTAAATTTCTTGTAAGAGTATTTTTGATGTTGTAAAAAGCGTTCATTGCTATATGAAAGAATCACACCTCGAGTAAATAGAGTTCCACCTCTGCACGAACCTCTCTAATGAGTTAGTCGGCGTATCTTAACTCTAAATTCCCTGTCTATACTACTACATGTGGAGTACATCGCTAAGCTATAATGTATACGACACACACACAACAACCCACACACATACAAACCCACACACATTCAAATGAAACGTAAACCTCAATTACAAGTGACACGTTGTGATTACTCTCTGATATGTACATTAGGTATCTCGAGTGATTCACAGTCATACGGGGTAATGTAATGTACGAGTATATCTATAATGCCTCATATACTGTGAGAGGATAATAACCAATACGAGTGACATTAGAGCGCGTATGTTAAGCTAGCGCATTGCAAAATGTAAAGCTGGTATGTGTGTGGTGTGTGGTGTGTTTGGTCTAAGGGAATATTGAATATTTATTAATTATTAGTATAATAGTTTTTTTTATGAATTCGCTTCGGCACGGAATACATGACTGAATCTTATTCATACTCGCATTGTGGTCAACTCCATATATGTGATAATCCACATACGTCATTTTTTATAATATAATGTTTACATCATATTTAAATTTTTAGCACTTAAGAATTATATGTATGAATAAACAGGGTATTTTTTTTCTTAGCATAAAAATTATCATGAGATTCCCCTTACATTACCCTCAGAGCGAGCAAAAATAAGCCTAACTATGCGTGAGTACACACGTTCAATGCTAAAGTAAAGCTAAATATACTATCGAAGGTACCTGATATATCGGCGGCGGGTAATCCCGCCATCCGGCCCGCATTTGTGGCTTTATTGGGCTTCCGGAATATATCGGGGAATAGCTTATTGCTCCTGACATCGACATACTCGAGTCTATTATTATGCTATGTGTTGACAATCTAATATAGGATTACTTTACAAAATAGCTCTTTCTTGTACGGTTCAGCAGCTTTACGTTTCTACCATATAACAAACAGAGGTGACTTGAACGTAATTTGACATATATTGATTGAAACTATTTTCGTGGTATTGCTTATTATTATAAAATTTTGAGACATTCAAGTTGAATATCAGCATTGCAGGAAAATGTTAGATATTCTTTCTAACTTACACAAACTCCACGTGTATCAGTTGATGTCCACGCATCACATAGTACTGGTGAGAGGCATCTGTACTTTGTGCCGTTGTACCAGTTCTAATCGTAAGCGGATTGCTTATGAGTTTGATTCCAAGTCAAGAAAAAAATATTCTCTAGTAATATGACAATGTCATGACAATGCTTTGCCTTGAATTCAACAATATGCAATACATCAAGCAAATCTCAAATTTGGGCGACAAATAGCTAACAAAGAGCCTTAATCTTTATTTACCCAGACGAGGAAATGAAAATAGAGTGTGTCTATTACAGTTACTTTGTGTACCAAAATACAAACAAATCCGTGGGTTCAACATCTACTTGACTAAAGAATTATTTTCTGTCTCTTAATTGATTGTGAAATGGATTGTTAGGGAAAGTATTTTCCAGTCGACAGGATATTGGTACCTTCAAATGCGTTATCCTCCTTGATATTAACCTGGCGGCAACACACCTGTAGCTGCTTGATGTAACTTGATCAGATCAATGGAACGTTAGTTCATCTTGTCCATTCTATAAAAAAAGGGAAAAACGCAACATTATTTTTTACTTTCCGCAATAAATGTGAAATAAATAAATATAAGTAGGTCAGCATATATTGCGACGCAAGATTTATTGAAATCGTGCTTAATGCTCCGAAAGTGTTTATGCTATGAAGCTTAATGATTATACATTTAACTTAGATGTCTTAGGAAAAAATGTATTTGTAAATAGATTGCCTTTGTATGAGCAAATTTATAACAAGTCCATCTTCTTACTGAGAGATTGATGACACTTGAGAAGAAACATCCTATTTAGAAAACGTATAAAAAATTTGATTGAATCAGGATTTGAACCTGCGCCTCTAGGAAACCGCTTGAAATGTGATCGTTTTGTGAGATCAGTCGATGATTCGAGTACACCAAAGCGGCCAATATGTTTATAAACGCAAGCAGCAGTCTGTCTTGACTCTAATATCAGTTATTAGTAAAACATAGGGTCAATGAACTCCGCCAGTCGGACGTCGTACGTATATATTATAATACTTTAAATTTATATTTTTTTAACCAATATTTATAATATTTACTTGAAAATAACAAAAGAAAGTT
>CM032398.1:456940-508000 GCA_019049475.1 Eueides isabella | reverse complement strand
TGGTCGGGCGACTGCAGCATAATGGAACGTCGATTTGCCCCTGAGTTCACGATGCGGTATGGGCCGAAAGTTTTGAGGTCATCTTTACGTTGTGTAAAGAACTTTGACCCATCTCGTGGACAGTTTCCACAACCTGTTGTTAATATCGTTACACTGTAACACAATTCCTCTAGAGCACTGAAGCGATTCTTCAATTCTAGTTGAAAGCTCTCGGCGGTTTTGACATATAGGCTAAGATAGTCGGAACGTAGACATCAGTCGAACCCTTTCGACTTTATCGTCAATCTTACAACGTGCCTCTTACTATTCGGTGATCCACTTCCGGTTCTTCACCCTGTGAATCACGGAAACATCGTTGAAGATGTGCCTCTTGTTGGTCAAGGATGAAGTCTATCTCATTTTTGACCGTACCATTTGGGCTTATCCAGGTCCACTTCCTCTGAGGCGGCTTCTGAAAAAGAGTTCATCATAAAGAGTACCTCCTTTTCCAGAAAGTCGGCAGTATCTGTCCTCTTTGGTTCTCTGTCCATATCCAAATTGCCCCACTCTCAACTCTGAATCACCTCTCCTGCTGAGTTTCGCGTTAAAGTCCCCCATAAAAACAGTGAAGTGAGTTTTGGAGGTATGTATAGCTCTACTTACGTCCTCATACATAACCTCAACTTCATCATCTGAGTGTGACGAGGTCGGTGCGTATACCTGGATGACCTTCAGCGAATATTTTTCAGATATTCTGAGTATCAGGTATGCCACCCTGCTCGGCCACACTTTCGATGGTTGTAATGTTCTTTACAAGGGACCTGCGGACGATGAATCCGACACCACCTTGGGATTGCTGTTCACCCTCCCGGTAGAAGAATAAGTTGCCGGAACTCAAGGTCACGGTATCCTCCCCCTCTCTTCGGACTTCCGATAACCCAATTATATCCCAGTTCAACTTACTCAATTCTTCTTCCAGCTCCACTATCTTCTCGTCTGTCCTCAACGTGCGTATGTTGTATGTTACCAGGGCCAGTGTCCGTTTAAGGTGGTAGCCGTGTCTCTGCCGGGGATTTTTAGCACCCCCTGCCCCACCGTTACCATGACCGCTACCGGAGCCAGGAATAGTGGGGCTGCCGGGGACTAGGGGCCTGGTTTTTATTTGAACGCTCATTAAGGGGATTTGCCCATACTTGCCACGCTGGGCAGATGGGTTGGCGAGCGCAGAACAGTTGGTCTGTGTAAATAAGGAGGAATGCTGCTGCCCATCCCACCTTCGGCAATTTTATGCCGGTCTGTTCTCTTAGTCGCCTTTTACGACACCCACGAGAAGAAATGGGGTAGTGGCAATTGTATTCTTAAGCACACGGCGTTATTAATGTTATTAAAGTTATTATAGTAGTCAGTAACTGATGTAGAGTAAATTTTACTTGTTAATTTATTTACTCGCGCACACTCTCCCCAAGAAACTAAAATTCAAACGAATATTACCGAGCTCGATATAACACAAACACACACACAAATTAAGCTCTCGTCTGTCCGTTGGATCTTTTTCGTTGTGTCTTTCCGACCAAGCGAGTACCATAGTTTTTTAAAATGTCATATTAAAATCCTTTTTCAAATTAATAAAAATCAAACAGGGATTTTAACATATTAATAAAAATAATGCGTGATATCGTGCATTTACGTAACGTTGGTCTTGTTCATATTGTCGCAATTAATTGACCATACAAATACCTTCCATCGAAATTTTAAGACACAAGCAGTGCGCTCACTTACCCATTGCGGTTCATGTAAGTTATAGTACCATAATACCATGCCGACTATCATAATACCATACCGTATACCATAATATAATACTATAATAGTTGTCCCTAAACAAGTATGCCAAGTGCAAATTTTAATTAACAAATTTTTTCCGGTTTTTATGGTGAATAAAATATTTGAGAATAATTTACAAACCACAATGCACATAAATAAACCAAGCATGATTTTTGTTTATTATCTTCCATATGGATCTGTAGACGTTGTTACGTCCACGTCTGACACATTATTATTTGTCTGTATTTAACAAAGGATATTTTTATTTTCTTAATTTACCGGTACGCCACTGAAAAATAAAGAACAATAATTAAAGTAAAAGGTATAAATTTCAACATAGCAATTCATTCGATTGTCAAGCACTGCTTGCTACAGAGCTGTTTGATATATTGCCAACACTTTACAAAATGGCTAAGGCGCCGGAAGCTCTCTTGTTAGTATTTTATTTCGATATTCCTAAATTAGAAAGACCATTCCTATCTTAATATCATAATTTTTTGCATTACTCAGTTTCACGCTGTATCCCGTACATTGCAGGGTAGGCAGAGCGAACTAAGGAACCTAGAGTTAAAACACTCCGTTCCCCACTTTCCGCTAAAATTAAGGCATTGCGTGTTGAGTGGTGGAACTCAACGTCACGTGTTGCCTTGTTACCACAGTGAAGAAATAAAAACATTAAATATTTAAATTGAAAATATGAAATATTTCTTTTCCTCGAGTGGGGATCATATCCACAACCTGTCGTTTTACAATCACACAGTGCCGCTGCGCCACGACAGGCCTCATTTCTAATTAAATTTGTATTTTTATATTAGTACTATTTGAGTTATTGTTAACTTAACTAAGGTTTACGCTGTTCCCCTAGCGAGGTAGCCAGAGAAACGGGGTGACAAACGTTATAAGATCGCTTTGAGTTATATTTAACTATTTTTGTTTTGGTGATAAATTTCTACTTTTATTTTATTCTTAATCTTAATTCTATTGAAACCATATTGTTACATACCAGTTTTAATTTATAAGGATCCACAGCTCTGACAAAAACAAGTGAGAATTCCGAACGCAAGTGTAATGCTGTGCTCCGTAGGCCGTGATGCGTCGACAGTGCGGCGTGAGCTATGGCACGTAGCGACGTGCTACGAGGCGTAGCGGGCATTGTGCAACAAGTGTTTTGATTCAAGGACGATTTCTATTGAAAGGGCTGCTTTTTGTAATCCTAAACACAATTTTTTGAGCTTATTACCAAAGCGAAGAAAATGAAACAAAATATTTAAATTGAAAATATTAAATATTTCATTTCCTCAATTGGGCATCGAACCCAGAACCTGTCGTTTATAGTCAAACGCTTGTGCCACTGCGCCACAACAGGCCTCAAAGACAAATTTTTAGGAAACTAAACACATTTTAGAAATTTTATTGAAATTTGAACCAACCAAGCACTCTGACCACTAAGCCATACGTTTTTTAACAAAATCTTTTCAAAATTTCTTATGAGCTTGTCACACGTTAATACTTGCTATCAGGGTAACTATTTTGTTTTTATTTTTACCAGAGCGAAGAAATGAAAGTATTAAATATTTCATTTTTTCGTGAGTGCATCAAATTTACAACCTGTCGCCGTTACACTCGCATGCCCGTATCACCGTGCCACTACAGACGTCAATTGTCCCTAAGTACTCACTCTACTACAGCAATGGCAACACGCATGGGCCAACTCGACCTGGCTGTCACCACCCCTAGCGTTTAAAACTGGCGTTAAACGCAGTGACCAAAGCCACTACGGCTTTGGTCACTGCGTTTCGGATGAGGTAATGCCGGGCACCAAAGCCCATCCATCTTAAGGACAAGCAACGTCCCTGTTGCTCCTCTGGTGCTACACAGGGCCGTGGGCGACGGTGATCACTTACCATCAGGTAGCCCGTGCGCTCATTTGCTGTGTCTTTTCCATAAAAAAAATCTCTACTCAGCTTCACGCTGTATCCCGCACATGGCGGGGTAGGCAGAGGGAACTTAGAAATCTAGTGTTAAGACACTCCGTTCCATTTCCGTTCCCCACTTTCCGCCGAATTTAAGGCATTGCGTGTTGAGTGCGGGAACTCAACGAAGCTCTTTGCCTTGTACCAGAGCAAATAAGTAAAAAACATTAAATATTTAAATTAAAAATATTAAATATTTCATTTTCTGGAGTGGGGTCGAACTCACAACCTGTCGCTTATAGTCACACGTTTGTGCCGCTGCGTCGTGACAGGCCTCCCTAAGTAAGTCTTTATTATTCTATAAGTCAAGTAAGTATCTGTCTGATGTTATAATTACAAATTCCGTACAACACATGATTGTTTTGGTCTCGAACTGCAGCTACAGTAGGTTACATCTATTAATCGAATGTAATACTTATAGCCGTCTTTGATAAAATATCCAACTCAAAAATGTACTTTCAAGGCGAGTCATGGCTCAACCAAACATACTTTCTATCCCTTGTATAAGTTATATTTACAATTAAATTATATTTTAAATTTGAACTCTTTAAAGTTACATTAAAAACTGAAAGTCATTAATCATTATCAAGTCATGAATCAAAATGTTTTTTGTAGTTTCAGTTTCTAAAAATACTATTAGCCTCGTTTTTAAAACTATCAATACTAAAAAAAAAAACAGTTTCATTGTCATGATAAAATATAACTTGAGGTGTTCTTGGTGACATTAGACGTAATGCCGCGCTCGTGAATGACGTGACGTGATGTGACGTGACGTGACGTGACGTGACGGTGACAGGTGTCGGTGTAATGGCCCCTAACGCCGTAACAAGCCATCTCTACTGTGCGCGACGGCAACACGCCATATTACGAATGGCACTTGATTTAAAAACTATTTAATAATTAAATTATTAAATAAAATTCAGGAATTAAAATGAATTAATTGAATTGTTAGTGTGTCAGTTTTGTACATTTATAAACATAACATAGAATTTTATTTTATAAAATATGAAATATAATTAATATTTTAATTGATGTAAATTGTATTGAAAAAATAAAAATATATTGTGAATTAAATATGTTATTTTTTAAAGGCTTAACAAACATGGAATGTACAGTGAGTGCAAGCGGAGCGAGTCTAAGAAACAATGCGGTGTACACTCTAATATATTAGTTATTCTATACATTTTATAAAGAAGTCTTATTAAAATACTGTGTACGGGTTCTGAGCTATAATATATGAAAAAATATTTTCCAGAAGCTTTTTATTTCCACCCAGGGTTTTATTTTACATACTGCTACGTATATTAATCTCTAAGTTAGATTATTGATCGAATATTAATACACACATGTTCATATTATATGAGAAGAGAACTTATTCTCCTTAGGTATACGAGTATATTGTACATATAGTTTTAATACTATGGTAAACTAAGTAGACGAAGATTCGAGTACAAGTATTTACTGGCGCACTACAGACTTTGTTAATCAGTAACAGTATTGACGCGCCGCCAGCTTCTGTTTACTCTCACCCGTATTATATGAATCATTGAATTTGTTGCTTTACTTTAGAATGGGAAGAGGAAAATCACAAATATTTTACTTCTTCTTATTTTTCAGCTCCATGGGGTACATCCGCACATGGCAGGGCAGGCAGGTGAAACTTGGGGACGTAGTGTTGGGACACTCCGTTTTATTACCGATTTTACGCCTAATTTGAGACACTGCGGTTGAGTAGCGGGACTTAACCATAATTTTCTACTAAAACAAAAACGAGTAAAATGTTTTATTCTAACAAACGTCAGAGGTCATCGAGCAAGCAAAGCTGGCTTTAACGCAACGATTGTAGACGCGATTTCCATTTGCACTGTATTTTTTTTATTTTCTTGATCTGGTAACACTGTTCTAAAAATGAATACTGTGTAATGAATATTGTTTTTAAATTCACTAAATTACCCCAATTGAGAAACATTTATATTATTTGTAACTAGAAGTAAGATTGATCTTTCAAAAAGCCTAGTTAGCTAATAAAGAATAACAAACGCAAGTCAACACCCAATAGTGGGTCGGATTAAGATTCAATCGTAGTACTTGTGGTATATGCGAAGTGGCTACACTCTGTTTCCGCACCTGAATGTTAAGCTGGGCCTCGGCTACAGATCACCCCACTTCCTCCCATCTTCCCCCTCCTCTCCCCACCAGCCTCCGCAGCCTCCCTCGACCTTGTGTCCTTTATTGCTCTGATTGTGGTTAATCGACTGTGATTGGAAAATCTATGAGAGCAGATTAGCAACCCTTAGAGTAGTAGCAGCTTTGAATAATTATAAATCGAATGTAACTCCTTTATTATATTCTATAAATCAAAGTACTTTGTTTAAAAAAAATACTTAAACATATTATTAAATTATTTTTTAAATAAGAATACATTAATAACACTAAATTCAAAAACAGGTTCCCGCTAAGTTTGATTAACTCTTTCATATCTTTATATTTAAAACAAATAAACTTAATGGTCTCTGGATGAGCGGCACAGGCGTGTGACTGTAAATGACAGGCTGGATGACGAGGACATATTATTATTTTTTTTTCAATTTAAATATTTAATGTTTCACGCTCTGGTAACAAGGCAAAGGGCAGCGTTGAGTTCCGACACTCAACACGAATGTCTCAAATTCGGTGGTAAGTGGGGAATGGAAGTGGAACCGAGTGTCGTAACAGTAGGTTACCAAGTTTCTTCTGCCAACCCTGCCATGTGCTATAATAATAATAACAAATAGTCTTCCAATCTAGAAATTACTTTACTAATTTTATTGAAAGAAAAGAAATAAAAATATTGTAAGGAGACGATGAAAGTTGCGGTAATTACTTTTTCTTCGTAATCATCAATCAAACTCCCCGCTCGGGGCAACAACACCGATCGTTCATTTCACGCAAAAATCGTCTTTGATGGATAATATAAATCAATTTGCAGGTCGCAGCGCGGCAATAGCGGCGTCTGCGTGTGTGTATGTGTGTGTGTTTGTATATATGTGTATACGTGTAGTTCATATTTGTGAGTGTAGTGAGCATGGCCGTGTACACACACATACACGGACACGCGTACACGCCTCACCGCGGGCGCTCGGGTAATTATTTACAAGCTGATGCTACACTTACCTCGTAGGTTGATTTATTTTTGTTGGCATAAAAAGTTCTGCCAATTTTTAACGCAACCCGTAGGACAGGATTGATTGTAAATGTCAATAAAATTTATTGACAATTAATACAAGTAACGATTTACGACGTCTGACAGTGTGTAAGAGCGCTTGAATCAAGTTGCAATTACGAGTATCTCGATTGACAGCATTTGAAACTTTTATATTTCTACTTATGACAAATATTTTGTCATTGCTCGGGTATTCAAAATAAATAATAACTTAGCGGACGTAACATTGTTTTAAATTCATAAAACCATGTATATATTTATATATTTTGTACAAAGATTTCTTTCTTGAAAAAAATACAATGTTAAAGCGCGCTGGTGAGCGAAGTGAAGTTGGTGAAGTTTGACTCTTTTATCGAACATTTGACTTCTTCTACAGTTTTGAATATATTACAGAATTTTAATTTCAACTTTTGATATCATTATAAAACGTTTTTTTGTATTTAAATAACGTTAAGTTTTTGTATTTAAATAAGTATAAAGTTAACCTCATGTGCCAACGATTCTAAAATATTGTAAGATACTTACAAATTAGCGGTAAGGATGGATTTATTTGTAAGAGTAGGTAGGTATATTAGACGCGCAACATCTGGGTGCATGGGCACAGGCGTGTGACTATCTATAAACCCGACAGGTTAAGAAAAAAATAATAATTTTGTTAAATAAAATATTTTATACTTTCTTTTTTCGCTCTGACAAAAAGGCAAATCGCGGCGTTGACTTGGTGAAGAAGGAAACAGAGTGTCTTAACAATAGGTTACCAAATTCACAGCGAATACAGTAAGAGCTACATCCTACAGAAAGGTATATACGTATATGGTAGTTCAATAATTCTTCCATATAATATGTCCGCGTCGCGAGCACCTGCTAGTACAGTTTACCGTCCGAGCCACATCCAGATCTAAAGTTACAGGGTGACCAGTAAGTTACAAACAATATGTAAAATGTATAAACTATACTTTCTTTCTTTCTTAGCTTCACGCTGTATCCCGCACGAGGCAGGGTAGGCAGGGGGAACCCGGGAGCCTAGTGTTAAGACATTCCGTTCCACTTTCGTTCCCCACTTTCCGCCGAATTTGAGGCATTGAGTGTTGAGTGGCGGAACTCAACGCCGCGCTTTGCCTTATTACCAGAGCGAAGAAATGAAACATTAAATATTTAAATTGAAAATATTAAATATTTCATTTCCTCGACTGGGGATCGAACCCAGAACCTGTCGGTTACAGTCACACACTTGTGCCGCTGCGCCACGACAGGTATAAATTATACGTTAAATAATAATGTCTTTGATTTTCGCGATTGTTACACATTTTAAATGAAAGATTTTTAAATGGATTAATCGCGTATATTCTTTTTTAGACATTTTTGGAAACCTGATGTTTTGAACATTTTACAATAGTGCGTGGTCACGGATAGACTGAAGTGGCATTCGTCTGTCATTTGATATACTTATTGTATTAAATATACCTTTAATTATGATTAATCAATCTTTTTAAAGCCATATATTTAAATCCATATATTTCTTTTACTTCTAGAAAAATATGTAACAACAATGAAAATATATTTAAATAAAAAGAAGTATAATACTTATACATTTTTTTTTACAAATTTCAAAATCGCAACTATCACGACAGACTACATTATTATATTTGTGTTAAATATATATTAAATGATTATTATTAATTTAAGAACATAAATAAGTATTCATTATACCTACCTATAAATACGTAACTTAGGAAAGTAAAACGATTGTAATCATAAATTGACTTAATTTTTAACATAATTTTTCATTTTCTTTTGTAAAACAATAAAACTAGTATAGCTGGAATATAGGCCAACTTTAAATTATCCAGCAAAAGTCTTGGCACCCCTAGACGTTCTCACGTTTAAGAAGAAAAACACTTCGCGTAGATTTAAAATTCTATTTGTTCAACGTTTGCAGAAAACGAATGAAATGCTATTCAGTTTTATAATAACATCAACGCAGCTACAAACTTTCTTATTATTTTAATGATAACTTTAAAATATCCTTTTTCAGACATGACACGAAACCATTACATAGTGTAGGTACCCATAATTGTTATAAATGTATATTTTGTATCAATATGCCATATAAAAGTGACAAATAACAAAAAGATGCAAATCAGAGACGCTTTCGTATACAAACAGAAATAAACACGAGCAGTAAGAAAGTGTAATTTACGAGCTATATAGAATCTCACACTCTCACACGCGCTCAGACGTGCCGGTAACGAATGAGCTGTAAGTATGAGCTCTAAAGAAACGTTAAGTAGTCATTTAATGCTATTTAAATGTAAATCGGGCGCCTCTGCTGCGGCGCGGCGATCCTCTCTTAAGATTAACCTCATTTATATTCAACGATAAAACTATCAATCTTACGTACATTTTATCATTCTCCTACTAGTTTATCAGTCTCCAAATTAAACTTAAAATTTTCAAATGTTAATATAGTATATACCTACGTATATGACTAAATACTTTTTTTAATTAAGTATATCATAATGGCTACTGATTACATCCATGAACTAAATTGCATTCATGGAATCAAATAAAAGCTCGCTTTGGCACGCCTCGTTACAATTTCATCGCTATCCATCGCAGTTTCAAACGTAAAGTAACAACGGTAGATACAGAATGCATAGAAATGGTTCATCAAACATTTCATAGAACAACGTTAATTAAGCAACTGCAGTACACTATACACTGTACAGTATACAGTATTCGCTATACACTGCTTAGCAGTAATGGGGTCGAGTGCGGATGAATGCTACAAGAACTGCGGGCATCGTTTTCAATGCGCGAGCACACTGCGGGCGCAGTACCGGTGCTGCTTATACATTCCTTTGTTTAATTTTCTATCTGCTGATCAAATCTCAGTCATCTACGACATGTCATTTGTTGCGCTCTCCTCGTTGTGAATACAAAGTACACTCAGTTAATATGTAATACTCGTATGTACGAGTACTTGTTAGCTGTAAGCTGGTGTAGATTATGTACCTGTATTACTTATTGTAGTGTCATTTACATTAGGTAGTCACCACTCTTAAATAGATAAGTACTGAACCTAATCTTATATGTCATTTTGAACACAAATAATACTTACAAATGAAGATTTTATTTTTATAATTTGAAATACTTGTATAATAAACAAATAATAGTAGAGCCTGATATTTAAATGAACGTACATTCTTACAGGTTAAACCTTATTAAGACGATTTGGATGAATTGGTCGCTACTCAATAGATTGAGGTGCTTTCGTATGCTCATGTTAGCGCAAACGTATACAGTACGTGCAGGCTGGAACGACGTGGTTACGACGGTAAGCGTGCTACGGAGTTGTACCAAATAAAATTCAATAAAGTCTTGTCGCGGCACTTTGTACCCTCACAAACGTAATATAATTGAATGCACAGAATTTTCACGTATGGGGAAGTGTTCCGCCGGAGACTGCTTTCATCTCGGAGGTAACTTTGTAGCGAGTCTGTTTTATATTTGTATGTCAATTTAAATTCACTCTAATTTAATAGTAGTTATTAACTCTCCCTCTCTCAGCTTCTCGCTGTATCGCGCACATGCTAAGAAACCCTAGTGCTAAGAAATCTGCACCGTTTCCCACTTTCTGCCGAATTGTTATTCCGCGTGTTGAGTGGCGGAACTCAACGCCACGCTTTGTCTTGTTACTAGAGGGATCGAATCCACAACCTGTAACGTTTACATTCACACGCTCGTTCCGCTGTGCCCCGACAGGCAATATATAATAAATAGTTGTCAATGTATTACATAATAGTTATAGTTTTTACTCAACCACATATTTTATATAAAATTAAGCATAATAAAGGTCTAACTCCGTATTGTTAAAATGTTTAATTGTGTTTTTTAGCTTCACGTTGTATCCCATACATAACAGGGCCCGTCGGAACCTGGGAACTTAATGTAAACAAATGCGTCTCTGAAATAATAATCTTAATGATATTTCATACTCTACACTTAGGGGAAGTGGAAATCACACCCAAAAATATTTACAGTCACATGCTTGTGTCTCTGCGCCACGACGGCTTCATTATTATATTTGCATTAATATCTCCTGATATGACATAATTTCCTGATACTAGAGCATGAGTTTGTGTTTAAGTTCGATCACCATGTGAATTAAGTAATAGTAAAATAAATTGGCATAAGTTCTGTAGCATAACAAACTGTAAACGCGGAGTGGATGTTGGCGTATTGTACGTGATTGATTTGACGGATTATAAGAGAAGGTCACTTGTAAATTTCTTAGAATTTAATTCAATATTCAAATATTAAAATTGCTGAAACATGTAGTAAAGGGAAGTCAATTTGAGCTTATTAGAATTTAATAAGTTAATTTGAGCTTTAATTTAAAGACGTCACATGTAATATTCTGATTTATATTTAAAATGTTGACATCTATTATATACTTATAAAAATAATCAATAAAACGCAATACTTCTTACATAGCGTAATAGACAGAGAGAAGATAAGTAAGCAATAAATACTTTTTATAATATTTGTTTAGCATATTTTAATTAATTCATATCAATCAATGATTCTCATTCCAAACTTTTCGCGTATTTGTGGAGCTACCTGATTTGACTGTAGGCTACATATATTTACAATGTACGGTCATCGTATTAAACGTAATGTTCTTAAAAAGTTAACAAAAGTCACATAAATTGAAACACTACAATTTTATAACGCCAGAGAGAAGTTTTAACAAGCGCGCGTGACCGTGGCCGGGGACCGTCGTGGACTCCTCATTAAACTTTATTCACAACTTTACCGAAAATTATTCAAAGCTCTGACATTTTCATTGCAGAGGACGAAACGTCACACTTTAGGAGTAATAACATTATTCGTGGAAAATGTTTCAGCTCTTGACACGTAAGCCGAGTACCCGCAACGAGTGGCCAATTGAGAAACAGAAAGTTACTAAATGATCAATAAGATACACTCGATGCGCTATACATTTAAACGTAAGTTAAATACATATCTATATAATAATAAAGCTGTAAAAACATAAAAGGCCGGCAACGCACCTGTAGCTCCCCTGGTGCTACGCGGGGCCTTGGGCGACGGTGATCACTCACCATCAGCTGACGCGTACGCTCGTTTGCCTTGTCTTTTCCATGAAAAGAAATAGTGTCTGTATTTTTGCCATTTGCCAAAAATAAAATATTTAGAATTGGTTCAGAATGTTTTTTGTAGTTTGCAAAACATAAAAAATGGGTTCTGGGCGTTTTTCATAAGAAGAAGACATATGCTGTAACGTGCTTTTTTAGATATTTAATCGCGACAATTTCGTAATAATATTTTAATACATACAAAGACAGACACATATTATAACATAAAAGATTTTTTTTATTTATTAAACGGTTCAGAAACTACTGTTCTGTTTTGAAAATTCTTTCACTATTAGAATTCTTTTTTATCTCTGATGAACATAGACTCGTCACTCTCGGACTTGTTTAGCGTACCTTAGTAATGTTCTATCGTTATTGCGCTATCTTGTAATTATTCCGCCATCTTGTAATTATTGCGTCATTGTATGATTCTTGTGTTGTGTATCTGCTTAATATTGTTTAATTATAAATTGGTGGTTATTTTGATTGATTAATTATTATTTGTACTATTAGACATACATAGTAAATTGTTATTTTTGTTATTGTCTTTTTTTTTAATTAAACCCACTTCTGGTTCTAAAATCGGAAGTGGGATAAAGGACCTACTAGCCCACACTAGTAAATTTGCTATAAAAGTTAAAAAAGGGTACTTTTAAATTTTGTTTTGTTAACAGTTACTGTTTACTTCATCACTTTGTTATTTCGCGTGTCTGATTGTGGTTTGTAGCTGTAATAATGAGACGTACAGAAACGCTCAGTCCGCGTGGACGTATTTCTAGGAACCGTTCGCGTAATCACGATCGACATACCTCTCATAGGACTCACAAGCGTAGTGGCAGTAGATCGAACCGCGATTTGAGCGGTAGACACTGTACTTTGCGTAATGACTTACGTGTCCGTGATCGACATCATTCTCGCAACACTAAAGTGCACTGGTCGCTTACTAGGTTTAGGCGCGATTTGTGTAGTAGGGATCGGTCTAGAAGTGCCCACCGCGTTAGTTGACAGTCGTGTACTTTTTCACCTGTCGAGGCGCGTGCTGCTCAGAAAACCGATACCTTACCCGCAGTTGTTACTCCCTAATGTTATGAAATTGTGCCGCGACAATATTCCTTAGTCTATTAGTCCTTAGTCTGTTATTGATTCAATAGTCAATCCCTTATTCTGAGGCGCTACTCTAGCAAGTAATTTTATAAAAGAGGAATATTTAAGAGGGCTCACAATTCAGGGTCAGGTTAGGCCGAGCCCACGATGAGTGGAAGCCTTAGTTATTAGTTAACTACCCGAAAACGTTAAAGAAGTGCGACAACTCTTATGCGTGGTCCATATATTGTAATAGAAGTCTTGCCTAGTTAACGTTAACCTTATGTTTTTCAGCAGCAGTTCTAGCAAAACAACACAGACTGCTGCGCAGTACATGGTCCCGTAGCGGGTCGCCGTGGCATGTCGGTTGAATGAAGCCCAGAGACATGTTTTGCATATTTTGAGAATGCCCTAACACGTGCGATCGCAGTGCATGTTGGGAAGCCTTGGCGTGTACGAACATTGTGTTCGTGTCGGCAAGCCTCGGCGTGTACGAACTTTGTGATCGTGTCGGGAAGCTTCACACGTTTGAATACGGTCTGCATGTGGAATGCACTCGTACCATTTCTATGAGTGGGTTTTTTTAGCAGTTCATGTTACAGGTTCCGCTGCTGATCTCGAGATGAAACTGACTGGCGATGCTGCGAAGGCGCGCTCCTGAGGCGCGATGCAGACGCTCTCCTGAGGCGAGATTCGTACGCGTAAACGCGTAACGCGATTTTTTCGTGTTCGTAGTAAATAAATAAAATTATATTAAATAAATAAATAAAATTATATTAAATAAATAAAATTATATTAAGTAAATAAATAAAATTATATTAAATAAATAAAATTATATTAAGTAAATAAATAAAATTATATTATATATTATTATCTATATTTTGTAGAGTTCTTCAATATGGAAGGTGAAACATACTACGTAGGTGCTACCTAGCATACTCGGGATTCCGCTGTATCTCAACGAAGCCAATGTAACGGAACAAACGGGTATATTAAAGTATACCTTGGCGTGATGACAGTAATGGCCTATTCGATATATTGTCACATAACCAAAAGGGTCAGTCGTTATTCATTACGGTACAGCGATGCAGATAACTGAGATAAAGATAGGGTTTTGTAATTAAACCAATATTATTGTTCAAGTCTGCCTTTATGACAAAACTAGTTGTGAGATCAATAAAAGATAAGAATTTATTCATTCCCGAGGAAGGCTAAATTTTAATAAAATTTTCACCTAATTACAACAAAGTTGTAACGGATTATAATAATGTCTTTGATTTTCGCGATTGTTATACATTTTAAATGAAACACTTTTAAACGGATTAATCGCGTATATTGAGTGGTAAACATTTTTGGGAAACCCGACGCAGTGTGCAGGTGTATACAAACTTGATTGTGACTGTGGCTTATCATATATAGGTCAAACAAAGAGAAGCATCGGTGTTAGGGTGAAGGAACACATCTCCGATGTCAAGAATGGGCATGTATCAAAGTCAGCTGTGTGTGAGCATACATCGAACAAATCCAACCATTACATCAGGTTTGATAAACCCCACATACTCGCTAGGGAGAATAGATATATCCCTAGAATGATTCGCGAGGCTATTGAAATACAAAAACATCCTAATTTCAATAGAGAAGATGGTTGGAAACTTTCCACCACCTGGGACCCACTATTAAAAAATTTAAAATCCCCAGCACACCACACTAGAGGACCAGATACAGTTAGCTCATTCTGCAAGAATCCAGGGCAGTACGCGAGGCAATTAAGGAATCGTTGGCGGTAGTTTGATATAATAATTATATCAACTGACAGACAAATGCCACCTCAGTCTACCCGTGACCACGGACTACTGTAAAGTGTTCGAAACGTCGGGTTTCCCAAAAATGTTTACCATTCAATATACGCGATTAATCCGTTTAAAAGTGTTTCATTTAAATTGTAACGGATTATTTACTATTTTTTTAACCCTCGCGATTTTTTCGTGTTCGTAGTAAATTTGTATATACTCATTTTCACATAACATATAGATAACCACAGTCTACAGTAGGTATGCACCAATTTAGATATAGATATCGATATACTTAATTATTGTCGTTAATATTTATCAAAATATGTACCTGTCAGTTTGTAGTGCGAGCTCCATATTCAGAACAAGCTGCCAGTTCCCCTGCTAGCATTGTCAGAAGACCAACAAGCCACCCACAGTTGAGAGGCAACCAGCACTTTTACCATATGTGAAGAGGGTTACAGACAGGATCGGCAATATCTTAAGAAGAGCTTCTATTAAAACTGTATTCAAGCCTAACAAGAAAGTGAGCCAGTTCTTGAGACGAGTAAAATGAAATATTTCTTTGCCATGTGTAGGTGTATACAAACTTGTTTGTGACTGTGGTTTATTATATATAGGTCAAACAAAGAGAAAAATAGGTTGTTAGGGTGAAGAAACACATCTCCGGTGTCAAGAATGGCATGTATCAAAATCAGCTGTGTGTGAGCATACATCGAACAAATCCAACCATTACATTATTATTATTATCGTTCGAATGACTGCCAGTATCGCGAATATCTGGAAAACAAGGCCAAATTTGCCTCAAAGAAACTGGGGATCATCAGCAGAGCGAGACAGTACTTCACGCCAAACACCGTTTGGCCCTGTATAGGGCCCAGGTTCAGCCTCATATGGAATACTGTTCTCACCTCTGGGCTGGTGCACCCCAGTATCAGCTTGAACCATTTGATCGCATACAACGTAGAGCCTGTACTGTGCGGTTTCGTAGGAACTTTCTTCCACGTACCACACATCTGTGGAACGGCCTACCCGTGGCAGTATTTTAAGGTCGATACGACGTGGGTACCTTCAAAAAGCGCGTCTACCTTCACCTTAAAGGCTGGCATCGCACCTGTGTTAAACGGGGCCGTAGGCGACGGTAATCACTCAACTTCAGGTGACCCGTACGCTCGTTTATCTTGTCTTTTCCACAAAATAAAACCATCAGGTTTGATAAACCCCACATACTCGCTAGGGAGAATAGATATAGCCCTAGAATGATCCGCGAGGCTATTGAAATACAAAAACATCCTAATTTCAATAGAGAAGACGGTTGAATACTTTCCACCACCTGGGTTTCCAAACTCTTAAAAAAAATAATGTCTAGCACACCACACCAAAGGACCGGATTCAGTAAGTTTATTCTGCAAGAGTCCAGGGCAGTACGCTAGGCAATTAAGAAATCGTTGGCGGTAATTTGATATAATAATTGTATCAAATGACAGACAAATCCCACCTCAGTCTACCCGTGACCACGGACTATTGTAACGTGTTCGAAACGTCGGGTTTCCAAAAATGTTTACCACTCAATATACGTGATTAATCCGGTTGAAAGTGTTTCATTTAAAATACCCTACTAATTGTTTGTTAAACATTATATAAAACACCGCACGGTCACTAGACGGGCAGTCTGGCTTTGGCGTGGCTCGATACTACACGTTTTCTGATGCTGGCTAATCTCAACTATTTGGATAATTAATTGTTCAATCAATCAATTATTATAAATGTCGTTAAGACCTATTTATAATTACATGTAACTGATCTGTCATTATATTAGGATGGAGCAGAAATGGTGAGTGTTAGTGAATGGTAAGGGAATCCCTTAAGCATACAACTTTCCTGTTTGTTAGATACAGTCACTGCTCCAAGCTTCACTATAAAGTCTTCATGACTTTTTTCTTTAATGAGTACCAGAACTTAATTTTATTTATATAATTTTATTTATATATATGTAATATAACAAGTAATACATAAGTTATAAGTACATCCAATGTCTGTCAATTACACGATGTTCCTCCGCCGTACCCGCTCTCACGTTACCATTCCTTCGTTTTATTTATTAAATTCCGATATTTTGCATTCGTTTATATTATGCTGTATGCAGTGTCAGTTATACAGTGGCTCTGAATGGATGCGGTGGCGGTGGCGAGGGTCTAATTTTGTGGTGTATATTTTAAGATTAAATTACATTGTTTTTCTTCAACTCCACGCTGTCTCCCATACAGTGTGATGATGGAATGTTACTTTGAATATGAATATTTTCTTCTTAACCTCGCACTCGAAAATGAATAATAATAGTTTCCTTGTTATTTTTATTAACAAAAATGTGAAGCCAAAAGCAGCGACTCAGCGAGAACACCGTAGAATTCTCTACTGTGAAATTCGAGCTAATTCTTATGGAGTGTTTACGATGGTGGACATTGGCATTGTCATTGAGATATAGATAGTCATCTATATCTCAATGCCAATGCCCGCCAATGTCCACCATCGTAAACACTCCATAAGAATTAGCTCGAATTATAAAAGCGAAGCCCTGGTACAGTGTCGCTCTAGACTAAATTAGCCTGCCTGCTAATAACACATCAAACTATAATCTTATTATTAACTTGTATATAATAATTTCGACATAAGTCACTTTGATCTTATTATCAAACTTAAAGGGGAGTTAAGTGCAACAACATTGCGGAGCGTAAAATTCATAAGAAATTATGTATTCTGAATGTATATTACTTAAATACATACTTATGAACTTGCTACATACACGAGATTCTTCTCGTGTATGAAGCAAGTTCAATTCAATCACATAATAGCTACAAGCACCTAAATTAAAGCTGTTTGCATATCAATGTCGATCTCGCGCGATAATCCTTTGATGATATATTGTAGAATTAGGAGCTACAGTAAATTATTCATATACGCATAATTAAAGAGATGTCAGTAAGCAAATCTAGTAACTACTTACATAATATTTTCAATATAGCTGAGTACAATTATTAGCTTATTATTAAAAAGATAAACGAAATTTTGATTGTCTAGCGAACAGGAAATACAAGACATATACTCTGTATTTATAATTAAATATGTATTACTTTATTATCGAGGTCTGTCACAGTGCGTGACTGTAAATATATAATATTTTCAATGTATATATTTAATGTTTTCATTTCTTCGCTCTATTAACAAGGCATAGCACAGCGTTGAGTTCCGCCACCCATCACACATGCCTCAAATTCGGCGGCAAGCAGAGAACGAAACGAAGTGTCTTACCACTAGGTTTCTAAGTTTCCTCTACTTACCCTGCCATGTGCGGGATACAGGTAAAGCTCAGTGAATGAGTAAATTACATTCTTATAAACGTTGTCATTAAAATCAAACTAAAGCTATTTAATAATAATATGATAAAATAGTATTTTCTTCCGTTATTTGTGTTCAAGCAATTGAAAACAACAAAAGTGTATTTATTGTCTGTAATACAATATTCTATCGAGTTGTTTCTGTTGTCATTTTGTTGAGCGTTAGGTTTCGATAAAAGGAAATTGAGAAGCACTGTAGTAGCTGACGGCAGAGGGCGGGAGTAGGAGCGGACAAAAAGAGGCGATGTGACAGTTTATATATTTTTATTTAAAGTTCACAAGTATAATATATGTTATTTGTGCACAGCAGAAACATAAATAGGCTTTCTAGTGTTTTATTAAATAATCTACGCCTATAAAATATATAATAATAATAACTGCATTAGTATAAAACTGTGTCGCAGCTATTAATATTTCCCAGGCGTCGCTCATCAAGTATTGCACAATATAATAATTTTTTATATCTAATAATGAGCTATAAAAACAATTACAATAAATTATAATAAGGATAAAATAATAAATAAGAACTTAATGTAAAAATTATATAAATTATTAATAATACAAAAATAACATAAAGAGAGAAAATAACAGAAAGAAAAGTATGGCAACTAAAATTATTTTATTTGTTTTATAGTAAGTGTGAGTGTATGTGTATGCATGAAGGTGAGTGTGTGTTTTGTGATATTTGGCATGCTTGTGTGTGCTTATGGGTCAGAAAGTCTAAAACATAAATAGGTGACTAAGAGATCTTCCGTCTGATCGTAATTTAACTCTAACAACCAATTAGTTAATTTAGTTTTACATTTATGATGGGTTAAAGGATATATGTTTATTGATTGCATTGTACAATATAGGACTTAAATAATAATATTGTCGGTTAAAAGAAGCTGTGCCATGTGCTTTGATTGAACAGATTTTATGAAATCGGCGTTTATAGGATAGTATTTTGACCGACAAAAGAGTTAAACTTATGCTTTCGCAAAATTGAGTATAGAATAAACATCTGACGGACAGTTAACACTTTACAAATTTCAAATAAATCTGCTGTTGGGAAATAAATAGATTAAATGTCATGGTCTTAAGAATACATCTCTGTGCTCTTTCCAGGGAAAGCAAGACTGATCTAGTCACACCACCCCATGCTGGTATATAATAGGTAACTATCGGTTACAACCGTCGTTCGTGTACAAGAGCGCAATAAACCAACTTTAGAATTTGAGCGTTAGCGCCACATGTAATATGTTTAAATATACATATATGCGATTTTTCGTATACGTGAAGTTATAGTAAGAATATGATTCTGGCAGGAAAAGTTTTCGTCAATAATAATCTCTAAGTATTTTACAGTTGGTGATCGAGTTATTCTGTTACAGCAATTACAATCCTTACTAAGGTTAGAATAACATTTATGTGCAATTTATGAAAAAAATATATGATATATGATAAAAATAGATGTGTGATGATGAGCACTGAAGTAGATTTTTTTTTCTCATCCTTTTGACGTAATCAGAGACTTTGAGTATCTCCTTGTATTGTTAGTTTTTCATAGTGGCGATTTAAAAAGTGTTGTGTTGTTTGAATTTCAAGTTTATATATCTTAATAATGTTTTTGATTTTCGCGTTTGTTAAACATTTTAAATGAAACACTATTAACCAGATTATTCGCGTGGATTGAATGGTCAATATTTTTTTTGGGAAACCCGACGACGTTTCGAACGCTTTCCCACGAACTACTGTAAAGTGTTCGAAACGTCGGGTTTCCCAAAAAATGGTTACCATTCGATATACGCGAATAATCAGGTTAAAAGTGTTTTTTTTTTTACTTTATTTTAATTCTATTTAACTTGGTTCTTCTTTTTGCTCACCCAACTGAAGAATAAGGTTGACCTCGCGGAGTTGGATATCTCGGATATGAGATTTAGAGTTGCTTCAACTGGCGCGAGGCTACTGGAAATCCCGGGAGCTAACTCAGGCGAGAAGGCTAACGCGCTCGCACAAAAATTACGTGGCGTGCTGGAGGACAGTGAAGTCCAAGTGACAAGGCCCACTAAATGTGCAGAGTTACGCGTAAGTGGGCTCGATGACTCTGTAACCTCCGCAGAGGTGGCGGCAGCCATCAGTAAAACTGGGGGTTCTGACATTGGCGCAGTTAAAGTTGGAGAGGTTAGGCGGTATCCTGCAGGCAACGGACCCAGGCCATGCCAAGCCTGGGTCCGTTGTCCGTTCATTGCTGCCAAAAAAGTGAGCGGAGGGCGTCTTTTGGTGGGTTTCGTGTCGGCGAAAGTGACGCTGTTGCAGCAGAGGGTCCTGCGTTGCTTCCGCTGCCACGAAATAGGACACGTGGCGGCAAACTGTAGTGGTGTAGACCGCAGCTCTCACTGCTTCAGATGTGGTAGTCCCGGGCACAAGCACGCCACGTGCTCGGAACGGCCACACTGCCCGGCGTGCGAGGAAGCTCAGAGTTAGAATTGCCTGGAGCCAATAGCAGCGATAAGGCGAACGCGCTGGCCGAAAAGCTGCGTGATGTGCTAAACCCAGAGGAAGTCCACGTGTCAAGGCCAATGAAGTGCGCAGAGTTGAGGATAAGTGGCCTTGACGACTCTGCTTCTTCTGACGACGTCGCGGTCGCAATAAGCCGAGTCAGTGGCTGCGCAATTGTAGACGTAAAGGTGGGTGAAGTTCGGCAAGATAGGTCTGGCCTGGGGACAGTATGGATCCGTTGTCCCGCAAACGCCGCAAAGAAAGTTAGTGGAGCGCGGCTTCTGGTAGCGGAGCTCGGCGGAACCTCATTGCCCCGTATGTGAAGCGGAACAGAAGCCCGCTAATCACACGGCGGGGAGTGATGCTTGCGTGAAAGCTCAGCCAGTCAGCACCTACAGGAGGAGGCGCGGGATGCCGCAATGAAAGAGTGGGAATCCCGGCTGGCAATACCAGCCGCCGGCCAGAGGACGATCGAGGCAGTTCGTCCAGTTTTCCGCCAGTGGTTAGCGAGGCGTCATGGCGTCCTAACCTTCCGCACCACACAGGTACTCTCAGGGCACGGTTGCTTTGGGAGATATTTGTGTCGGGTCGCTGGAAGGGAGCCCAACACCCGCTGCCACCACTGCGACTGCCTCGAAGAGACGGCCCAGCACACGCTGGAGGTGTGCCCAGCCTGGGCGTCTCAACGTCGCGCATTGCGCGGCGTCATAGGGGACGACCTTTCCCTGCCGGCCGTAGTCAAGGCCATAGCCGGCAGCGAGACGTCGTGGGACGCGGTCTCTTCCTTCTGCGAGGCAGTGGTGCTCAAGAAGGAGGCGGCGGAATGGGCGAGGGAGGCTTCTTCCGAACTCGCCGTCAGCCGCAAAATATCGGGTCGCCGGAGGGCGGCACACCATCGCCGCCTTCCGCCCTAATCGGCCAGAGGGCGGTCAGCTTGGGGAAGCTGATCGCCTACCAACCTGGCCCGAGTAGGCGCGCGCAGGTTGCTCCCGCGCGCTACTCAGAGCAGGCCGTCGAGGGTGGCCCACCACCCCCGACTCCGAGACGTGCCTAACAGGCTCCCGTCGCCGAGGCTATGGACGAATCCTTGGCACCCATAGCCCCGACCTGTAGCGGTCGAGGAGGAGCACCGTGAGTTTTTAGTGGGTAGTGTGGACAGCCTATATCTGCCGGTCCATTATTCCCACATAACCCACTCGAATCTTCACCCGGGTAGAGTACCCATAAAAGGGTTTCCTCACGATAAAAAAAAATAAAATAAAAAGGTGTTGGGTTGGGTTGTCCGATCGACGTGCTGTTGAGCGAGATCGCCAAGCTCTTCGAGAGGGTGGTAGCGAGGAGGCTACACCAGCACCTCCAGAGGACAGGTCCAAACCTCTCAGAAAGCCAGTATGGCTTCCGAACTGGACGTTCCTCGGTGGATGCCATACTGCAGGTGAAGTCCCATGCGCAGGACGCAGTGGCTCGGGGCGAAGGAGTCTTGGCGGTGTCCTTAGACATCGCCAACGCTTTTAACTCCATGCCCTGGCCCTGCATCAATGAGGCACTCATTTACCATCGGGTGCCTCCATACCTGCGCCGCGTCATCGGGGCTTACCTCTCCGAGAGGTCTGTGACCTTTCCTGCAAGCTCCGACTGGGGAGTTTGGGAGGTGTCGTGCGGTGTTCCACAGGGATCGGTGCTGGGTCCGATCCTCTGGAACATCGGTTACGACTGGGTGCTTCGGGGCAGCACCCTGCCGGGGGTAAAGGTCCTCTGCTACGCTGATGACACGCTGGTCTTAGCGCAGCAGAGAACCTATCGCGAGGCAGCAGTGCTCGCGACAGCTGGCGTGGCTCACGTCGTCGGGCGGATTCGGCGGCTGGGTCTGGAGGTTGCACTAGACAAGTCTGAGGCAATCTACTTCAACGCTCCGAGGAGGGCCGCTCCACCAGAGGCCCACATCGTCGTCGGCGGTGTGACGATTGGAGTGAAGAGGAACTTGAAGTACCTCGGACTTGTCTTGGACAACAGGTGGAGCTTTCGGGACCATTTTATACGACTGGTCCCGAGGCTGTTGAAGACAGCGGGGGCCTTGGCGCGCCTTTTACCCAACGTAAGTGGGCCGAGCGCCTCGAGCCGTCGGCTGTTCACCGGAGGGGTTAGATCGATGGCGCTGTACGGTGCTCCCGTATGGGCGGACGCCCTGAACCGGCAAAACGTCGCCCTGCTACGGCGGGCGCAGAGGGTGATGGCCATCAGGGTGATACGGGGGTACAGGACCATCTCCGGTGAGGTGGCGTGTGTGCTGGCAGGAGTCCTGCCGTGGGACCTGGACGCGATTGCTCTGGCGTCGGTCTATAGCCGACGTCGAGGTCTTGCGTCCGGGGCTTCGGCAAGGTCAGCACCACAGGAGGAGGCGCGGGATGCCGCAATGAAAGAGTGGGAGTCCCGGCTGGCAACACCAACCGCCGGCCAGAGGACCGTCGAGGCGGTTCGTCCAGTTTTCCGCCAGTGGTTAGCGAGGCGTCATGGCGTCCTAACCTTCCGCACCACACAGGTACTCTCAGGGCACGGTTGCTTTGGGAGATATCTGTGTCGGGTCGCTGGGTGGGCGCCCAGCGCCCGCTGCCACCACTGCGACTGCCTCGAAGAGACGGCCCAGCACACGCTGGAGGTGTGCCCAGCCTGGGCGTCTCAACATCGCGCATTGCGCGACGTCATAGGGGACGACCTTTCCCTGCCGGCTGTGGTCAAGGCCATAGCCGGTAGCGAGACGTCGTGGGACGCGGTCTCATCCTTCTGCGAGGCAGTGGTGCTCGAGAAGGAGGCGGCGGAGCGGGCGAGGGAGGCCTTTTCCGAACTCGCCGTCCGCCGCAAAAGACCGGGTCGCCGGAGGGCGGCACAGGATCGCCGCCTTCCGCCCTAATCGGCCAGAGGGCGGTCAGCTTGGGGAAGATGATCGCCTACTAACCTGGCCCGTGTAGGCGCGCGCAGGTTGCACCCGCTCGCTACTCAGAGCAGGCCGTCGAGGGTGATCCACCACCCTCGACTCCGAGACGTGTCTAGCAGGCTCCCGTCGCCGAGGCTATGGACGAATCCATGGCACCCATAGCCCCGGCCTGTGACGGTCGAGGAGGAGCACCGTGAGGTTTTAGTGGGTAGTGTGGACGGCCTATATCTGCCGGTCCATTAGTCCCACATAACCCACTCGAGTCCCCACTCGGGTGGCGTACCCGTAAAAGGGTTTCCTCACGATAAAAAAAAAAAAAAAAAAAAAAAGGGTTGGGTTGGGTTCCCAAGGGAGTTGCAGAGTTGAGGGTCAGTGGCCTAGACGACTCTGCAACTTCGGAGGAGGTGGCGCAAGCCGTAAGCCGTGTTGGCGGTTGCGATGTCGGGTCGATTAAAGCAGGTGAGATCCGGCAGGACCGCAACGGCTTGGGCGCAGTGTGGGTCCGCTGTCCTATTGCGGCGGCCAAAAAGGTTAGTGGAACGCGGCTCCTTGTGGGCTTCGTGTCCGCGCGGGTGCAGCTGCTGCAACAAAGAGGCGTTCCGGCGTTGTTTCCGCTGCCACGACGTTGGCCATGTGGCAGCGAAGTGCAGCAGTGCACAGGACAGAAGCCAGCAGTGCTTCAGGTGCGGCCAAGCCGGGCACAAGCAACACCAGTGCTCGGCAGCACCTCACTGCCCGGTCTGCGAGGCGGCAGGACAGCCTGCAGACCACAAGGTGGGAAGCGCTGCATGCGCCAGGGCCGGCACCTCGAGGAAGAGGAGGGATGGCCGGAAGGGAGGAAGGGAGCCAGCGGTGGCTAATCCAAATGCCTCAGCCAGGCAAGAGGAGGTGCAACACATGGACACCAAATAATGGGTCTCCATGTGTGGCAGGCGAACATAAACCACTGCGCCAGAGCCCAAGACTTATTGGTCCAAAGCCTGGCGCAGTGGTCTATTCAGGTGGCGGTTGTTGCGGAGCCCTACAGTGTCCCCGCACGTGATAACTGGGTCGCAGACAACACCGGGGTGGTGACTATTATCACCCAGGTAGCTGCGGGCTCCCCGCCTTTCTCACGTGTCGAGAAAGGTGCGGGATGCGTTGCGGCACTTGTCGGCGATCTAGTTGTCGTCGGTGTCTACTTTTCCCCCAATCGAACTCTTGCGGAGTTTGAAGAGTTCTTAATCCGCTTGGGGGAAATGATAGACCGACATCGTCCGGCGGAGGTGCTGGTCGCGGGGGACCTCAACGCTAAGACGAGCGTGTGGGGCTCCGCAACGACGACTGAGCGTGGTACGACGCTCTCGGAGTGGGTAGTTGCCTCTGACTTGTCTGTCCTCAATCGGGGGACGACCAACACCTGCGTGCGAAGGCTGGGCGGGTCCGTGGTGGACGTAACGTTCGCGAGCCCGGCCCTAGCGCCCCGTGTTCACGGTTGGCGAGTGTTGGATGATGTGGAGACTCTCTCGGACCATCTCTACATCCAATTTGAGATCTCCACTCATCCGACGGTGTCGTCAACTGTAGGTCGCGCCTCGCGAGAGGACGGACCGCGGTGGCAACTGAGGTGCCTCGACAAGGGACTTCTGGAGGAAGCTGCGATAGTGCAAGCCTGGCTGCCCCAGAGCTTGGCGTCTGCAGAAGACGCCGCAAACTGGGCGCAGAGGGCAATGACGCGTATCTGCGACGCGTCAATGCCCCGCTCCGGGCGCCGCCCTCAACGGCGGCAAGTGTACTGGTGGTCGGGTGAGATCGCTCAATTGCGCAACATCTGCATTGAGGCGAGACGCCTTTACACGCACTACCGCAGGCGGGCACGCCGGCAGCAGGAGGAGGAGGACCGGCTGTACTGCGCCTACGTCGAGGCGAAGAAAGCGCTGCAGGAGGAGATCGGTCGTGCGAAAGGCGAGGCGCACGACGAAGCTCTCGCGGGGATAGACCGGGACTCGTTCGGAACGCCGTACCGGTTGGTGCGCGGCAAGCTCCGGACTTGGGCCCCGCCTTTGACGCAGACACTCCCGCCGGATACTCTCCGAGGGGTGCTGTCGTCTCTGTTCCCGCAGCGGGCCAATTTTACACCTCCATCAATGGCCCGCCCTGCAGCGCAAGAGGAGGAGGACGAGAGCGTCGTACCAGAGGTGCTGGAGGAAGAGCTGGAGGAAGCTGTGAGGCGATCTCGGGGGATAACCACCGCCCCAGCGGCTCAACGGCATTCCCGGGCGCGTAGTTGCTTTGGCCCATGCTATTTTGGGGCCAAGCATTCGAGCGCTATTTACTGCCTGTTTGGCTTAAGCCGTAATTCCACAGTGGTGGCAGTCAGGCAGACTAGTCCTCATCAAGAAGGAGGGGCGCCCGGCGCACTCAACCTCGGCTTATAGGCCGATAGTGCTGTTGAGCGAGATCGCCAAGCTCTTCGAGAGGGTGGTAGCGAGGAGGCTACAGCAGCACCTCCAGAGGACAGGTCCAAACCTCTCGGACAGTCAGTATGGCTTCCGAAGTGGACGCTCCACGGTGGATGCCATACTGCAGGTGAAGTCCCACGCGCAGGACGCAGTGGCTCGGGGCGAAGGAGTCTTGGAGGTGTCTTTAGACATCGCCAACGCTTTCAACTCCATACCCTGGCCCTGCATCAATGAGGCACTCATCTACCATCGGGTGCCTCCATACCTGCGCCGCATCATCGGGGCTTACCTCTCCGAGAGGTCTGTGACCTTTCCTGGAAGCTCTGGCTGGGGAGCTTGGGAGGTGTCGTGCGGTGTTCCACAGGGATCGGTGCTGGGTCCGATCCTCTGGAACATCGGTTACGACTGGGTGCTTCGGGGTAGCACCCTGCCGGGGGTAAAGGTCATCTGCTACGCTGATGACACGTTGGTCTTAGCGCAGCAGAGGACCTATCGCGAGGCAGCAGTGCTCGCGACAGCTGGCGTGGCTCACGTCGTCGGGCGGATTCGGCGGCTGGGTCTGGAGGTTGCACTAGACAAGTCTGAGGCAATCTAATTCAACGCTCCGAGGAGGTCCGCTCCACCAGAGGCCCACATCGTCGTCGGCGGTGTTAAGATTGAGGTAAAGAGGAGCTTGAAGTACCTCGGACTTGTCTTGGACAATAGGTGGAGCTTTCGGGACCAATTTATACGACTGGTCCCGAGGCTGTTGAAGACAGCGGGGGCCTTGGCGCGCCTTTTGCCCAACGTAAGTGGGCCGCGCGCCTCGAGCCGTCGGCTGTACACCGGAGTGGTCCGATCGATGGCGCTGTACGGTGCTCCCGTATGGGCGGACGCCCTGAACCGGCAAAACGTCGCCCTGCTGCGGCGGGCGCAGAGGGTGATGGCCATCAGGGTGATACGGGGGTACAGGACCATCTCCGGTGAGGTGGCGTGTGTGCTGACAGGAGTCCTGCCGTGAGACCTGGACGCGATTTCTCTGGCGTCGGTCTTTTGCCAGCGTCGAGGCCTTGTGTCCGGGGCTTCGGCTAGGTCAGCACAACAGGAGGAGGCGCGGGATGCCGCATTGCAAGAGTGGGAGTCCCGGCTGGCAACACCAACCGCCGGCCGGAGGACGATCGAGGCAGTTCGTCCAGTTTTCCGCCAGTGGTTAGCGAGGCGTCATGGCGTCCTAACCTTCCGCACCACACAGGTACTCTCAGGGCACGGTTGCTTTGGGAGATATCTGTGTCAGGTCGCTGGGAGGGAGCCCGACACCCGCTGCCACCACTGCGACTGCCTCGAAGAGACGGCCCAGCACACGCTGGAGGTGTGCCCAGCCTGGGCGTCTCAACGTCGCGCATTGCGCGGCGTCATAGGGGACGACCTTTCCCTGCCGGCCGTAGTCAAGGCCATGGCCGGCAGCGAGACGTCGTGGGACGCGGTCTCTTCCTTCTGCGAGGCAGTGGTGCTCGAGAAGGAGGCGGCGGAGCGGGCGAGGGAGGCCTCTTCCGAACTCGCCGTCCGCCGCAAAAGACCGGGTCGCCGGAGGGCGGCACACGATCGCCGCCTTCCGCCCTAATCGGCCAGAGGGCGGTCAGCTTGGGGAAGCTGATCGCCTACCAACCTGGCCCGAGTAGGCGCGCGCAGGTTGCTCCCGCGCGCTACTCAGAGCAGGCCGTCGAGGGTGGCCCACCACCCCCGACTCCGAGACGTGCCTAGCAGGCTCCCGTCGCCGAGGCTATGGACGAATCCGTGGCACCCATAGCCCCGGCCTGTGACGGTCGAGGAGGAGCACCGTGAGATTTTATTGGGTAGTGTGGACGGCCTATATCTGCCGGTCCATTAGTCCCACATAACCCACTCGAGTCCCCACTCGGGTGGCGTACCCGTAAAAGGGTTTCCTCACGATAAAAAAAAAAAAAAAAAAAAAAAAAAAAAAAAAAAAAAAAAAAAAGGGTAGGTTAGGTTCCCAAGGGAGTTGCTGGTCCTCCTACTGGGCGCGCCCAGGTGGCGGATAGGGGAAACCACTCGCTCTTGCGGGCGGGTGGACCGGGAGTTTTTCCCGGCGCGGACCAAAACCAGCGAGGCATGGGCGTGCCTTTAGTCCATCGTTATGGACACGGCCTAGGGGAGCACACCCCGACAGAAAAGCCAAAGCTGTGGATCAGCAACAAACAACATGTCGGTATTCAGGAATAATTTACTACCGCAGGAGGGTACCAGCCAGTCTGGAGAATCCCTCCGTGCTACGGCACGCAAGCCCCACGAATCTGCGGGGGGCCCAGTTTATCGATGTGTTGCGGGTGAGGAGCCCAAGAAGGGCGGTGTTGAGGAAGGGCCTGCGAAAGGCGGAGATGTAGTTGTGCCCGAGATGGGCGGAGTTGAGAGTGCAGCGTTAGTCGTTGTGGAGTCGTTGCCTGAAGATGGCAGGGTAGAAAGGGCGGCTGAGAGGGGCCCTGTTTTAGGTGAAGGAGTGCCTCATAACATCGGAGGTGTGGTTAGGGAGGCAAGGGTCGTATTGGAGCGATTGGACGGTCCAAGATCAAGACGTGAATCTCTCTCGTCTGGTGGAAGGTTCTGGGGGGTGTCTGGGTCGAAAGACTCTGATACGGAGAGCCTTACGTCGGTCGGGTCTCAGAGAGTCAATGTAAGGGCGTCTTTCGTAAAAGATAGAAGGAAGAGGCCCAGACATAGGAGTGACAAGTCAGATTCTTCCGGAGAAGGGGAACTGGACAGACCGGCGCCAAAAATGGCGACTGGCAAAAAAGGAAGGGATAGGCCATCATCATCTGGCCAAGGTGCACAGCTGGCGGAAGCTAATGACAAGGAGGAATCTCGGCTCAGGGTGGAAGCAGAAGTCGCTGAGAGAACCCTAACCGTTCGAAGCAGGACAAATTCAACACTATCGAATATGTCCTTGCTCTCTGGACTAGATTTGAAGGAGACCAGATTGACCTCTGACCTGAAAGGTCAAGTCTCTGAAAGCCTGGCGGTGATACAGAAGGTCGCCAGTAAATCTGGCAATCTAAAGGGTACCTTCACAAAGGCCCTTAAGGAGGCGGTAAAATCTATAGCCATAGCTGTGGATACGCTTGCTCAGCGCACAGTCACAGAGGAGGTGGCTACTCTTCGTGCGCACAACAGCAAATTGCAACAAGAGATGTTGGAGATGCAGAAACAGGTCAGTCTTTTACGGGCTGACCTGGATCAAAGTCGCACAAAGGAGATGCCGGCTCAGACTCGGAAAAGTCCCCAAACCGCCTGCCGAAGTCACCAGTTTGAGGTTTCGGACGAGCTTGCGAGGAACATCATGGTCCAAGTGGGCACCATGGTGAGTGCACGTCTAGAGGCTATCGAGGACAGGCTTCTGCCAGCAAAGGTTCTGCGTCCTCCACTATCTTTCAGTCGACCACCAGTGGATGTCGCCAAGCCATCGGCGGCAAATGTGACAGAGGACAGAGTGACCACACTCATGCCCCCCGCCAACCCAGCCCCCATGAAAGGACAAAAGCCACAGAAAGGCAAGGGCAAGGGTAAGGCACAGAAGAGCAAAGAGGCAAAAACGGTACAAGCTCCCGAGCCGCGGCCTCTACCACCGGCTCCTACCAACACTAATGAGGGGTGGAATGTGGTCACTAGGAGGAATACGAAGAAGAAGGAGATATCCGCGCCACAGCAACCAAAAGGGAAGAGAGTGACACAAAAGTCAGCAGTAAAAGCATCTAAGCTTCGTCCTCCTCGATCATCTGTAGTTGCACTAAAGCTACAGCCGGGTGCTAATAAAGAAGTCACCTACAAGGACGTCCTGACTCAGATCAAGGAAAAAGTGGTCCTTGAAGATCTGGGTATCACGGACCTCAGGTTCAGAGTCGCCTCGACGGGAGCGAGGCTTCTCGAACTGCCGGGAGTATATACTGGAGAGAAGGCGGACGTTCTCGCGCAACAACTGCGGGGCGTGCTTAACGCGGGCGATGTCCAAGTGTCAAGGCCCACAAGGTGTGTCGAGCTGAGGGTGACTGGCCTCGATGACTCGGTATCTCCAGAGGAAGTGACTGCGGCTGTGAGTCGAGCAGGTGGCTGCGGGACTGATGCTGTTAAGGTTGGGGAAATTCGCCAAGACCGAAACGGGCTCGGTACTGCTTGGGTTCGCTGTCCAGTGGCAGCAGCGAAAAGAGTAAGCAGCGGAAGACTGTTGGTTGGTTTTGTGTCGGCACGTGTGCAGCTATTGCAGCCTCGCGTGTTGCGATTCTTCCGCTGCCACGAGGTGGGACATATGGCGACAAACTGCAGTAGTGCCCAGGACAGGAGTGCACACTGCTTCCGTTGCGGAAAGCCTGGGCACAAGCAAAGTGGTTGCACTGCACCGGCACACTGCCCCATTTGTGAAGAGGCACACAGGCCTGCAGATCACTTGGCAGGGGGAAGGGCTTGCGCTAAAATATGCGCTCAATGGAGGAGGCGAAGAGGTGGTGGGAAAAGGGCGGCTGGACCGACAGGCCGAAGCCGATCTCAAGCCCCAACGCAGGGCGAGGAGCTGCAGCAAATGGAGCAACAGTAATGGCGTTTCAGATGCTGCAGGCGAATATCAACCACTGTGCCAGAGCCTAAGACTTATTGGTCCAAAGTCTGGCACAGGGGTCTATTCAGGTGGCGGTTGTTGCGGAGCCTTATATTGTCCCCGTACGTGATAACTGGGTCGCAGACAACACCGGGGTGGTGACTATTATCACCCAGGTAGCTGCGGGCTCCCCGCCTTTCTCACGAGTCGAGAGGGGTGCGGGATGCGTCGCGGCACTTGTCGGCGACCTAGTTGTCGTTTACTTTTACTTTTCCCCTAATCGAATCCTCGCAGAGTTCGAAGAGTTTCTCATTCGATTGGGGGAAATGGTAGAACGGCATCGCCCGGCGGAGGTGTTAGTTGCCGGCGATCTCAACGCCAAATCCAGCGTATGGGGCTCCGCAACGACGGATGCGCGTGGTGTGACACTGTCGGAGTGGGTTATTGCCACCGGTTTGTCCGTCCTCAACCGGGGGACGACGAACACGTGTGTGCGAAGGCTGGGCGGGTCCGTCGTGGACGTAACGTTTGCGACCCCGGCCCTAGCGCGTCGTGTTCGGGGTTGGCGAGTGCTGGATGATGTGGAGACTCTCTCGAACCACCTCTACATCCAATACGAGATCTCCACACATCCGGCGGAGCCGCCAGCCCCCAGTCCAACCTCGCGAGAGTACGGACCGCGGTGGCAATTGGGTCGTCTCGACTAGCAACTGCTGGAGGAGGCAGCGATAGTGGAATCCTGGCTGCCCCAGAGCTTGGCGTCTGCAGAAGCCGCCGCCCCCGGGGTGCGGGGGGCGTTGACGCGTATCTGTGCCGCGTCAATGCCCCGTTCCGGGCGTCGCCCTCAGCGGCGACAAGTGTACTGGTGGTCGTGGGAGATCGCACAACTACGTAACACCTGCGTTGGTGCGAGAGGAGGAGTTGTAGCGAGGAGGCTACAACGCCATTTGGAGGGGACAGGTCCGGACCTCTCGGACCTGCAGTATGGCTTCCGCAGTGGGCGTTCGACGGTGGATGCCATACTCGAGGTCAAGTCCCATGCGCAGGATGCGGTTGCCCAGGGTGACGGGATTTTGGCGGTGTCTTTAGACATCGCCAACGCTTTTAACTCCCTACCCTGGCCTTGCATTAAGGAGGCACTTTTATACCACCGTGTGCCTCCATACCTGTGCCGCGTCATCGGGGCTTACCTGTCCGGGAGGTCCGTGATGTTTCCTGCTCCGGGTGGAGGTTGGGAGGAGTACGGAGTGTCGTCCGGTGTTCCACAAGGATCGGTGCTGGGACCCATCCTCTGGATCATCGGATACGACTGGGTGCTGCGGGGCAGCAACTTGGGGGGAATAAAGGTCCTCTGTTACGCCGATGACACGCTGGTCTTGGCGCAGCAGAGGACCTATCGCGGGGCGGCTGTGCTCGCCACGGCCGGGGTGGCCGTTGTTGTAGGCCGCATCAGGCGGCTTGGTTTGGAGGTTGCCCTGAACAAGTCCGAGGCATTATACTTCCATGCTCCTCGAAAGGGCCCACCACCAGATGCCCATATACACGTCGGTATCGTCAAAATAGACGTCAAAAGGAGCATGAAGTACCTCGGTCTTGTTCTGGACGGTCGGTGGAGTTTCCGGGGCCACTTTTCATCTTTGGCCCCGAAACTGTTGAAGACGGCGGCGGCCTTGGCGCGCCTTTTGCCCAATGTGGATGGGCCGAGCGCCTCGAGCCGTCGGCTGTACACCGGAGTGGTCAGGTCGATGGCCCTCTACGGTGCCCCCGTATGGGCGGACGCCCTGGACAGGCACAACGTCACTCTGCTGCGACGGGCGCAGAGGGTGATGGCCATCCGGGCGATACGGGGGTATCGGACCATCTCCGGTGAGGTGGCGTGTGTGCTGGCAGGAGTCCTGCCGTGGGACCTGGACGCGACTGCTCTGGCGTCGGTCTATTGCCGGCGTCGGGGCCTCGTGTCCGGGGCCGCGGCAAGGTCAGCACCACAAGAGGAGGCGCGGGATGCCGCATTGGAGATGTGGGAGTCCCGGCTGGCAACACCAACCGCCGGCCGGAGGACGATCGAGGCTGTTCGTCCAGTCTTCCGCCAGTGGTTAGCGAGGCGTCACGGCGTCCTAACCTTCCGCACCACGCAGGTGCTCACGGGGCATGGTTGCTTCGGGGGTTACCTGTGTCGGATCGCTGGGAGGGAGCCCGATGCCCGCTGCCACCACTGCGACGACTGCCTCGACGAGACGGCCCAGCACACGCTGGAGGTGTGCCCAGCCTGGGCGTCTCAACGTCGCGCTCTGCGCGACGTCATTGGGGACGACCTTTCCCTGCCGGCCGTAGTCAAGGCCATGGCCGGTAGCGAGACGTCGTGGGACGCGGTCTCTTCCTTCTGCGAGGCAGTGGTGCTCGAGAAGGAGGCGGCGGAGCGGGCGAGGGAGGCTTCTTCCGAACTCGCCGTCCGCCGCAAAAGACCGGGTCGCCGGAGGGCGGCACACGACCGCCGCCTTCCGCCCTAATGAGCCAGAGGGCGGTCAGCTTGGGGAAGCTGATCGCCTACTAACCTGGCCCGAGTAGGCGCGCGCAGGTTGCTCCCGCGCGCTACTCTGAGAAGGCCGTCGAGGGTGACCACACCACCCTTGACTCCGCGACGTGCCTACAGGCTCCCGCCGCCGCGCTTCACGGAAGACTCTAGTTCCCGTGTCGAGCGGCCAATGGCGGTCGAGGAGGAGCATCGTGAGGTTTTAGTGGGTATTCGGACGGCCTACATCTGCCAGTCCGCGAGTCCCACATAACCCGCTCGAGTCCCCACTCGGCCGGGTATCCGTAATCGGATTTCCTCACGTTAAAAAAAAAAAAAAAAAAAAAAAAAAAAAAAAAAAAAAAAAAAAAAAAAAAGGGTTAGGTTAGGTTTATTTTTTTTTTTTTTTCTTTTTTTTTTTTTTTTTTTAAATCTGGCAACCTCTGACATAATCAGAGCCTTTGTTTATCCTTGTATTATTATTTAATTTTCTATTTTATATTATATTTTACAATACTTTTATTATTTTTAACGTGAATTTTTGTTACTTGTTTTTTTTTATACTGTTACAACTACTACCTACTATTAGTTTCTTTTGCTATCTTCTTCTCTCTTTTACTGAAATTGACTCTTTTACTGAAATTGACTTATTAGCTTACTTAAAAACGTTTTTTTTTTTTTTTTTTTTGGCAAATTTATGATGATTATTTCTATTTTCTGCTATGTTTTTACTTTATCCGATTCCAACATATATTTTATTATTATGGATTTATTTTATTATTCTTCATTTATTTTGTTCTTATTGACTTAAATTATTACTATTTTATTTATTTATTTATTATTTATTTTTATTAGTTGTAGCGTTAAATAGATAGTAGACGTGTGGTTTCGAAGTATGAGCTGTCCTAGTGTGCCGGGGTGTAAAAGAAGATCCACTTGAACGCGTGCCTGTTTTATTCCAGAATGGTAATGTTCCATTCTGGTCAGGAATAGGTTTTTTATTTTTCCTTGATTGTTTTGCACGGAAGTGGAAGCTATTAATTTTAACCTGTGTTCGGGTACCCATACGTTTTTTCGCATATGACCTGAATTTATGCCTGGAATTTTGCGCTCATTAAATTCAGACGCATATGTTCCGCCAGATGTGTATTCCCCTGTGCCAAGTTGGTGTTGTATTGTTCCGGCACCCAAGACCTGTTTGTATAAGTCTTTTATTGGCCTCATGCGTCTTGTGCCGAGGAACCCCGCTCCTACTTCAGCAGTACGCTACTGTTGAGCGCGCTAAAGTGTCCCATTTCTTACGTACCGGACAGACTTCACTGAAGGCATTGTGGTCTGTGCGGTCAATCTTAGCCCTAATGCAGTTTTGGCACTTAGGGGTAACATTGACCGCCAGTACTTCACACTTTGCCCTCAAGTGAGGGCCCCCACAGTGGCTGCAGACGTCCGCCTCCTCAGTGCAGTATCTCCTCGTGTGGCCATATGCCAAACACCTGGAGCACTGCACTAGGGGCGACTGGTCCAAGACCTTGACCCTCTGCAGGTCCACTCGTAGAGCTCCTAGTTCTGTCGCTCTCCTCCATATTATGGGGGAGACCGACAGCACCAGATGACTCGTGTGGGGGTTCCGAGCTTTCTTTCGGAACTTCACTTCGATCCTGTGGTCCTCCCTGTCGAGACCGTCAAACACTTCCTTGTTCTGATTTTTCAGTGCTCTGAGCACCTCCTCGTCAGAGTTGATGCTCAAGAGATCCCTGAGGACGATCATGGGGTCGCGATTTTTGACGTCCTCGACATGGAGGCGATTGGACTCGAGTCGCTCTCTGATTTTGTTTCTGTCCTCCAGCGTCTGGCATCCAAGGATCACTTTTTGGTCCTTTGCCTTACGGACCTTCTCCACCCTTATCCACCCCTCCCTTGCATCCACCGCTTTGCGCACTCGCTCCAGTACCTCCTCCCCTGTCTCTAAAACATCCTCGGAAGAGACGATGATCGAGTGCAGGGAAGGTCGCACCGGTTTGGCAGTGGGCGCGGTAGCGGTGACGGTCGCGTAGGTAGGGGATGGATTTGCGTGCGTGGCGGGGTTGTTTTGCAGCGCTCGTTTCAGCTCCCGCATCTGCAGTGTGTTTTCGGCCAACAGCCCCGAGAGCTTCCCAAACTTTTGAGACAGTTCCCCCCGGTCCTCACGGCACTCGGGCTGTTCTTTAGGCGCCTCATCACTTATGAGCTCGCCCTCAAGCTCCTTAACCAGGGCGTATAGTCGCTCTAGGGCTTTAGTGACACCGGCCTTTATGTCACTTTTCAGGTTGCGGGAGTTTTTTAAGTGAATTATAGCGCTTGTAAGGCAGGCTTTTGCCTCCGAGGTTCTGCTCTGGTAGGTCTTTTCGATCTCAGGGCTGAACTCCAGCCTGGTCCTCACGAGATCGAGGTTTGTTGGCCGAGTTGAACCTGCGGCTGCTGTTGGCGCTACTGGGCTTCTCTGAGGCATGTTTTTCCTCAGCACTTTATTATGGTAAGTCGGTGAGGCTGGCTTTGCTGCTGGGCTTCGTAACATGTTAGAGGTGCGCGTCAGTGTATAGAGATTGCTGACTGGATATGTACAGGTATCAAGCCAACAGTTTTTATTTATTTGTGTATGTTTATATAATGTTTAGTAACGGTTTTGCCTGGAGTAACAGAAGGAATGAGAAGAGTATATAAAGAGGGTGAGAGGAACCAAAAGATTTTTACAAAAAAAATCTGAATTTCCCCTCTAGGCCTACCGTGTCAATTAATAAGATGAGAATAAATATAGATATAAAGATATATATATGTAAAGAAGATAATTACTCCTGCAATGTTGTTACGTTTAAAATTTTATAAGAAAAATTGAGTTAAAGTAAAATGGTTAATAATTTAAATTAGAGTAAAATTATATATTGAATAAAACAAATAAGAGTAAAATTAAAATAACAGAAATTGGAATAATTTAAAATAGAATGAATTGAAAATAAAGGTCAAATTTAAATTTATAATTATTAATTCAGATTAAAACTAACAAGTCAGTGGTGTAGAGAGCCACTAACAGTCTTTATGTATATTGTATATTTAATTATCTATTTTTCCAGACGTTTCTTCGTCAAAGCTAGATAAATTTCTTTAAAAATTTGTTCAAATGTTAAGAATTTTTGTCAAGGTCAAGCAGATTTTACCTGCCTGGCGAATAAAGGGTGTGGTGGGGGGGCCTTTTTTTCAGTTTCTACTGCTCCGATCGGCGCGAAACTGGTGTCCAACGTTCGGGCTCCGCAAGGCCTTCGAAACGGTCAAGGAACGTCAGAGGGGGGAGGGGGGTGTGCACTTAAAAATCGAGAAAAATTGAATTTTTCAGTGATTTTCGCGTGTAAAAGGCGCGAAAATATGTCAAAAAATTTTGAAAAAATTTGGATAGGTACGGCGCGGAGGGACCTACGCAACGATACCAATAACTCCTCAATCGAAGTGAGGTAAGTCGGTTTAATAAATTTTTTAAAGTTTTATAAGTCAAAATTTCAGGCTGATTTTCAGGTGTCAAAATATTATTAAATAAGTTAATTTTAGTGTTTCTATTACTTATTGAGTCGGATCTACTGTGTTTATAAGTTTCAGCCTTATGTAAGATGTTTTGAAAAATTCAATTTGTATGAAGAATATTCTAAGTCTCTCGAGCTTAGGTGGATTTCGTATTTATATGAGACTATATGAAATAGGTATTTTTAAATTTTTTTTCAGTTTCTACTGCTCCGATTGGCGCGAAACTGGTGTCCAACGTTCGGGCTCCGCAAGGCCTTCGAAACGGTCAAGGAACGTCAGAGGGGGGAGGGGGGTGTGCACTTAAAAATTTAGAAAAATTGAATTTTTCAGTGATTTTCGCGTGTAAAAGGCGCGAAAATATGTCAAAAAATTTGGAAAAAATTTGGATAGGTACGGCGCGAGAGGACCTACGCAACGATACCAATAAACCCTCAATCGAAGTGAGGTAAGTCGGTTTAATAAATTTTTTAAAGTTTTATAAGTCAAAATTTCAGGCTGATTTTCAGGTGTCAAAATATTATTAAATAAGTTAATTTTAGTGTTTCTATTACTTATTGAGTCGGATCTACTGTGTTTATAAGTTTCAGCCTTATGTAAGATGTTTTGAAAAATTCAATTTGTATGAAGAATATTCTAAGTCTCTCGAGCTTAGGTGGATTTCGTATTTATATGAGACTATATGAAATAGGTATTTTTAATTTTTTTCAGTTTCTACTGCTCCGATCGGCGCGAAACTGGTGTCCAACGTTCGGGCTCCGCAAGGCCTTCGAAACGGTCAAGGAACGTCAGAGGGGGGAGGGGGGGTGTGCACTTAAAAATTTAGAAAAATTGAATTTTTCAGTGATTTTCGCGTGTAAAAGGCGCGAAAATATGTCAAAAAATTTGGAAAAAATTTGGATAGGTACGGCGCGAGAGGACCTACGCAACGATACCAATAAACCCTCAATCGAAGTGAGGTAAGTCGGTTTAATAAATTTTTTAAAGTTTTATAAGTCAAAATTTCAGGCTGATTTTCAGGTGTCAAAATATTATTAAATAAGTTAATTTTAGTGTTTCTATTACTTATTGAGTCGGATCTACTGTGTTTATAAGTTTCAGCCTTATGTAAGATGTTTTGAAAAATTCAATTTGTATGAAGAATATTCTAAGTCTCTCGAGCTTAGGTGGATTTCGTATTTATATGAGACTATATGAAATAGGTATTTTTAATTTTTTTCAGTTTCTACTGCTCCGATCGGCGCGAAACTGGTGTCCAACGTTCGGGCTCCGCAAGGCCTTCGAAACGGTCAAGGAACGTCAGAGGGGGGAGGGGGGTGTGCACTTAAAAATTTAGAAAAATTGAATTTTTCAGTGATTTTCGCGTGTAAAAGGCGCGAAAATATGTCAAAAAATTTGGAAAAAATTTGGATAGGTACGGCGCGAGAGGACCTACGCAACGATACCAATAAACCCTCAATCGAAGTGAGGTAAGTCGGTTTAATAAATTTTTTAAAGTTTTATAAGTCAAAATTTCAGGCTGATTTTCAGGTGTCAAAATATTATTAAATAAGTTAATTTTAGTGTTTCTATTACTTATTGAGTCGGATCTACTGTGTTTATAAGTTTCAGCCTTATGTAAGATGTTTTGAAAAATTCAATTTGTATGAAGAATATTCTAAGTCTCTCGAGCTTAGGTGGATTTCGTATTTATATGAGACTATATGAAATAGGTATTTTTAATTTTTTTCAGTTTCTACTGCTCCGATCGGCGCGAAACTGGTGTCCAACGTTCGGGCTCCGCAAGGCCTTCGAAACGGTCAAGGAACGTCAGAGGGGGGAGGGGGGTGTGCACTTAAAAATTTAGAAAAATTGAATTTTTCAGTGATTTTCGCGTGTAAAAGGCGCGAAAATATGTCAAAAAATTTGGAAAAAATTTGGATAGGTACGGCGCGAGAGGACCTACGCAACGATACCAATAAACCCTCAATCGAAGTGAGGTAAGTCGGTTTAATAAATTTTTTAAAGTTTTATAAGTCAAAATTTCAGGCTGATTTTCAGGTGTCAAAATATTATTAAATAAGTTAATTTTAGTGTTTCTATTACTTATTGAGTCGGATCTACTGTGTTTATAAGTTTCAGCCTTATGTAAGATGTTTTGAAAAATTCAATTTGTATGAAGAATATTCTAAGTCTCTCGAGCTTAGGTGGATTTCGTATTTATATGAGACTATATGAAATAGGTATTTTTAATTTTTTTCAGTTTCTACTGCTCCGATCGGCGCGAAACTGGTGTCCAACGTTCGGGCTCCGCAAGGCCTTCGAAACGGTCAAGGAACGTCAGAGGGGGGAGGGGGGTGTGCACTTAAAAATTTAGAAAAATTGAATTTTTCAGTGATTTTCGCGTGTAAAAGGCGCGAAAATATGTCAAAAAATTTGGAAAAAATTTGGATAGGTACGGCGCGAGAGGACCTACGCAACGATACCAATAAACCCTCAATCGAAGTGAGGTAAGTCGGTTTAATAAATTTTTTAAAGTTTTATAAGTCAAAATTTCAGGCTGATTTTCAGGTGTCAAAATATTATTAAATAAGTTAATTTTAGTGTTTCTATTACTTATTGAGTCGGATCTACTGTGTTTATAAGTTTCAGCCTTATGTAAGATGTTTTGAAAAATTCAATTTGTATGAAGAATATTCTAAGTCTCTCGAGCTTAGGTGGATTTCGTATTTATATGAGACTATATGAAATAGGTATTTTTAATTTTTTTCAGTTTCTACTGCTCCGATCGGCGCGAAACTGGTGTCCAACGTTCGGGCTCCGCAAGGCCTTCGAAACGGTCAAGGAACGTCAGAGGGGGGAGGGGGGTGTGCACTTAAAAATTTAGAAAAATTGAATTTTTCAGTGATTTTCGCGTGTAAAAGGCGCGAAAATATGTCAAAAAATTTGGAAAAAATTTGGATAGGTACGGCGCGAGAGGACCTACGCAACGATACCAATAAACCCTCAATCGAAGTGAGGTAAGTCGGTTTAATAAATTTTTTAAAGTTTTATAAGTCAAAATTTCAGGCTGATTTTCAGGTGTCAAAATATTATTAAATAAGTTAATTTTAGTGTTTCTATTACTTATTGAGTCGGATCTACTGTGTTTATAAGTTTCAGCCTTATGTAAGATGTTTTGAAAAATTCAATTTGTATGAAGAATATTCTAAGTCTCTCGAGCTTAGGTGGATTTCGTATTTATATGAGACTATATGAAATAGGTATTTTAATTTTTTTCAGTTTCTACTGCTCCGATCGGCGCGAAACTGGTGTCCAACGTTCGGGCTCCGCAAGGCCTTCGAAACGGTCAAGGAACGTCAGAGGGGGGAGGGGGGTGTGCACTTAAAAATTTAGAAAAATTGAATTTTTCAGTGATTTTCGCGTGTAAAAGGCGCGAAAATATGTCAAAAAATTTGGAAAAAATTTGGATAGGTACGGCGCGAGAGGACCTACGCAACGATACCAATAAACCCTCAATCGAAGTGAGGTAAGTCGGTTTAATAAATTTTTTAAAGTTTTATAAGTCAAAATTTCAGGCTGATTTTCAGGTGTCAAAATATTATTAAATAAGTTAATTTTAGTGTTTCTATTACTTATTGAGTCGGATCTACTGTGTTTATAAGTTTCAGCCTTATGTAAGATGTTTTGAAAAATTCAATTTGTATGAAGAATATTCTAAGTCTCTCGAGCTTAGGTGGATTTCGTATTTATATGAGACTATATGAAATAGGTATTTTTAATTTTTTTCAGTTTCTACTGCTCCGATCGGCGCGAAACTGGTGTCCAACGTTCGGGCTCCGCAAGGCCTTCGAAACGGTCAAGGAACGTCAGAGGGGGGAGGGGGGGTGTGCACTTAAAAATTTAGAAAAATTGAATTTTTCAGTGATTTTCGCGTGTAAAAGGCGCGAAAATATGTCAAAAAATTTGGAAAAAATTTGGATAGGTACGGCGCGAGAGGACCTACGCAACGATACCAATAAACCCTCAATCGAAGTGAGGTAAGTCGGTTTAATAAATTTTTTAAAGTTTTATAAGTCAAAATTTCAGGCTGATTTTCAGGTGTCAAAATATTATTAAATAAGTTAATTTTAGTGTTTCTATTACTTATTGAGTCGGATCTACTGTGTTTATAAGTTTCAGCCTTATGTAAGATGTTTTGAAAAATTCAATTTGTATGAAGAATATTCTAAGTCTCTCGAGCTTAGGTGGATTTCGTATTTATATGAGACTATATGAAATAGGTATTTTTAATTTTTTTCAGTTTCTACTGCTCCGATCGGCGCGAAACTGGTGTCCAACGTTCGGGCTCCGCAAGGCCTTCGAAACGGTCAAGGAACGTCAGAGGGGGGAGGGGGGTGTGCACTTAAAAATTTAGAAAAATTGAATTTTTCAGTGATTTTCGCGTGTAAAAGGCGCGAAAATATGTCAAAAAATTTGGAAAAAATTTGGATAGGTACGGCGCGAGAGGACCTACGCAACGATACCAATAAACCCTCAATCGAAGTGAGGTAAGTCGGTTTAATAAATTTTTTAAAGTTTTATAAGTCAAAATTTCAGGCTGATTTTCAGGTGTCAAAATATTATTAAATAAGTTAATTTTAGTGTTTCTATTACTTATTGAGTCGGATCTACTGTGTTTATAAGTTTCAGCCTTATGTAAGATGTTTTGAAAAATTCAATTTGTATGAAGAATATTCTAAGTCTCTCGAGCTTAGGTGGATTTCGTATTTATATGAGACTATATGAAATAGGTATTTTTAATTTTTTTCAGTTTCTACTGCTCCGATCGGCGCGAAACTGGTGTCCAACGTTCGGGCTCCGCAAGGCCTTCGAAACGGTCAAGGAACGTCAGAGGGGGGAGGGGGGTGTGCACTTAAAAATTTAGAAAAATTGAATTTTTCAGTGATTTTCGCGTGTAAAAGGCGCGAAAATATGTCAAAAAATTTGGAAAAAATTTGGATAGGTACGGCGCGAGAGGACCTACGCAACGATACCAATAAACCCTCAATCGAAGTGAGGTAAGTCGGTTTAATAAATTTTTTAAAGTTTTATAAGTCAAAATTTCAGGCTGATTTTCAGGTGTCAAAATATTATTAAATAAGTTAATTTTAGTGTTTCTATTACTTATTGAGTCGGATCTACTGTGTTTATAAGTTTCAGCCTTATGTAAGATGTTTTGAAAAATTCAATTTGTATGAAGAATATTCTAAGTCTCTCGAGCTTAGGTGGATTTCGTATTTATATGAGACTATATGAAATAGGTATTTTTAATTTTTTTCAGTTTCTACTGCTCCGATCGGCGCGAAACTGGTGTCCAACGTTCGGGCTCCGCAAGGCCTTCGAAACGGTCAAGGAACGTCAGAGGGGGGAGGGGGGTGTGCACTTAAAAATTTAGAAAAATTGAATTTTTCAAAGTTTTTCGCGTGTAAATGGCGCGAAAGTTTGTCAAAAAATTTGGAAAAAAATTTAGATAGGTACGGCGCGAGAGGACCTACGCAACGATACCAATAAACCCTCAATCGAAGTGAGGTAAGTCGGTTTAATAAATTTTTTAAAGTTTTATAAGTCAAAATTTCAGGCTGATTTTCAGGTGTCAAAATATTATTAAATAAGTTAATTTAGTGTTTCTATTACTTATTGAGTCGATCTACTGTGTTTATAAGTTTCAGCCTTATGTAAGATGTTTTGAAAAATTCAATTTGTATGAAGAATATTCTAAGTCTCTCGAGCTTAGGTGGATTTCGTATTTATATGAGACTATATGAAATAGGTATTTTTAATTTTTTTCAGTTTCTACTGCTCCGATCGGCGCGAAACTGGTGTCCAACGTTCGGCTCCGCAAGGCCTTCGAAACGGTCAAGGAACGTCAGAGGGGGGAGGGGGGTGTGCACTTAAAAATTTAGAAAAATTGAATTTTTCAGTGATTTTCGCGTGTAAAAGGCGCGAAAATATGTCAAAAAATTTGGAAAAAATTTGGATAGGTACGGCGCGAGAGGACCTACGCAACGATACCAATAAACCCTCAATCGAAGTGAGGTAAGTCGGTTTAATAAATTTTTTAAAGTTTTATAAGTCAAAATTTCAGGCTGATTTTCAGGTGTCAAAATATTATTAAATAAGTTAATTTTAGTGTTTCTATTACTTATTGAGTCGGATCTACTGTGTTTATAAGTTTCAGCCTTATGTAAGATGTTTTGAAAAATTCAATTTGTATGAAGAATATTCTAAGTCTCTCGAGCTTAGGTGGATTTCGTATTTATATGAGACTATATGAAATAGGTATTTTTAATTTTTTTCAGTTTCTACTGCTCCGATCGGCGCGAAACTGGTGTCCAACGTTCGGGCTCCGCAAGGCCTTCGAAACGGTCAAGGAACGTCAGAGGGGGGAGGGGGGTGTGCACTTAAAAATTTAGAAAAAATTGAATTTTTCAGTGATTTTCGCGTGTAAAAGGCGCGAAAATATGTCAAAAAAATTTGGAAAAAATTTGGATAGGTACGGCGCGAGAGGACCTACGCAACGATACCAATAAACCCTCAATCGAAGTGAGGTAAGTCGGTTTAATAAATTTTTAAAGTTTTATAAGTCAAAATTTCAGGCTGATTTTCAGGTGTCAAAATATTATTAAATAAGTTAATTTTAGTGTTTCTATTACTTATTGAGTCGGATCTACTGTGTTTATAAGTTTCAGCCTTATGTAAGATGTTTTGAAAAATTCAATTTGTATGAAGAATATTCTAAGTCTCTCGAGCTTAGGTGGATTTCGTATTTATATGAGACTATATGAAATAGGTATTTTTAATTTTTTTCAGTTTCTACTGCTCCGATCGGCGCGAAACTGGTGTCCAACGTTCGGGCTCCGCAAGGCCTTCGAAACGGTCAAGGAACGTCAGAGGGGGGAGGGGGGTGTGCACTTAAAAATTTAGAAAAATTGAATTTTTCAGTGATTTTCGCGTGTAAAAGGCGCGAAAATATGTCAAAAAATTTGGAAAAAATTTGGATAGGTACGGCGCGAGAGGACCTACGCAACGATACCAATAAACCCTCAATCGAAGTGAGGTAAGTCGGTTTAATAAATTTTTTAAAGTTTTATAAGTCAAAATTTCAGGCTGATTTTCAGGTGTCAAAATATTATTAAATAAGTTAATTTTAGTGTTTCTATTACTTATTGAGTCGGATCTACTGTGTTTATAAGTTTCAGCCTTATGTAAGATGTTTTGAAAAATTCAATTTGTATGAAGAATATTCTAAGTCTCTCGAGCTTAGGTGGATTTCGTATTTATATGAGACTATATGAAATAGGTATTTTTAATTTTTTTCAGTTTCTACTGCTCCGATCGGCGCGAAACTGGTGTCCAACGTTCGGGCTCCGCAAGGCCTTCGAAACGGTCAAGGAACGTCAGAGGGGGGAGGGGGGTGTGCACTTAAAAATTTAGAAAAATTGAATTTTCAGTGATTTTCGCGTGTAAAGGCGCGAAAATATGTCAAAAAATTTGGAAAAAAATTTGGATAGGTACGGCGCGAGAGGACCTACGCAACGATACCAATAAACCCTCAATCGAAGTGAGGTAAGTCGGTTTAATAAATTTTTTAAAGTTTTATAAGTCAAAATTTCAGGCTGATTTTCAGGTGTCAAAATATTATTAAATAAGTTAATTTTAGTGTTCTATTACTTATTGAGTCGGATCTACTGTGTTTATAAGTTTCAGCCTTATGTAAGATGTTTGAAAAATTCAATTTGTATGAAGAATATTCTAAGTCTCTCGAGCTTAGGTGGATTTCGTATTTATATGAGACTATATGAAATAGGTATTTTTAATTTTTTTCAGTTTCTACTGCTCCGATCGGCGCGAAACTGTGTCCAACGTTCGGGCTCCGCAAGGCCTTCGAAACGGTCAAGGAACGTCAGAGGGGGGAGGGGGGTGTGCACTTAAAATTTAGAAAAATTGAATTTTTCAGTGATTTTCGCGTGTAAAAGGCGCGAAAATATGTCAAAAAATTTGGAAAAAATTTGGATAGGTACGGCGCGAGAGGACCTACGCAACGATACCAATAAACCCTCAATCGAAGTGAGGTAAGTCGGTTTAATAAATTTTTTAAAGTTTTATAAGTCAAAATTTCAGGCTGATTTTCAGGTGTCAAAATATTATTAAATAAGTTAATTTTAGTGTTTCTATTACTTATTGAGTCGGATCTACTGTGTTTATAAGTTTCAGCCTTATGTAAGATGTTTTGAAAAATTCAATTTGTATGAAGAATATTCTAAGTCTCTCGAGCTTAGGTGGATTTCGTATTTATATGAGACTATATGAAATAGGTATTTTTAATTTTTTTCAGTTTCTACTGCTCCGATCGGCGCGAAACTGGTGTCCAACGTTCGGGCTCCGCAAGGCCTTCGAAACGGTCAAGGAACGTCAGAGGGGGGAGGGGGGTGTGCACTTAAAATTTAGAAAAATTGAATTTTTCAGTGATTTTCGCGTGTAAAGGCGCGAAAATATGTCAAAAAATTTGGAAAAAATTTGGATAGGTACGGCGCGAGAGGACCTACGCAACGATACCAATAAACCCTCAATCGAAGTGAGGTAAGTCGGTTTAATAAATTTTTTAAAGTTTTATAAGTCAAAATTTCAGGCTGATTTCAGGTGTCAAAATATTATTAAATAAGTTAATTTAGTGTTTCTATTACTTATTGAGTCGGATCTACGGTGTTTATAAGTTTCAGCCTTATGTAAGATGTTTTGAAAAATTCAAGTTGTATGAAGAATATTCTAAGTCTCTCGAGCTTAGGTGGATTTCGTATTTATATGAGACTATATGAAATAGGTATTTTTAATTTTTTCAGTTTCTACTGCTCCCGATCGGCGCGAAACTGGTGTCCAACGTTCGGGCTCCGCAAGGCCTTCGAAACGGTCAAGGAACGTCAGAGGGGGGAGGGGGGTGTGCACTTAAAAATTTAGAAAAATTGAATTTTTCAGTGATTTTCGCGTGTAAAGGCGCGAAAATATGTCAAAAATTTGGAAAAAATTTGGATAGGTACGGCGCGAGAGGACCTACGCAACGATACCAATAAACCCTCAATCGAAGTGAGGTAGTCGGTTTAATAATTTTTTAAAGTTTATAAGTCAAAATTTCAGGCTGAGTTTTCAGGTGTCAAAATATTATTAAATAAGTTAATTTTAGTGTTTCTATTACTTATTGAGTCGGATCTACTGTGTTTATAATTTCAGCCTTATGTAAGATGTTTTGAAAAATTCAATTTGTATGAAGAATATTCTAAGTCTCTCGAGCTTAGGTGGATTTCGTATTTATATGAGACTATATGAAAAAGGTATTCTTCAATTTTTTCAGTTTCTACTGCTCCGATCGGCGCGAAACTGGTGTCCAACGTTCGGGCTCCGCAAGGCCTTCGAAACGGTCAAGGAACGTCAGAGGGGGGAGGGGGGTGTGCACTTAAAAATTTAGAAAAATTGAATTTTCAGTGATTTTCGCGTGTAAAAAGGCGCGAAAATATGTCAAAAAATTTGGAAAAAATTGTGGATAGGTACGGCGCGAGAGGACCTACGCAACGATACCAATAAACCCTCAATCGAAGTGAGGTAAGTCGGTTTAATAAATTTTTTAAAAGTTTTATAAGTCAAAATTTCAGGCTGATTTTCAGGTGTCAAAATATTATTAAATAAGTTATTTTAGTGTTTCTATTACTTATTGAGTCGGATCTACTGTGTTTATAAGTTTCAGCCTTATGTAAGATGTTTTGAAAAATTCAATTTGTATGAAGAATATTCTAAGTCTCTCGAGCTTAGGTGGATTTCGTATTTATATGAGACTATATGAAATAGGTATTTAATTTTTTCAGTTTCTACTGCTCTCGATCGGCGCGAAACTGGTGTCCAACGTTCGGGCTCCGCAAGGCCTTCGAAACGGTCAAGGAACGTCAGAGGGGGGAGGGGGGGTGTGCACTTAAAAATTTAGAAAAATTGAATTTTTCAGTGATTTTCGCGTGGTAAAAGGCGCGAAAATATGTCAAAAAATTTGGAAAAAATTTGGATAGGTACGGCGCGAGAGGACCTACGCAACGATACCAATAAACCCTCATCGAAGTGAGGTAAGTCGGTTTAATAAATTTTTTAAAGTTTATAAGTCAAATTTCAGGCTGATTTTCAGGTGTCAAAATATTATTAAATAAAGTTAATTTTAGTGTTTCTATTACTTATTGAGTCGGATCTACGTGTGTTTATAAGTTTCAGCCTTATGTAAGATGTTTTGAAAAATTCAATTTGTATGAAGAATATTCTAAGTCTCTCGCGACTTAGGTGGATTTCGTATTTATATGAGACTATAGGAAATAGGTATTTTAATTTTTTTCAGTTTCTACTGCTTCCGATCGGCGCGAAACTGTGTCCAACGTTCGGGCTCCGCAAGGGCTTCGAAACGTCAAGGAACGTCAGAGGGGGGAGGGGGTGTGGCACTTAAAAATTTAGAAAAATTGAATTTTTCAGTGAGTTTCGCGTGTACAAAGGCGCGAAAATATGTCAAAAAATTGGAAAAAATTTGGATAGGTACGGCGCGAGAGGACCTACGCAACGATACCAATAAACCCTCAATCGAAGTGAGGTTAAGTCGGTTTAATAAATTTTTTAAAGTTTATAAGTCCAAAATTTCAGGCTGATTTTCAGGTGTCAAATATTATTAAGATAAGTTAATTTTAGTGTTTCTATTACTTTTGAGTCGGATCTACTGTGTTTATAAGTTTCAGCCTTATGTAAGATGTTTTTGAAAAATTCAATTTGTATGAAGAATATTCTAAGTCTCTCGAGCTTAGGGTGGATTTCGTATTTATATGAGACTAATGAAATAGGTTATTTTAATTTTTTCAGTTTCTACTGCTACCGAATCGGCGCGAAACTGGTGTCCAACGTTCGGGCTCCGCAAGCCTTCGAAACGGTCAAGGAACGTCAGAGGGGGGAGGGGGGTGTGCACTTAAAAATTTAGAAAAATTGAATTTTTCAGTGATTTTCGCGGTGTAAAAAGGCGCGAAAATATGTCAAAAAAATTTGGAAAAATTTGGATAGGTACGGCGCGAGAGGACCTACGCACGATACCATAAACCCGTCAATGCGAGTGAGGTAAGTCGGTTTAATAAATTTTTTAAAGTTTTATAAGTCAAAATTTCAGGCTGATTTTCAGGTGTCAAAATATTATTAAATAAGTTAATTTTAGTGTTTCTATTACTATTGAGTCGGATCTACTGTGTTTATAAGTTTCAAGCCTTATGTAAGATGTTTTGAAAAATTCAATTTGTATGAAGAATATTCTAAGTCTCTCGAGCTTAGGTGGATTTCGTATTTATATGAGACTATATGAAATAGGTATTTTTAATTTTTTTTCAGTTTCTACTGCTCCGATCGGCGCGAAACTGGTGTCCAACGTTCGGGGCTCCGCAAGGCCTTCGAAACGGTCAAGGAACGTCAGAGGGGGAGGGGGGGTGTGCACTTAAAAATTTAGAAAAATTGACTTTTCAGTGATTTTCGCCGTGTAAAAAGGCGCGAAAATATGTCAAAAAAATTTGGAAAAATTTGGATAGGTACGAGCGCGAGAGGGACCTACGGCAACGATACCAATAAACCCTCAATCGAAGTGAGGTAAGTCGGTTTAATAAATTTTTTAAAGTTTTATAAGTCAAAATTTCAGGCTGATTTTCAGGTGTCAAAATATTATTAAATAAGTTAATTTTAGTGTTTCTATTACTTATTGAGCGGATCTACTGTTTTTATAAGGTTTCAGCCTTATGTAAGATGTTTTGAAACATTCAATTTGTATGAGAATATTCTAAGGATCTCTCGAGCTTAGGTGGGATTTCGTATTTATATGAGACTAGATGAAATAGGTATTTTTATTTTTTTTTCAGTTTCTACTGCTCCGATCGGGCGCGAAACTGGTGTCCAACGTTCGGGCTCCGCAAGGCCTTCGAAACGGTCAAGGAACGTCAGAGGGGGGAGGGGGGTGTGCACTTAAAATTTAGAAACATTGAATTTTTCAGTGATTTTCGCGTGTAAAGGCGACGGCAAAATATGTCAAAAAATTTGGAAAAAATTGGATAGGTACGGCGCGAGAGGACCCTACGCAACGATACCAATAAACCCTCAATCGAAGTGAGGTAAGTCGGTTAATAAATTTTTTTAAAGTTTTATAAGTCAAAATTTCAGGCTGATTTTCAGGTGTCAAAATATTATTAAATAAGTTAATTTTAGTGTTTCTATTAGCTTATTGAGTCGGATCTACTGTGTTTATAAGTTTCAGCCTTATGTAAATATGTTTTGAAAAAATTCAATTTGTATGACGAATATTCTAAGTCTCTCGAGCTTAGGTGGATTTCGTATGTATATGAGACTTAGAAATAGGTATTTTTAATTTTTTTCAGTTTCTACTCTGCCCGATCGGCGCGAAACTGGTGTCCAACGTTCGGGCTCCGCAAGGCTTCGAAACGGTCAAGGAACGTCAGAGGGGGAGGGGGGGTGTGCACATTAAAAATTTAGAAAAATTGAATTTTTCAGTGATTTTCGCGTGTAAAAGGCGCGAAAATATGTCAAAAAAATTTGGAAAAACATTTGGATAGGTACGGCGCGAGAGGACCTACGCAACGATACCAATAAACCCTCAATCGAAGTGAGGTAAGTCGGTTAATAAATTTTTAAAGTTTTATAAGTCAAAATTTCAGGCTGATTTTCAGGTGTCAAATATTATTAAATAAGTTAATTTTAGTGTTTCTATTACTTATTGAGTCGGATCTACTGTGTTTATAAGTTTCAGCCTTATGTAAGATGTTTTGAAAAATTCAATTTGTATGAAGAATATTCTAAGTCTCTCGAGCTTAGGTGGATTTCGTATTTATATGAGACTATATGAAATAGTATTTTTAATTTTTTTCAGTTTCTACTGCTCCGATCGGCGCGAACTGGTGTCCAACGTTCGGGCTCCGCAAGGCCTTCGAAACGTCAAGGAACGTCAGAGGGGGAGGGGGGTGTGCACTTAAAATTTAGAAAAATTGAATTTTTCAGTGATTTTCGCGTGTAAAAGGCGCGAAAATAGTCAAAAAATTTGGAAAAAATTTGGATAGGTACGGGCGCGAGAGGACCTACGCAACGATACCAATAAACCCTCAATCGAAGTGAGGTAAGTCGGTTTAATAAATTTTTAAAGTTTTATAAGTCAAAATTTCAGGCTGATTTTCAGGTGTCAAAATATTATTAAATAAGTTAATTTTAGTGTTTCTATTACTTATTGAGTCGATCTACTGTGTTTATAAGTTTCAGCCTTATGTAAGATGTTTTGAAAAATTCAATTTGTATGAGAATATTCTAAGTCTCTCGAGCTTAGGTGGATTTCGTATTTATATGAGACTATATGAAATAGGTATTTTTAATTTTTTTCAGTTTCTTACTGCTCGCGATCGGCGCGAAACTGGTGTCCAACGTTCGGGCTCCGCAAGGCCTTCGAAACGGTCAAGGAACGTCAGGGGGGGAGGGGGGTGTGCACTTAAAAATTTAGAAAAATTGAATTTTTCAGTGATTTTCGCGTGTAAAAGGCGCGAAAATATGTCAAAAATTTGGAAAAAATTTGGATAGGTACGGCGCGAGAGGACCTACGCAACGATACCAATAAACCCTCAATCGAAGTGAGGTAAGTCGGTTTAATAAATTTTTTAAAGTTTTATAAGTCAAAATTTCAGGCTGATTTTCAGGTGTCAAAATATTATTAAATAAGTTAATTTTAGTGTTTCTATTACTTATGAGTCGATCTACTGTGTTTATAAGTTTCAGCCTTATGTAAGATGTTTTGAAAAATTCAATTTGTATGAAGAATATTCTAAGTCTCTCGAGCTTAGGTGGATTTCGTATTTATATGAGACTATATGAAATAGGTATTTTTAATTTTTTTCAAGTTTCTACTGCTCGCGATCGGCGGCGAAACTGGTGTCCAACGTTCGGCTCCGCAAGGCCTTCGAAAGGTGCAAGGAACGTCAAGGGGGAGGGGGGTGTGGGGCACTTAAAAATTTAGAAAAATTGAATTTTTCAGTGATTTTTCGCGTGTAAAAGGCGCGAAAATATGTCAAAAATTGGAAAAAATTTGGATAGGTACGGCGCGAGAGGA
>CM032398.1:406625-456840 GCA_019049475.1 Eueides isabella | reverse complement strand
ATGTGCATTGCGTATTTATTTCTGTGTAAAAGCACCGTACTCTTGTTTTAACAATTTACCTAGTAAATATAATTGTGAAACCTTCTCATTTCGATTACTGTAATATATTTTTATACTTTGAAACATATTTATCTGTATAATATTTATTATTTCATACAAATTATTGTAATCAGTAAGTACGGTACCCCACTCAAAATACCGTTTTTCGTTTTTTCTATTGAGCAGTATACTGTAGGCCAGTATAATTACTTTACTCTTTGCTGTTGGCCCTGTTGGCCTCTTCAGTGTCACCGAAGGGAAGGTGAGCTAAAGATTACGACGATATGACTACATCGTTTGTAGTAGAGGATTTTGCTTTGCTTAGGCTTATTGATTAAGGCTCTTGATGCCCTTTTCATTTTTTTTTTGTTTTTGAAAGGTTTGGCTACTTAACAGAATGCTGTTCGTGATTAACGGCGTGACTATAAATGGCTTGTGATCCCAAAGTATCCATCAAGATTTGCCAGTATTTCCCTACAGCACTCATCGACCACACTGGTCGATTAATTCGACGATTGCAGCCTCAGTTGTTTCCACCGAGTCGAAACAGTTGAATCGGGGCTGGTTGTGAGCGTGGCCCCTGATCTGTTAGTACGATTGCAGTTCCACCTGGTGTTCTTGTTATTGAGGTACCCGGTTTTATAACCGGGACTCCCAATTTAAATAATATTTGAAGTTTTTCTTGGGGTTGTATCTTAGAAGGAGTAAGGTAGGTGGATGCATTCATTATAGGGAGGTATACAGTCGTGTGAACCTGAAATGTTGATACTTTGATGTTCGTTAGCGTTGGCGGTGGAACGAATGACATAAGCGGGATGACATAAAGTATCTTTTCGTAAGGGATAACGGTGCTTTCGGACTTTGCTAGCGTATGTTTTGGATGACGCACGTGGAGTGAAATTTAGTTTTAATTTTTCTTTATGAATATAGTTTTTTTTTTGATAAATTAAGGGTTTAAATAGATTATTGTAGTTTGTTTGTGATTATTTGGTGGTGTTATGTAGTTAGTGTTTATTTAATAGTGGTGTATTATAGGTAAGTTTTTATTTTTATTTTTAATTAAGTTTGTGGGTAGGTATGGATAAAGACCGACCGCCCGACCCTCCAGATTCTGGGGGGTCTACAATTTCAGATATTTTGTCTTGAGCAGTTAGCCAAACACGAAAACGTCAAGGCGATAATGTTATGGTGGTTGATACACCTAAAAAAAACAATCACTGACCCGGCAACCGCCACTCCCTCTATCCAACACGTGTATGTTCACCCCAGTATGACTGATGGTCCTAAATCATACACTAATGATGATAAAGGTCCATTTATTGTTCATGTCTCCCGAGAAGTCGAAGATCCATCCTCAGGAGCTGCTATACGGGCTATAAAATTTGGTCAATTTTTACATCACAACAAAATTGATTCAATACTCAATGACGGTATCAAAAATATTGGTAGAATTAAAGTTTCCGTACAGTTTAGTTCTGCTCAAGCTGCCAATAATTTTTTAAATAATACTTTCCTTGCTCTAGCGAAATACAAAGCAATTATTCCTACGTACAATATAACACGAATGGGTCTAGCTAAGGGAGTGCCGATTGACTTTTCAATGCAAGAATTGGTAGATTCTCTTGTCCTTCCTTCAGGCTGTGGCGCAGTAATGAAAGCGAGACGCCTGAATCGTAAGAATGTTAGTGAGGGGGTTGTTACTTGGGTTCCAACACAAACCGTGGTAATAACCTTCCGTGGTCAAATGTTGCCAGAGAGAGTGTTTAGCTACAGTTCTGTTTTAACACTGGAACCATATAAATTTCCCACTATACAGTGTATGAACTGTTGTCGTTTTGGCCACGTTAAAGCTCAGTGCCGATCGAAACCTAGATGTTATAGGTGTGCACAGCCCCACAACGGAGATTTATGTGATATTAGAAAATAATTATTTTCATGTTTATATTGTACAGCTAAGCACTTTGCTGTTGATAAGACTTGTCCTGAGTTCTTAAGGCAGCAATCAATTAAAATTCTCAAGTGTCAGGACAACATGTCATATATGGAAGCTTCCTCCCCTATCCCTGTCGTCCAAAAATCTTATGCAGACGTAGCAAATGAAATTTTTGTCCCTCCAGCATCCTCAAATGGTACTCCTTCCCCACTACCTACTACCTCTTATCGTAAAACTATTTTTCGTCAATCGCGTCCCCATGCTCCTATGAGCAAAGGATACGATAAACAATCCCATGAAGCCATTATTGGCAACTACCCATCATCCTTACCCAATGGTTGTGCTATCCCCAATAATAGTAATTCATTTAATAATAATAACGCTCCAATAGACAATTATAAAAACCTACTTGTTTCGCTCACGAAGATGTTAATAAACATTATTTCTCCGTGTAATGAAATTCCTTTACCGTCCAACGTTGCCCAAAAATTAACTCATCTTTTTACAATTATTAATAATGGCCACTGTCCGCTTTCTACAATGGAATAGCAATGGTATTCGTGCCAAAAAACACACACTTATTGCTATTATCAACTTGCATGATCCTATGATTATTGCCATCTCTGAAACTTGGTTGAGGCCTGATACTTCTTTTGGAGTTTCAGGCTTCACTTGTCTGAGGGATGACAGAAGTGATGGGTTTGCGGGTTGTGCCATTTTAGTTAAGCAACTTGCTCCTTTTTCCCTTATTCCCATCCCCCCTCATAGTGAACAGATTAATGCTGTAGGTAAAAGGGCTTTTGATATTTCCTTTATTTCCATTTATATTCCTTATCTTAATACATCCCTAATTCCTGAGCTACGTGTTATACTATCCACCCTTCCTGGTCCAGTTCTGGTCATGGGAGATTTTAACGCCCATCACGCTTTGTGGGGGTGTTATTACTGTGATGGTTTCTCTCCTTTGTTGGTAGACATGATTGATAATGTTAATCTTTGCATCGTCAATGATGACTCACCGACTCGAAGGGTGAATCCAAATCAGAATCCCAAAACCGCTGTGGATTTGTCCCTTTTCTCTCTCTCACTTGCTTCCCAACTATCTTGGTTCGTTCTGCCATCTACCCATAGTAGTGACCACTTTCCTTTCCTTCTGTCTCTGAACAATAGACCTATATCCCCTCCTCCTTATAAACCTTTGCTTCCATATAACGTAAAAAAGGCAAATTGGTCAGACTTTGCTTCTTCTGTCGATGACTTGGTTAACTCACTTCCGGATGTTACTGGTGGTGGTGGTGTAATTTTTTGTTATGAAAAATTTCTCTCAGCTCTTCTGACTTCTGCAGATCTCAACATCCCTAGGAAAAACTCTATACAGAATCAGTTGCCATCCAATCCTTGGTGGGATTAGGAATGCACTGATTTTGTCAATCAGCGCTTTATTGCTGAGGTATCATATACAGCCTCTATGACAGTGGAGAACTTTGTTAATTACCAACACAGAGACGCCAAATCTAAAAAAAATATTAATAACAAAAAAAAACTCGGCTGATACAAGTTTTGTGAATCCTTAAATCCTCGTTCTTCTACTACTATAGTCTGGAATAATATTAAGAGATTTCGCCGGTCTCTTAATGCTCCTCAAATCCTCTCCAATAATCCCTCTCAATGGCTTAACGACTTTGCAAGCAAATTATCCCCTGCCCTTTGTCCCGTATTATGATTCTTTCTTAAAGTACACGCCAGTATCTGCAACTGATGAGATGGAAGCTCCCTTCTCCTTTGCTGAACTCATAACTGCATTAACGGATTTAAAAGATTCCTCCCCTGGAGAAGATGGAATTCCATATTCCTTTATCCGAAACCTTAATGACGATTCAAAGATGTACTTTTTAAATTTTATTACTGCAGCATTTGATTCGGGTGTGCTTCCTGAATCATGGAAATCACAGTTAGTTCTTCCTATTCTTAAACCCAGTAAATGCCCCTCAGATCCTAACTCCTACAGACCAATTGCTCTTTCATCAACTCTTGCAAAAATTTTTGAACATCTATTAAAAAACTGTTTGGAATGGATAATGGAAAGCAGAAACGTTTTAGCTCCCTCTCAATTTGGCTTTCGAAAGGGGTTAAGCACAATAGATAGTCTCAGTATTCTTACGACAGACATTCGACTATCCTTTGCTAAGGGCGAGTATTTAGTTGGGGTTTTCTTGGATATTGCTTCTGCATATGATAATGTCTTACTTCCGTTGCTCAGGCAGAAAATGCAACAGCTGAGTATTCCTGCGAGGTTGACATATTCCATATGTAATCTGCTGACCGGTAGAACTATATCTGTGAGACACCGGTTGCTTACTGGTCCTCCCAGGCTCGTTTGGAAGGGTCTTCCGCAAGGGTCGGTCCTCAGTCCTTTATTGTACAGTATATATACGCCTCACCTCGATTTATCTGTCAATAACTTTTGCAATATCCTTCAATATGGTGATGATATCGTCCTCTACAGTAGTTCAAAATCTGTAGAGGACATCTCTTTTCAAATAAATACTGCTTTGCATTATCTTGACCAATGGCTATCTGATCATGGTTTATCCCTGTCAGTAGCTAAATCACAGGCGGTGGTTTTTACTAAAAAGCGTTCCATACCTAATTTTGATATTTTGTATAATGATCAATGTATTACAATGGTAAGCAAAGTTAAATTCCTAGGCATATACCTCGATAACCGTTTGAATGGATCTGCGCATGCTGAATATATTTCGAAGAAATGCGAAAAAGGCATCAATGCTCTTAGAGCGGTGTCTGGAGTGTGGTGGGGATCACACCGTATATCTCAAAAGCTACTGTACCATGCTTTGATACGTAGCCATATTGATTATGGCTTTTTTGTTCTTGACCCATGTATTAAATCCGCCTCTTTAAATTTAGACAGAATTCAATACAGATGCCTTCGAATCATACTAGGAGCAATGAGGTCTTCCCCTTCCCACGCTCTTCAAGTAGAGTGTGTTGATCCTCCTCTCCATCTACGTAGACAATTCCTTTCAGACCGCTTTGTTTGCAAATTGTTACAGTTCTCCCCACATCCTTTACTGTCTCTACTATCCCAACTGTCTGAACTTGTTTCTAACAGACCAAACGTATCCTTCTTACACGATAGTTTTCTAAAATTTTCTAGACTTCCCAATCCTACAACTTGTTTTCCAACTAATCCTCTATATTCCCTTCCATTTAAAGCTTTGGTTTATTCCCCTCACATAATCATAAACCTTGATCTTATTAAAGGTGATCAAAATACTAACACTGAATTCCAATCTTATATTTATACGAATTGGTATAATCATATCCTTATCTACACTGACGCATCCAAACTGTCTAGTGACGGCTGTGTTGGTGCAGCGTGTTGGATTCCTAAATTTTCAATTATACTGAAATTTAAATGCCCCCCCACTTCATCGGTGTTCACAGGTGAGGCTGTTGCTATCTTAGAAGCAATTCTGTTTTCCCGCTCCCATGACTTTCGACAGACTGTTATTTTTACTGACTCTCTCAGTTGTCTGCAGGCTATTAAAGAGAATCCTTTTTGTAGCAAAAAAAGATATTCCATCGTCTTGAGGATCCGCGAGGCTTTGTTTTCATGTCATCAAAGAGGTTTGTCTGTTGTATTAGTTTGGGTCCCTAGTCATTCTGGTATCACGGGAAATGAAACCGCAGACTTGTGCGCTAAGAGTGCTATTGTGTGTGGTACCTTAGAACATTTTTCAAATTCCGCTCAAGATTTGTTGTCTCTTGCGAAAACACGATTAAACGTGTCGTGGAATAATTACTGGAAGTCAGTTAAATCTGGTAAAGGTAAGTTTTATTCTACAGTTCAACCTGATATACCAAGGCGACCTTGGTTTTTTACTCAAAAACATATTGAACTGAGAGTTATATCGACTATCTGTCGTCTGCGCCTTGGGCATGCATGTACGCCTGTGCATCTAGCCAAGATCAGGGTCAGGGACCATTCACTGTGTGAATGTGGCCTGGACGAAGGTTCTACTTCCCATATCCTTTTTTCCTGTCCTAATTTAATTCGTCCTATATACGATGTCCTTCCCCATAAAGTCCCTCGTCCCCTCAATGTTCAGTGTTTGTTAATGTTTGTATTTAGTCCTCTCTGTAATTTTTTTTGTAAATATATTAGGTATAATAGAATTAAACTGTAAACTAACCTTAGTACTGTAAGTAGTAAGTAGATTATACTAACCCGATGTTTATGTAATTTGATTGTATATATTTTGTGCTGTCTTATTCTTTACAGGTGGTGGCATTTCTAATAAGACTTTCTATTTTTTAAACCGTTAATATAGTCTCTTAAGTAGTATTGTACGTATTTTAAATTGATAAACCTCCAACGTGCCTTTTTCATTCTATGTGACATTGGCGAAGTAAATTGTGCTCTACTGGCACGCCTAAAAGCCATAAAATAATAACAAACAAACGGTGCTTTCTTTTGAACCGTCCTTGTTGTATCTAATGATACGCTAATTTGCTATCTTGGAATTTCTTTTACAGTTCCTAAAAAACATTTCTTGAACTAAGAACAAGTCTAATTTATAGTTTGCGTGTAAAGGCTGTTAGCGTTTCAAGAACCTATGTTGGGAGAACGCTGCTTGAATATCGCGAGTCTTAAATCGGGAGGGTTAATTGAATTTCCATTGCTAATCGCCATTTGAATTGAACATTTTTTCTTGTTGAACGCAAAATTTAGACGATTAGCGTCGTGTGCTAGCTAATCGTTAAAATTCAAGCTTGAGGAGTTCCATCCGTATTCCTAAGGCCTCTCATGAAGACTAATATTTCGTTCATATCAAGTGACTTCACAAAATTAGGTACGAGCTGAACATCATTTTAGGTTATTTCAGATGTATTAATTTTATTGGATTATAGACTTATTGTTTTATATTTAAGTACTTTACTGTATACGGTAGCGTACTGTAAAATTTAATCCTAAGCTATTTATTTCATTGTTCTATAAGTATATGATGTTGTTAAATGTATATAAATGTTTCATAACACTTTATTTATAAACTGAAAACACATTACGTATTTAATAAATTCATGAGAACCGCTGTATCTTTAGCTACTGTAACTAACCAAAGATGGTATGGTATGGTTCTTTAATTATGGCGTTCCGAGCGTGCCAGTTGAGCACATATCACTTCGCCAATATCACGCTGAATGGAGAAGACACGAAGGAGGTTGTACAGTAGAAAAAAATATATTACACAATAGGAGTATGCATATTAAAAAGATCTAGATAAAAATTGCCTCCACCTATAACAACACACCTATATATATACATATATATATATATATATATATATATATATATATATATATATATATATATATATATATATATATATATATATATATATATATATATATATATATATATATATATATATATATATATATAATATATATATATATATGTATATATATATATATATGTACACACAGGGTTAGTAATAAGAAATATACAATACAAAGGTGTTAGTCTACAATTTAATATTGTTATATCTAATATATTTACATAAAAATTTACATAATGGACTAAAAACCGACATTAACAAACATTGAAAATTAAGGGGACGGGGAACTTTGTGAGGAAACCAAAGATTAAGCCATTGGAAAAGGAACACTACACGTTAGCATTGTTGACAGATGACATTAATAGTTTCAAATGTGAAGTTGACTTTGACATTTGACTTGCTCGCGGTCCCATGTGGGTTTCGTTTTTGATATAGTATGTGATCAAACTATAATGTGTTAGTTACTAAAAAATTTAAAATGAAAGACGAAAGTACCAATACAGACAAACCTCAAAAAGAGGTAACCGCATCTTTATTAGATGCATTTGATCTACTTAAGTCACCAAAGGATGATTTAAGAGTCACAGGTGGCACTAAAATAATTGCGCGGCTTCTAGAGAATAAGGTTAGCTTATATGTGTTGTATATTTTAGTAGTTATGATATTTGTAAATTTTATATTTAGTATTACATATTATTGAGTTTTATATAATCTTTTCAGAGTGACAAAGATTTAAAATATGCATTAAAGCGACTGATCAGGAGTTTAGGAGCTAATCTCTTGGATATGCGATTAGGATACTTTGCGACGCTGGTTAGATTGATACAAAAATTTGAGGAAATATCTGTAGCTCAATTACTAGATTTAGTAAAAAAAGAGCTACATGCGAGTGGATCATCAAAAAGTGTAAGCTAATTCATGTGTTTTAAGTTTAAAATACATGATGTACAACAAACATATTATACATTATATTTATTTATTTATTTTTTCTTTCATTTATTTTTTTATGCCCAATTTTTTATGAGACAGTGATATTATTATTATTTACAGGAAGTTGGAGATGTTGCTTTGGGTCAGATTTTAGTATGTGGAGTGTTGTTCAGATCGGGCCTTATGATAAAAAGTACTAGTGATGAACAAAAACAAATATTACAACTTCTACAAACAGCTGGTGGTAAAAAGTCATACCTAAGTACTGTTTCGTCTCTTATTTTAATAGAATTTGTTAATCAGGTAAAGTATTTTCAAAATATATACAGTGGATACGCAATTATTTTTTTTTCATATATTACAGGCCATTATCTGCTATTAATTCCTTTTTGAATTTGATTGTTACATTACTAGGGACTCCACTCTACTGGTAATTTATATATTTTTTTAAAAAAATAACATTTTTAAAAAAAATATTTTATTTTAGCTAAATGAAGATGATTTTGCAACAATAGTCTGGTCAAATATTAAACAAGATTACAAAAAGGAAATTAAAGAACACAGTCTGGATTCCCTCTATGTCCTTCTAGTGCTTAGTAAAAAGTTCCCAGAAAAAGTAAAACTAAGAAAACTTATAGGTGTGCCAGATATATTACATGAAGATAACATACCTGACATCTGTGAAAAGTTGATGGTATTTTTTTATTAGTATTTTTTTTTTTGTTGGCAAAGGAAACTAAGTTTTAATACAATCCTTTTCTAACTTCTCTACCAGTTAGGATCTAGAAATTAACGCTACACTATACTTGATAAAGCAGACAAATGAAAATAATTTATTACTCCAAGTGGAAATCACATTCACATCAGTTACATTTTTAGATCCGGTCATGCTGCTAGTATAATGGCTTCATCTATTTATTATTATAGTTAATTTTATTTTTTCATATAGAATATTGTGTTATAGTGTAATAAATGAATTTTAATTTTCAGACTGGAGTGGATTTTGCCTCAATTTGTCACCCTATCTATAAAGAAATTGCTACACATGTAGCAAAATCACCACATTTAAACCTATTTTGGAATAAAATTGACAGTCATCTTGTTAAACATAATAGAAATAGGGAATTGGTATCTTTAAATATACTCAATGAAGTGCTATTGAATATCCAAGAAAATGTTGAAGTGTTACCTGATCTTCTTAGTGATAATTTCTTCAAATTATTCATGGACTGGTTTAAGGGCTTACAAACTGCAAGTAAAATCAGAAATAAAAGAGATGATGAAGATGATCATAAAATTATGATTAAGAAGCAGAAGGAAATCCTTACTTCATTTAGCAAAGCTTTGAAATTTCCAGCGGTGAACTCTGAAATTAGACTTGCTGTATTAAAAAAGTTGTTGTTTAATCCAGGAGAAATTAATTTCACTGAAGTAACTGGATCAACTATAGTCAAAAGTACTATAGCAGATTTAGATGACCAAAGTTTGAAGAAATTAGCTAAACAACTGAAGAAAGTGTTACTTAATTCATCAAATAAGGTGGTGAAGGAGGGTGTTGAAAGAAATTGGTACAACAATGAAAGAGTTAAGGCGGCCGAACTAATATCTTTCATTGTGAGTCATGAAGCTGTTAAAGATGATACTGAATTTAAGATTAGTTACATGCAGTTGCTTATGTGCTTTGGATTTTTCAAAATCAGTGGAGATGAAAATGTGGCAGTAAGCAGTGACTTAGCAGGTAGTTACAAAATTATTTTTACATAGCTTCTCAATTTATCTTGTATATAGCAAGTTAAGCTCTCTGTGCCTAAGAGAGCTAAGTGTCAAGATAAATACGCCTTTCTCTGATTTCTGTCTAATTTATAGATATGAGTGGCAGAACTCAATACCATACTTAATTAGCAATCACAGATAATATATCAGTGTGCCACAATGGCTTCAAAACAATATAAGTCAAATTTAAATTCCAATATTTGATTAATTTCTCTTTTTTTTTATTTTAACAGGATCCATCAAAACTTGCTTCTACAGATGTTTCACATCAAAATTCTCAAATGTGGATAATTTGGTAACTGTTTTAACATCGCTATCAAGTTTTATAAGTAACATTATGAGCAAAAATCAAGTAAAGGAAAAGATAGAAAAACAATTTTCAAAAGAAAATATGGAATGCTGGAATATGCTTAAGGGTGTATGTGAGAATTTAGAACAAAATGAGTCCAAATCTAAAGTAGATAAAGTATTTCTTATTTTACTCTATCAACTTGGTCTCTTTTTATTCTCTGAACCGACACATGTTAATGTAGCAAGAAGCTCAATAATAGAATTAAAAAGTTGCTACGAACATTATAATAAAGGTAAAAAGAAAAAAGCAAAGAAGAACAGGGAAAGTGTATCAGAAAATGAACCAGAGTGGATAGAAGTTTTAGTAGAAGTTCTGTTATCAATTTTGTCCGTTGAGTCCAGTGTTCTTCGTGGGGTTGTTCAATGTGTATTTAGACTTTTATGGGAATATTTAACACCAACAGCGATTGGACAAATTGTGTCAGTTTTGGATCCAGAAAGTGAGGATAATCCATTGAGGGCAGACAGCGAATCTGAGGATGATGGGAATGATGATGAGCCTGAGGAATCTGATGATGATGACGAAGAAGAAGAAAAAAATAAATCTGATGAAGATAATGAAAGTGACAGTGAAATAGAAGAAGATGATAATGAAGATATGAAAATACCTGATCAACTTCGGTTAGCAGTACAGAAAGCATTAGGTAGTGCAGCAACACCTGACGACGATGCTGAAAGTATAGATGCCGATATGATAACTGAAGAAGAAGGAAAGAAACTAGATGAGGCCCTGGCTGAGGCCTTTAAACAATTTCAACAAGGAAAAAATAAAAAAACGAAAAGAGAGCGTAAAAATAAGAAAGCCTTGTCTGATTTTAGAATAAGAGTTCTTGATCTTATTGAAATATATTTGGAAAAAGATCCTGCCATGGATGTGTGTTTAAGTATGATCGCCCCACTTACAAGGTGTCTTGAGTTTTGCATGCAAGACAATCAGTTCCAGGAATTAGAGAACCGATTAAGGAAAACGATAAAGCTTTTGACAAAAGTGAAAAAGTTTAATTCAACAGGTGATATTACTGTTGACATATTGGGTGATTTCTTAAGATCTATCATGGATAAAGGGGACAGGTCTCATTTTGTATATCAAGCTCTTGGTGACGTTATTACACATTTTGCAACATTTATCATACACTGTTCCCAAAAAGTCGACACAACTAACTCTAAATCACCAAGAAAGCAAAAGAAGCCATCACTAATTATTGAGATTCTCAAAGAAGCGGTTGAAAATTATTTTAATAATCGCAACTGTTTGCTTCCAATTATTTTCTTTCATAATATTTTGCAAACTGAATGGGAAGGAAAGTATCACCTGTTGCCAATCATAGTTAAAAATGTTTTTAACAAAAATGTCAGGCAATTTCGTCGCAATGAAGGCCTTAATTTAATCTTAGGCTTCTACCAAACATTAAACAGAAGTAAACCTTCAATAGAGCAAGTTAGTACTAATATAAATAAATTGGAGAAAACTTTTACGGAACTATTTTTAGAATTCAAATCTGAAAGTGACAAAGAAGTAACAGCTAATTTCTTGGTGACATTAAAAAAGTTGGTTAATGTAATCAAAATGTTTCATGATAATTGTAAAATACCAACAAATTTGGATTTCAAATCTATTTATGAAGACATTGCTTCATTTAAAGGAACAGTTAGGTGTAAAAGTAACTCAAATATGCCTGTAAAGCAAAATGGAATAAAATTAAAAAAGAACAAAAAAAAGAAAAGAAAACATGAACCAATGAATGGTGATGATCCAGAACCAGACATGAAGAAAAGCAAAGATTCTTCAGATAGTGACTAATAAATTGATTATTTAACGTAATACTAAAGTTATAACAATGAATTGATTTATTGAATAAATAAATCTTTTAAACAAAATACTTTTAAGCAGTGCTTAATTTTGTAGTTTTCGTTATTTTTATAAATAGATATAGTGTATTTTTTATAATTTCTTATCCTCTATTTTCTCTGTTTTAATTTTACCTACTTAGATAAAATTCACAATTCATTCAAGAATTATAAAACATTTTTGTACTTCTTTTTTTACTTCAATTGGGACGGTTTAAGAAGTAATTGAACAAAAATACTTATATAGTAACCATTTATTTAATCTTTAATTGGCTTAAATTAAATTAATTACGCTTCTATAAACAATTTTCAAATAAGGCGAATATAAACGTTTGCTTTACGTGTCGCATTTGTATCCGATGGCGATGATCGAGAATATATCATTGAAATTAAAAGTAAATTTTTATCTCATGCTCAAAATGTTAATTAATCTGTATTTTTAGGTGAACCATTTTTTTCAACAGAGTTCGATATTAGAAAATAAAATATTTAATTAATATTTTTAAGATATTTCTCAAATATAAAATCTAAAATGTTAAAAAATATGATTTAATATAAGTAAATGATTTTTGGTATGCGGTCCCGTATTTACGGTTTATTAAGAAAGAAACCTAAAATTATCTGTATTCTAGGGCTATAATACGATAGCAACACCAACGGACCGGAAACAAGCACAGCTCATATGTTTCACAACCTGCACAAATTCAGCCAGCCATCTTTTGTGGGAATATCATTTGTTTCGTGTCGTCAGGGTAAATTTCATAATTGTAATTAATGTCAGAGCCACAGTCCTCGCTTTTATTAAAAAAGCAATTAGCAGGTATGTTAAATAAATATAAAAAAAATAAATATTTTTAAATATCACTTTAGTGAGAGCGTGAGGCGACATAACTCTTCGTGCAATCATTGACCTTAGCGGGTCGAATTTAAGGGTTCTTTGTGGTCTTAAAATTTAAATTAGTATTTTTTTTTAATTGTCTATATTCAGTGTGCAAGGATATTATATACAAAGTAGTAAATAAGTGAGAATAAAATCAATATCTACCGCAGTGACTGTCACTAGTTGCCAAAGACAAATATAATAAAATAATGAGGCATTTCGTTCAGATCTTGGCAGAGACTCGCATTACTATTCTCACATGCGTCTTGTTTTAAATATATATGCGTCCCGATGATTCAGAAACTATTTTTTAGAACTAAACAAAAATCCAGTAGAAGGTTTTTCTGCTGGGTTGATAGACGACAATGACATATACAGATGGGAAGTCCTCATCATTGGCCCTCCAGACACATTATAGTAAGTTTTTATAAAATACATAACATATTAATATAATATTTTGACAATTATGTAAAGATCAAATATTCATAATAATGTAAAATATTTCTTAGGCTTGCATTTTAGTCTTAAATATGACCTACTTCTAAGTGAGTACATTAGTAACATTTTTTTAGTTCTGCTGAGAATGCAGTGTTATTGATTTTCAGTGCATGCAGATTTAAAATTGATGTCTTTAATTTTCAGTGAAGGTGGATTTTTTAAAGCACATTTACATTTTCCTAAAGAGTACCCCTTGAGACCACCTAGAATGAAATTTGTTACAGAAATTTGGCATCCAAATAGTGAGTAATAATCAATGTGCTATTTCTTTCTTTCCTTGCTATAATCATTGCAATAATATATAAATTTAACATTGCTGAATTTATACATCATTCTTCTTTTAAATTTGAAAGTGTTATACCACTTCCAAAAGGGTTTTTTCGGAAAATGTAACATTTATGATTGTTTGGCAGACAAAATACAACATCGAGTTCTGATGCTGTACTAAGCAAGGTCTCAAATTTGCACAAAAAATGCATCATCACAATGGTTGACTTGATTCTTCTTCTACCTATATATAAAATGCAGGGTAGTGCTTAAAAAAATATTCCCTTGAGCATAGTAAATGTGTAATTAAAGTTTCTAATAATGGTTACACACAAAAGACTTTCTATAACAACAATTTTTGTAATACATAAAATATATATAATATGTTATATTATTACAGTTGAAAAGAATGGAGATGTCTGTATATCAATATTACATGAGCCAGGTGATGATAAATGGGGTTATGAGAAGGCCTCTGAAAGATGGCTGCCTGTACACACTGTTGAGACAATATTGATAAGTGTTATTTCTATGTTGGCTGATCCTAATGATGAAAGTCCTGCTAATGTTGATGCTGCAGTAAGTAGAAATATATGTACATTTTTAATTTTGTCTCTATATATAGGTATTGATATGTTTCTTTAAAGGATAGGTTATATATATATTGTATCTCACATATCCCAAAGAAGGCAGCGTGAACTTGGGAACTTAGTGTTAAGCCAATGTATTCTGTTCTTCACTTAGTTTAAGACATTACATGTTGAGTAACAGAAGTTAATGCTGTGCTTTGCATTTAAAAATAGTTCATTTTCTTTAGTTGGGATTGAACCCATAACCTGTCAAATTTACAGTGACATGCTTTTTCTCCTCTTCCCACAATAGGCCACAAATTAGATATTTAAAGACTTAATAATATCTATTTATTAATAGGAAAGCATTTGAATGCTGTTGTTATAAATTTGATACATTCACAGAGCAATGAATTATTTTTCAGTTAAAAACTCGACATACCATCTGTCATTTAGCAAATAATAGAGAATGAACTGTCTCAACCGTGGGCTCTCTCTGCCCACCGTCCTGATACAGCATGAGGCAATAAAATGTTTTAGGTACTTGAATAGTAATTATTGTTATTATAATAATAACAAAGACTGTTTATTCAAACAGGTTCTGATTTTAAAATATTGATGATAAATTGATTGCTTATTGTGTTTTCATGTGTCTTTATCCTTTGAAAGAGGTTTCCCATCATCTGCTAAACTAAAACATTGATATAATTTTATTTGGTCACAATCTATGTATTAGTTATTATAAAAAAGATAAAATATCATTAAATGTTAATATAAAAACATGTAGTAATTATTGACTTATATGTTATGATATTGGCAATATGTAAGAACTTCCCACTTCATGATATTAAATATTTAATATTTTCAAAAAAAAAAATCTAGTATTTTAATTTTAATTCCGCCACCCAATATGATATGCCTCAAATTCGGCAAAAAAAAAAGGGAATGGTAAGAAGTGTCTGAACATTAGGTCCCCTTTGCCTACCCAGCCATATGTGGCCAGGCAAAGGGATGTTATATAGCAAAACAATTAAAGCACTGTTTTTCAATTAACGAAACATTAATTCATGTTTTTATTTTTGGAATTCCCCTCATATTTTCCTTAAACTTAAAAATTTTATAATTTGCCAACTGTTAGTTTTCCACTTGCAATAGCTATGGCAGTCTGCTGTCTGTCAGTTGTTTAATTTTATATACTATTAATATTATAATTAACATATAGAACCAATGTCATATAATTTTTAAGAATTAAGTTATTGATATAAATGAGAAACTATTGTTTTATATATTAGTCCATACTGGCCTGATATCTACAGATTTGATACTTTGCAGCTCAAAATTTATATAATATAATTTACATGGGCATAACTAGGAATATTTTACAGAACAGCCAATATGGTGTATAATTCTATTATTTAATATGTATACATGTTTGAGAGTAGTTGCAGATTTTTTATTTCTGAATAAAAATATTCAGTGTAATAATAAAAATATATGATGTCAAACTTTATTGAATTTAAATCTGAATCAATCAACTTTTACACAAAGTTTTTTTAGTTCTTTAATCTTGAATGTTAATGAAAGTTCTTAGATGGGAACAGATTATCTACTTTATTGTTATGCTTGTGGCAATATCTTCAAAGGTATAATAATAAATCTGTGTAAATCCTTGGTTCATAAAGCCTCATCACATCATAGGCATGTACAGGCGAAACTCATTAAGGTAATACACTCATGTTCTTGTTATTTGCGTTCACAGAAAGAATGGAGAGAGAGGTATTCGGATTTCAAAAAGAAAGTTGCCAGATGTGTTAGGAAAAGTCAAGAAGATTGTTTTTAGGATCAAAGGGAATTATACAGCAGAATGTCATGTCGAAAAAGGGCCACGTGACACCATTGACATATATAATTTAACATTAGGTTGCACACCCACCGGCGCCAAACCAAATTAATATTAGTAGCTGTGAGCTCATTCTCGTTCTTTTTGCAGAAAGAATGGAGAGAATCATATTCGGAGTTTAAAAGGAAAGTAGCGCAGTGTGTGAGAAAGAGCCAGGAGGATTGTTCATAAATAACAGTGCCCTTTTTCATTTATTTATTTGGATAGTGAGTGTTGGGTGACAGTTCAGAGGTCTGTGAAGACTCACCAACAGTGCAAGCCCTACCACCGGGCCAGAGACAATATTGAAATTGATTTAATAAATAATTATTGTAATTAAATGGTATCGCTGCCGTATTTTATAAATAATAAATTAAATGTAGAACTCGAGGTCTTTTTCATCTTTTTTAAGACATGGTAGTTAGCTATTGTTATAATTAAAATGGTGTATGATATTTTTTCCACAGAAAATAAATCTGCATTTGTTCTTTTACCAGGTCTATTTTAGTGAAACCAAATTTATGATGCAATAAATGAACTCATTATTTATTAGTCGCTGAAAGTGTATAGTCATGGCTTAACAAATTTTCGAAAATTGTCAATAACAATTTTTGTATTTGTAAATTTTAGTTACCATAGTTAATGCAAGGAATCATTGATATGCTTGTGTGGTCAGTTTTCGAAATTACTGTTTTGTAATGCTCTATCTTTGTAGTAAAATTAAATCTTATTATTTTAATGAATAAATGCAAATTTTTTTAACATTATCTTTTTAATATCAATATACCTTTCCCAGACTACTCACTAGGTATAACAGCACACATGAGCTAATAATGAATAGCACTAAGTCAACTTGCATGTTGACAATGTCAGTTACTGTTGCAGCGTAACCATTGCTTCTAATAATTAACTGTTATAAAGGAAATTTTAATGCTACCTAACATTCAATGGTTCACTTCTTGTGGCATATAGAATATACTAGTATAATTTTGTGTTAGATATATATATGAAGTTTCATCAAAATCTATTATGTCACTTGCCTAATTGTTATATATTTAGTTTTAAAAAATGCTATTAAAGTAGACAATCAAGTATCTTCAAATATTACCTACAGATGGTTCCTCTATAGATTGGAATTAATAAAATAATAATAAAATTACTGTAATATTCAATTGCAAATATTATAATTATTATGCCCTCATATTATATTGATTTGTGAAGTGTGTACATTATTTACTTGTATGTATATTTTTACTATAAAATGATAATGCAGTGAAAGTGTTATTTTATTTTCCTCTTATTATACACAATGAGATATATGTACATATAGTATTTTTACATAAATAAATTAACAGTAAAACATAAGACTAAGATAAATGCCATACAATAAACAATTCAATAGTTTTTGCATAGCAATAAATAATTTTGACTAAGTTATGACTGGTTAATAAACTATTATCATACTATGCTTATTTAGAAAACATATTTTTTTTCAATCTAGCAGGCACACCTATTGAAAATGATATGTTTTCAAATAAATATCTTTCTTTCCTAAGTGTCGATTAACACTTTAAAATTAGTCAATATTTTACCGAACTAGTCACTGTCTGAGTTTTCAGCCAATACATTACTTTGAATACTTCTTGGATCAAAAGTACTTTCAAAACATCTTTTAAACACTGATTTTATTTTAATTCTTGATGTTGGTGAGGCAGGTATATTATCACAGTCCATTTTCTCTACAAGGTGTACTTGATTGCTATTAGTGTTATTTAATTCTTTAACCATATGTAAATTTTCTTCTGGTATATCAATGTCATTAAATAAATGTGAATCTTCACCTAAACATTTCTCTACATCAACATCTAAGTAAGGTTTTTTAGTAGTAGGCTGGACAGCTGAATGCGTTTCCTTTCTTTTTTCTACCCGTGATGTATTTTGTGTTGTTATTTGAGTTACAACTTCTGGTTTGGAGGTAGCTAGTACAAAATGTGCTTCAAATGTAGTCCCATTATGTATAATAAAAACAGCTGGTCTCCCAGTTACCTCAAAATGTAATTGAATAGGTAAGCTCAAGGCTTCCGCAAAAGCAAGTAAGGCTCTAAATTCTTTAAGTGTAAAAGTTATTGTTGTATCTTTGCCTATAGTGTAGCTTGCAAATTCAGATGGTTTCATACATATCTGTGTCCTTATAATCTTTGACAAATCCATAGCATCATCTACATAGTTCCGCATTAAAAGAGATTGAGATGAAACTTCTAATGTTATTTGGTCATCTGAATTTTGGAAATTGCCAAGAGCTTCGGACAACACTCTTTGCGATGATGTTATCCTGAAAAGAAACATATTTTTTTACAAAACTAAATAAAATAAAGACTAGGTAGGACTAAATAGGATAAAAATTAACAGATTTACCTGTTAGGCACTAAATCCTTAGTATACACAGCCTGCATAGCTTTGCAGTCTAATATACAAACAAAGTGTGTTTTTACAATACCTTGCCTGCATTTTAATTGAAATATCAATTTGCAAGACTCTGGATCAAGTTTTATTTCTAGGTTTTCAACTTGCTTATCCATGTGAGTAGGAGATTTGAAGGCATTTAAAGCAGATTTCATTGATATTTTACACTTTAGTCCTTCATTATCTTCAGAAGCATAAAAATTATAATTGAAATATGAAAAAAAGCTCTTATTAAATTTTATCATAGCATAGGCACTTTCAGCTGCATTTAAAGTTCTTAATAGAATGCAGTCTACCAGTGATTCCAAATACAGTTCATCTCCAAATCTTGCTAAAGCGTGTATAGTTCTACCAAGAACTGAAAATAGAATAGTTATTAATAAAATTTACCAATTACAAAAAGTTGTCATTGTTGACAAACTAAGTAAAATTTAACCTTTAACGTTCGGTCCTGGTATATGACATTTCATTGCTTAAGTTTTAAATCTGCAACTGTTACATCTGATAGTATACGTTTAAGTATCACATTGTTAGAAGTATAAATAATATATTGTGGTATACGTATGATTACTTATTACGACAAATTCCCAAACTTAAATTGAATTTGCCTCCATTATTGACTATTTGATACTGTATGTCAAAGTTGACATATTCCAAATGTCAAATGGCAATTTGTAACAACAGATTAATATCATGATTTATATGTACTTTAAAAAAATAAGACATTACTGTACTTAGTGCTTATATAGTCAGGTACCATACGTAAGTAATTACTAAAGTTAAATGACATAATTCTACATAGAAAACATATTTAGAAGCTGTTTTGCGGTTTTCAAATCGCCGAGGCATTTTGGTCTGATTTCTTCTATTCTTAAAATAAGGCGTTTTGGGTGTGTAAGTTTTGGTCACTTATGTATACAGATCTATTTCAGGGAATTCTCTAAGTGGGGATTAAATCAGTCATCCGTATATATTTAAAAAATAACATTTCCGGTCATTTACTGCATCTTTCTATCTTTTGGTAAAATCTTTAAAATATCAAAAAAAACAACGCATATTGTCACGGTTGCAGAAAGGAACAAATATAATAATATTTTTCTTCTTCGCAAGAATATTTACAATTATTCAAAGAAAAGTGATAGATTTGATATTAATACAAGAAATAAAAACTAGATGATCGCTCCGTTTTTCGCCTACAAAAAGTTGTAAATCGTTTATAGGACGTGATACACGTATGTGTAGATTCGCCACTTGAATAATTAAAAGTAAAGTTAAAAATATATTGTTTGGCAAAGCTTATTAGGTAATCCAAGACTGTTATAGTGGTAATAGTGCGTGGATCTGAATAGTGTTGGTTAAGTTTTGAAAAAAGCAACTGTTCAGTTTTTTGCCGGGTCTACTCATTTCTATGTAATTTGACGATTCAAAACGACGACAGAAAATTATATGAAACAGAAAAATTAAATGAAACAGAAAATTATATGAAACAGAAAAATTAAATGAAACAGAAAATAATATGAACAGTGATGTTTGTTCGTTTGATTGAAGGCGCAGTGAAGAATTAATAAAACACTAGACAATCCATTTATCAATATAGTTTAAAAATTTAAAAAACAGTGTGGTATGTAAGAAAAAGTTGCTAAGAAGCTAGACAGATGTGAATCTGGAAATGTGAGTGTGATGGCAAAACCTTAGAAAATTATATGAAAAAGCGATGATTGTTTGTTTGGTTGAAGGCGCAGTAAAGAATTAATAATGCATTAGATAATTCATTTATCGAGGAAGTTTATATTACACGACCATAAAATCCATAGATGTGGAGAAAATATAACTATATTATGTTTGCGAGAATTGTTCATTGTGTTAATAGTTCGTAAAAAATATATTTTTGTCGGCTCAGTAAGTACCCAGAAAGATCCGAACACTTTACAGTAGTCCGTGGTCAGTCTACCCGTGACCACAGACTACTGTAAAGTGTTTGAAACGTCGGGTTTCCCAAAAATGTTTACCATTCAATATACGCGATTAATCCGTTTGAAAGTGTTTCATTTAAAATACCCAGAAAGGCTTAGTGTATTTAGTTTCTTCCATTCGAAGCGGGGCGAAGCCGCAAGCAAAACCTAGTTACACATAACAGAATAAACAGTTAGGGGCAGAGGTACGTGGTAAAGGGAAAAGAGGCTTTAACAAAAAGTGCTACGAATGGTGGGATGATGAATTGAAAGATGCAGTAGAAATAACGAAGAAAGCATGGCAAGACTACAAAGTCTCGGGTAGGATAAAAGCATGAAAGAAATAAGAAAGATAGAGTATAAGCTGCAACAACGCTAAACGTAAGTGATATACGTGATAAAGATGAAGAATAAAAATTCTGAGAGTAAGCAATGAAGGGTTAGTGAACAACTTTTAGAAAACATGAAACCTTTCTGCTCATTGCTCGCTAACCTTTAAAATGAAAGGGGTGCTTTGGAAGGCCTTGCAGCGATGGGTGGAATTTTACAAGGAATAAATGTGATGACGCCTCTGAATTAAGTAACAGCGAACCGTGAGTCTTGATGTAGCTGATGGCGAAATCAGTATAGAAGAAGTTGAGAGTGCAATACGAAGCTTGAAATGTGGTAGAGCGGCGGGGGCAGATAGGGCTACTGCCGAGATGATCAAATATGATGGGCCACGCATTTTGAACCTGTTCTAGTTTTTGTGCAATTTATGCTGGAAATATGGGAAAGTTCCAGACAATTAGCTAGGTGCAGTCATCGTGGTCATAGGCAAAGGTTCAAACTATAGGGCTATCAGTTTGATCGAGTGGCATGAAAGTAAAAGTAGATATCTCGAATATAAATTACCTGCTGTACGAAGATGATGCAGTGCTTATTGCATCATCAGAAAGCGAGTTACAGGCGTTGGTTACCACTCTGAAAGAAGGGTGTGCGAATAACGTTCTAAGCCAGGATGTGAATAAGACAAAAGTTCGGATATTTGAAAAAAAAAAAGGAAAAATGGACAGAATACAAGATTAGTGTAAATGATAATATATTAGAACAAGTGAATGAGGTAGTACATCTGGGAAGTATGTTTAGCAGAGACGGAAGATACGAAATAGATGTGGAAAGGCGTAATGTTGCCGGTAACAGAGTTAACAGTGACTTAACTGCATTGTTGAGACGGCGAAACGTCAGCATAGGTGCGCGTTTGACCATACTCAAGGCAGTTTTGGTACCGACGCTGTTATACGGCAGCGAAACGTAGGTATTACAGAAGAAAAATGTGAGAAAAATTAATACTGTAGAGATGTGATCTCTTCGTCGGATATGCGGAGTCAGTTAATCTGATCGCATACCCAATGGCAAGATACACAGATTATAGGTACTAGCGTCATGTATAAAGGAATTGATGACAGTGGACGAGGCGAAAGAGATATGCCGAGACCGCGTTAGGCGCTCCGTTTTCTATGCCTACCCCCCTAGGGTTATAGCGTGAAGGTATATATGTATGTATGTAATTTAGCTGATCAAATATGCGATGATGTTTCAGTGAGGATGCAGGAAAATATGGTCAGGTCACGATTCGGCTCGTCAAGCAAATGAGTGATGAAAAATGACAAGGCTTATGAAGGAAAAGTGGGTGGTAAGAGAGGTGGGAGGAGATTACTGTTGACCTGCGAAGACACAATATCGAAAAAGGTCACGTAAAAAGTAGTAATTTATTTTGAATAAACTATTAATTATTAGTTGAAAGGAATTTTGATTTATGAAAAAATATATGTAATTTATACTATTAATATCTCGCAGTATTTTTCAATGTAAATATGGTACCTACAATGTTTATTGGTATTTTATTGGCAAATAAAAACAAATGAGGTTTTATAGTACTTACACATATATCATTGTTCATACAGCAAGATAAATTAATGAGATGAGGGATCAGTGAGATGGATAGGTACCAAAATAAATTAAATAAATAAATTAAATATTTAATAAAATAAACAGTAAACCATATTTTTAATACGTTGTAAAAAATAATGTGTTCTGGTAGCTTCACATACAAAAAACAAATCTAATTAATATAGGCTTAAAAGTTCCACTTTAGTGAATAATTCCATGACGGCTATATCTGATACTAACAAAACGTTTTCATTTCGTCTTTTAAATTTTTCTTCATGAAAAAATACTGGTGTCTTTTAAATTTAGCATCTTTAATAAGATATACAACATAGTTAGCCAATCAATTTTCGTAATTCCATGCTTCCAAAAGTTCTTTCATTTCTATTTAATAGTGGTCGAGTAGTGAACATCAAGTGGCGTTCTTTCTATAGAACTACTTTTATATAGAATATTAAAGCAAACGAGCTTACGGGTTATCTGATAGTAAGTCATTATCGCTGCCCATGGCCCCATGTAGGCCCAGAGGGGTAACAAGTGGTTACTGAACTGACGTTCAAAGACATGAATTATATGATTTAGTTTTCAGCGTCGTTAAAACTTGCAAAGAAGAGATGCAAAGCAGAAAACAGATGCAGATAATACCTACGAATCTTGTTCGGGACTACAATTGAAATATCTAGGACTAGTAGATTATTATTAAAACAATATAAAGGATTCCGCAAAATTAACTGAAAATTAGATCAGATAAAACATGTGGCTTATGCATCTCGGAATCTATCAGAAACCGAATTGCGAAATATCTTGCGAAATTTTACCGTTAACAGTTTGGGTAGTTAAGTATTTTAGACCCTAACTCTATGTTAGAAACTTTACCCTTTACCTAGTTAATGGTTATAAAGGACCCCCAAGGGAGAACTTTAAACTTTAGTTAGATGGAGCCTTAGACTTCCTGAGTATGAATATAATGTTATTGTAGCATTGAAGGTTGGTGAAACAGTTTATAAGCCACGGCAGTAGCGACCACGGAACACTATAACTAAACCAAAAGAGTTTTCAAAGGTCCGTATAAAATAACAGAAGGATAGGCAAATGAAATCTGTAACCTAGTGATTCGATTTCCTCGAAGTACCTACTTCTGATAAGACACTCCGTTCCGTTTCCCAGGTTCCGCCGAATTGTTGAGGACGTATTGATTGGCGGAACACGCGAGAAAATGAAAATATTAATTATTTAATTTGAGGATAGAACTTACAACTTCTCGCGCTTGCAGTTTGACGTTTGCGCACTTGCCTCACGACAGGTCTCAAGGTTTTAATTAACATAGTAGGCATGTAAATAAATAATAATAATAATAATAATAATAATAATAATAACCCCCCACGGGAATTGACCTTGTCGTGGTGGTGGGGCTTACGGGAAGGAGATACTTTTGAAACTGGCGTCAATATCTAGCCTTATATTTTATAGTTACAGAAATATGAGAATGCCAATACCAACTAGGCTTACCCTTCCCAAACTAACAATTCCCAACCTTTTTGTATGAAACATGGAAAAAAGAGGTTACAATTTACGGCCGCTGCCCGGGGGTCGCCGGGGCGCACCTGGAGCCGATGCTGGGTGTCTCAGTATGCGAACCATCGGCGACGAGGAGTTGATCAGGCGGACTCCAGTCGAAGAATATATTACAGCCGAATCATCATCAAATTCACCCACACTCACTTCATTTTTTCCATCACCTTCGTCTTCACGCTACATATCACCTTCATTATCATCTGCTTCATCATTTCATTCTGTCGTGGACGTTGTGCAGAGTCCTAATATGGATAATATATCTGCATCCGCTGCGGTAGTTTCGCGTACTCGGAAAAAATGGTCAGTTGAAATGAACATATTTATCGTACGCACATACTTCATACTTACAGCACTAGAAACTAAAAACATAAATTCATACCTTACACCACTTCACGCAAAGTTCACTGAAAAATTCCCAAACATGCAAGTATCCAAACAAAGAATAAGTGACCAACGCAGGGCAATTATGTATAGAAACTTACTTTCTACACACAAAATCAAGGAAATAAGAGAAGATATTAGATTACTATTGGAAAAGGAAATACAGGCAGGAATTTCTTATGAAACGTCACAAAATAAAACTCAAATTAAACGTAGAATATGGCCAAATGAAATAAACGAAACAATAATGAAGTCTTTTTATAAAATAACTAATTTAGAAAAAAATATGACAGCCTATAGAATTCAACTACATCAGGAAGTAATATCAAAACACCCTACTATATCAGACGTCTCAGTTCAAAGAATAGCAGATCAGAGAAGAGCTATTGTAAACAATAAATTAATCACACCACAGAGATTGTTAGAAATTAGAAAAGAAATACAGTTACAATTTGACGATAATATCATATCAATAACGGAAAATGAAACTAAATCCCCAATTACATCAAGGTCATTAATTACAATAGAACCAAATCTATATTCCATAGATGAAATAAATACAGGAAACCAAAGTGAAATATTAAATAATAATTCGAAAAAACAACAACCAATAAATCACAATGAAATAAATAAAAACAACATACTCATATATCAGCTTACAGATGAAGACAAAGGTTCTATAGATAATACGTTTGATAAGTGCTATACAGAGGTTAGTGTTATATCACCAACACAACGACCTCTCATATCGAAACAAAAATGTACTAAAAAGTTTTGCGCAATAGTTAATTTCATAAATTTAACAGTTTGACCCAAACATTTAAGAACTGATACTGATTTTGGTACCATACATACACTTTTGTATTGCTCAGCATATACGGCAGCAGTCCACAATGGTACTAAAATAAATACAGATCAAGAGCGAGTACAAGGAAATCGAAATGTTCCAAGATGGCAAATGCGCTTAGAAGATAGGATTAAAGATCTTAGGGTTAAAATTGGCCGAATAACAGAATTCATCCATGGAAATCGAAATCACAGATTACAATTACATATTAATAAAATAAAGCTTAACTATAAAATACATACACAGCATGAAATAGAAAATATACAACTTTCAGAATTTTTAGATACACTAAAACAAAAACTTAGTGCATTGACAAACCGACTACGTAGGTACACAAAAGCAAGACAGAGAAAAGTGCAGAATAAACAATTCATAGCCAACGAAAAACAGTTTTATAAATCATTAAGTGAAGGTAATAGTAGTAATGATCAAAGTACTAATAATAACTCAAATAAAAATCAGTCGCCTACGGCGTCAGAACTTCACAACTTCTGGTCATCGATTTGGTCAGTTCCAGTAGAACATACACAAAATGGTTGGATAGACGAGCAGAATAATTTATGCGAACAACTACCTCTGATGGAATTTGATACAGTAGATGAAAAATTATTAAAATTTGTTATCAGTAAAATACATAATTGGAAGGCAACAGGGACTGATCGGATACATAATTACTGGTATAAGAAACTTACAAGTACGCATACACTCTTACTTAATCATATTAATAACTTCATAAAATCACCTAACACACTGCCACATTTTTTAACACAGGGAATAACATACATGCTCGCTAAGGACAAGAATGATACTCGTAACCCAGCTAAATACAGACCAATCACTTGTTTACAGACTTTATACAAAATAATTACATCATGTATTGCAGAACTTATTTACAGTCATATCAATACCAACAGCATATTAGCTGAGCAGCAGAAAGGATGTCGACGACATAGTCAAGGTTGCAAAGAACAGTTGATCATAGATTTAGTAACTTCAAAACAAGCTCTTGCAAAAAGAAAAAATATTTACACTATGTATATAGTGACAAGTGACAAAAATGGACTACGAAATTAAAATTAAACAATAAGAGTGAAACTATAGAAACCGAAACAATTTCCATACGTAGAGGTATATTCCAAGGAGACTCGTTGAGCCCTCTTTGGTTTTGTCTATCAATAAACCCATTGTCGGATATGCTTAACAAGACTGGCAAAGGCTACAATATTAAGCACAAGGATATACAGTTCACATTGTCGCACTTAATATATATGGACGATATAAAGCTTTACTCATCAAATATTCAAGACATAATAAAATTAGCAGATATTACACAAATGTTTTCTAAAGATATTAAAATGGAGTTAGGAATAGATAAATGCAAAATGCAATCAATACGACGTGGAAAGAAAGAGAATAATACATACGAGTTACAAACAGGGGAAGAAATTGGAGAAATTGACAGTGATAACGGGTACAGATATTTGGGATATCAGCAAACTAGACAAATACACCAAAAAGAAACTAAAACGGAGCTTAATCAAAAGTTTAAACAAAGATTAATTGCAATTCTGAAAACAAACCTCAATTCTCGAAACACTGTAAAAGCAATAAATACATTCGTAGTCCCAATACTTACATATTCTTTCGGTATTATACGTTGGTCACAATCTGATCTACAAAAATTACAACGCACAATTAATACGCAAATGACAAAATTTAGAAAGCATCATCCGCGATCCTGCATTCAAAGATTAACAGTACCTAAATATGAAGGAGGAAGAGGTCTAATAGACATTAAGAACTTACATAATAAACAAATTACGTCCCTTAGAAAATTCTTTCACGATCGCGCACAGTTATCCGTATTCCATAAAGCCGTTGTAGAATCTGATTGTAATTATACTCCTTTAAATCTACAAAATGAACAAAAACAATATAATGAAAAAAATACCACCTTAGAACAGAAACTTAAAATTTGGCAAGCAAAATCCCTTCACGGAAGACATCGCGATGACCTTCTTAGCCCAATCGTCGATAAAGCTGCGTCGAACGCGTGGTTGAAGAAAGGCCAATTATTTCCAGAAACGGAAGGATTTATGCTAGCCATACAAGACCAAGTAATAGAAACACGTAATTATAAAAAGCATATTATTCATGACATCCAGATAGACCTTTGTAGACACTGCCACAGCGCCAGTGAAACTATACAGCACATTACCGGAGCTTGCAAATCTATTGCACAGACGGATTATAAGCATCGGCATGACCAGGTGGCATGCATTATTCATCAATATTTGGCCAAAAAACTTAACCTAATAAACGAAACCGTTCCATATTATAAATATAAACCACAAACAGTAATAGATAATGCTGAGTATAAACTTTATTGGGACAGAACAATAATTACAGATAAAACAGTTCATTATAATCGTCCGGATATAACATTACATATTAAAAAACACAAAACAATTTACCTTATGGAAATCGAAATTACAAACACTCACAATCTTTCATCTACGTACACTGATAAAATTACATAATACACAGATTTGTCTATTGAACTAAAATCACAATGGCAAGCAAATATAGTTAATACAATCCCAATCGTACTTTCTTCTACCGGAGTCATACCAGTTACATTGCATGCTTGTCTCTAGCAACTTGATTTACATCCTTTACTGAACATCCAGTTACAAAAAGCAGTCACTCTAAACACAAGCCGTATTGTAAGAATTTTTTTTTCCCTTCAATAAATAAAAAATGTATATATTTTATTTATTTACAATATTATTTTATATTATTATATATTTTTTCTAGTGTTTGACCAAAAGTCCGCATTAGAAAGAAAAAACCCCAGTAATGGGAGAATTCTTATGATTTTTTTAATAATTCTTATAATAATAATAATAATAATAAACCCGCAGGGCAGCTTGTGGCGAGCTGTTGGGGAGTGGCGACCCCACGGACCTGAGTCCTCCAGAGGGGAATTGTAATCTATCCCCCGCCTCTGGCTTGCCTTTGTTGGCCGGCAGAGTGGAGCGCAAGAGCTATATGCTCGAAAGGGTGGAAGTGCTCAATCTGCGTAATAACGGGGAAACCCGCTCACGAGTTTCTCGTGATGGTGAAACCGGTGCACACCTCTCTACACCCTTAGCCGACCACGCCGATGTTGCGCCCGAGGCATTACGCCGCTTTGTGGGGGCCCATCTAGTGGGAGGCGAGTCACCGTCCGCCAATCATTCAATTTGAGACGTTGAAAAGGCGGACGTCCGATAGTCTCCTCCAATAGCCCAGTTCTCGATCCATCCAAACTACATTCCATAGACCCAATTTAGTTTTTCATATTTTATATAGTTTCTACGCATTATCCGGAGACCATCTCTGGGCAATTACCTTTGGTTACTCAGAGATGGATCCCGGCTAATGCATCACAGCAAATTATTTTAATATTCTCGAAGGGGCCTCTACGTGTTGGACCTGTGTCCCCATGCAAGCCTTCCAAAGGACCGGGTTTGGTTTTGAACCCGAGAACTTAAGCCGAGAAACATAATAATAATAAACCCGCAGGGCAGCTTGTGGCGAGCTGTTGGGGAGTGGCGACCCCACGGACCTGAGTCCTCCAGAGGGGAATTGTAATCTATCCCCCGCCTCTGGCTTGCCTTTGTTGGCCGGCAGAGTGGAGCGCAAGAGCTATATGCTCGAAAGGGTGGAAGTGCTCAATCTGCGTAATAACGGGGAAACCCGCTAACGAGTTTCTTGTGATGGTGAAACCGGTGCACTCCTCTCTACACCCTCAGCCGACCATGCCGATGTTGCGCCCGAGGCATTACGCCGCTTTGTGGGGTCCATCTAGTGGGAGGCGAGTCACCGTCCGCCAATCATTCAATTTGAAACGTTGAAAAGGCGGACGTCCGATAGTCTCCTCCAATAGCCCAGTTCCCGAAACATCCAAACTACATTCCATAGACCCAATTTAGTTTTTCATATTTTATATAGTTTCTACGCATTATCCGGAGACCATCTCTGGGCAATTACCTCTGGTTACTCAGAGATGGATCCCGGCTAATGCGTCACAGCAAATTATTTTAATATTCTCGAAGGGGCCTCTACGTGTTGGACCTGTGTCCCCACGCAAGCCTTCCAAAGGACCGGGTTCGGTTTTGAACCCGAGAACTTAAGCCGAGAAACATAATAATAATAATAAACCCCCTAAAATCCAACCACACGTCCTGATCGACCATCTGATCATGTGGGGGGCGGACACACGATTAATAAATTACTGGCTGGCCAACGTGGCAAGGGTAACCCATTAAAAATGGAGACCAGATTACAAAAGAAACTGAGAGGGCCGCTTCCCGAGGGTAATCGTCGGGGCACACCTGGAGCTGACGCTGGGTGTTTCAGCATGCGAACCGTCAGTGGTGAGGAATTGAGCAGGCGGACTCCCACCGGGTATTTATTACCTGAAAAATCGACAGCCGAACATATACACACAAACACAAGTAGAATCAATAGCCCAAGTGAACCATGCAATCCGAGTACCGCATTGTGCAACGTTTCAGATCACTCATCACCAACACCTTCGGTACGTAGTAGAGGTACACCAACACCGTTTTTGGATGTTGCACGGGAGGCAAATGCCTTTTTACCTGCGTCCACCAAAGCTGGCAAACCCAGAGTGCGTATGCAATGGAGCAAAGAAGTAAACCTATTTATCATGCGCACTTACTACCACATTACCAAACTTGAGACAGACATGACTATATACAGGAAAAAATTACACGAACAATTTTCACTTTATTACCACCAAATTAAAGTATCAGAACAAAGAGTTTCAGACCAAAGAAGAACAATAGAAAAAAATAAATTACTATCTCAAGATTTACTGACCCAACTAAAAAAAGAAGTGAGAATACAAATACAGGAAGAAGAAATAAATACCGCATATAATACAGATATACCAAATCGCACAAATAAACAAAGAAGGACTTCCTCACCAGCAACATCCACATCTCCACAGTCAAATATAAGAAAAATATCTTCTGACAAAAATGTTCCTTACTCAAATAACCAGCAAACACAGACTTCCCACGCTTTTACACAAACAGAAACAATAACACAGCTGTTAGAAAACGATATTGAAGGTTTTGTAAATGTGAACAATCAACCTGATGAAGAATATAGGCGAGATATAAAGGAGAAATTCCGAACTATTTTAACTTTATACGCAGGCATGGATCCAAAGATGCGGCCGAAACTACCAAAACTCAGATATTGCCGCAAACTTTATCAACTAACAAATTTATTTAATGAAAATATTCTTATGGACTACATTTCTCTAGATACAAAACTAACAGATTTACATACATTAATATACTGCGCTGCATTTACCATAACTGAAGAGTTAAACTACAATATTACAAAAAATTCAAGGATTAAAGGTAAAATAAATAAAAATAAGCCAGCCTGGCAACACAGATTAGAAAAGGATATAAAAAAATTGAGAGCAGACATAGGAAGACTTACACAATTCATTAACAATAATAGATCAAAAAAAATAATAGAAAAAGTAGAAAGTTTACTAAGAACAACAAAAGTACACACAAAACATGAAAATAATAATAAAAGACCGGAAGAAGTGTTAGATACTTTAAAACAAAAATTAGCACTAAAATCGCACAGGCTCAAAAGGTACAATAAAGCACAAGAACGAAAAAGTCAAAATAATATATTTACTAACAATGAAAAACAATTTTATAGAAATTTATTCAAGTCCCAAAATGTAATTTAAGAAAACAATGTAGAAGTACCCACAAAAGAAGAATTAGAAAAATATTGGTCGGGCATATGGGAAGAGCAGACGCATCATAATAATAATGCAACTTGGATAGCAAAGGAAGAACAAAGATGGCAAAATCTTGAAGTTATGGAATACAGTGAAATAGTAGAAGAAGATATTAGAGAAGTTACAGATAAGTTACATAATTGGAAATCACCAGGCGTAGACAATGTTCACAACTTTTGGTTTAAAAAATTTACTTCCCTTCATAGTTCATTAGCTAAAAATATATCTGAAATTATCTCTGGTCAACAAAATATACCTGAATTCATAGCTACCGGAATAACTTATATGCTACCCAAAAATAATTTGTCTGCACAAGCGTCTCAATATCGGCCAATTACTTGTCTACCGACTATATATAAAATAATCACCACTCTTATTACTAGAAAAATTAATAAACACATAGAAAACAACAACATCATAGCAGAAGAACAAAAAGGCTGCAGGCGGGGCCATATGGGATGTAGGGAACAACTTATAATTGATTCCACCATAATAAAACATGCCTTATCAAAAAATAGAAATCTTCACTGTACCTACATAGATTATAAGAAAGCGTTTGACAGTATCCCACACTCTTGGTTGCTACATATACTAAATATTTACAAAATCAATCCTAAAATAATATATTTTTTAAAAAATATTATGACCCAATGGAAGACTACACTACATTTACATAGCCCTAATTACAAAATCAACACTAGGGAAATAGTCATTAAAAAAGGCATATATCAAGGTGATTCCCTGAGCCCCCTGTGGTTCTGTCTAGCTTTAAACCCACTTACCCACAGATTACAATGTAGCCGAGCCGGATATCGTCTTAAATACGATAATGACGAAACGATAATATCACACTTAATATATATGGATGACATTAAATTATATGCAAAAAATAATAAAGAGATGAAAATATTAATTGAGACTACAACAGAATTTAGTAAAGATATACACATGCATTTTGGGCTAGACAAATGTAAAACTGCCCATATAGTTAAAGGTAATATCCGACCTGGCGACTATGTGATAAATGAAATAGGTAAAATAAGTGCAATGGAACCCAACGAACTATATAAATACCTCGGATTTCAGCAACTAAAAGGATTAAATCATACAGCTATCAAAGAAACAATAATGGAGGAATATAAAAAGAGAATTAACGCAATATGTAAAACTCAACTTTCAAGTAAAAATTTAATAAAAGCTATAAATACATACGCAATACCAATTTTAACCTACACATTTGGAATCATAAAATGGTCCAATAGTAATATAGAACAAATAGGACGATCGACACGCACTAACTATGCTTACAAAACATAACAAATTACACCCTAAATCTGCAGTCGAAAGATTAACAATAAATCGAATAAATGGAGCAAGAGGTCTTATAGACATAAAACATTTATGGCAGACACAAATATACAAATTATCAACCTTCTTTCACACTAAAGCTCAGTCAAGTAATATTCATAAATCAATAGTCCAAAACGATAAAAAATATACGCCGTTAAATCTTAATGTACCACAAAATGCAGAAAATCCAGCAAAAAATGATTCTCAAGAAAAGAAAATACAAGACTGGAAAAAGAAAATAATGCACGCAAGGCCTTCCAACGACCTCCAACAACCTCACGTAGATTCCGCAGCATCAAATATGTTTTTGAAAACAGGCAGTCTCTTTCCGGAAACAGAAGGTTTTATCATTGCAATACAAGATCAAATTATAAACACTAAAAACTTTAGAAAACATATCATCAAAGACCCTTCAATTACTAATGAAAAATGTCGCAGATACCACATACAACCTGAAACCATTCAACACATAACCGGAGCCTGCACAAGCCTAACACAAACAGACTACACTCACCGACATAACCAATTAGTAAAAATAATTCATCAAACCCTAGCACATAAATACAAACTCATACAAGACACAAACATTCCATATTATAAATATACACCCGAAATTGTTCTGGAGAACAATTCGTATAAAATATATTATGATCGCGCTATACTCACTGACAAAACCATTCACTTCAATAGACCAGATATAACTCTACAAGATAAAATCAATAAAATTGTGTACTTGATAGACGTCGCAGTCCCTAACACCCATAACATACAAAAAACAATAGTTAAAAAAATAAATAAATATTCAGATCTTAAAGAAGAAGTCACTCATATCTGGAATCTAAATAAAGCATACGTCGTCCCAATAGTATTATCCACCACTGGGGTCGTACCAAAAGTTATTCACAATTATTTAAAAATAATAAATTTACAAGACAATATAATACACACTCTACAGAATACTGCTATTTTGAACACATGTAGGATAGTGAGGAAGTTCCTGCAACTAGAAGAAAATGACATAGACTTACAAAACCCAAACACATCACCATCTATAATTACTTGGCGTATGCCCGTTGTTATAGTTATCACCAGCCTAAAGCTGAGAGATTAAAAAATTAAAAATAATAATAATAATAATAATAACTTTTATTTCCAAAGAAAGGATTCTTACAATTTTTTTATCCTCGCATTTCTGTTTTTCAAGGTTTTTTATTTGCATTATAAAGTCATCATATTTACCTGACAGTAGTTCAATACTTTCCTTCAATTCCGCATTCTGCTCGTTTAATCCATCAATAACCGACTTTAGTTGTAAAAAGTTACTTTCCTGCTTTTTAGTAAAAGCTGCAAACATATCTTGGATTACAAGAGATAAATTGTGCTCCTCGTCTCTTTTTCTTTTTTTTCCGCTCCGTGACATTAAAAAGAGTTGAATATATAAAACTAAAAAAAGATATAAATTTAAAAAGTTACGTATTTGGTAAATAAGAACAGTTTGTAACTAAAATATACTTCCGTGAGGCAGGTTCGATTTAAAAAAAATCATGTTTTTTTAATATTTATATATTATTAGTTGTAAAACATGAGTAGTTTTATATATATTTAGTGACTTACATATAAAGTATCTTGCAAATATGTATTTCGGCTAGACATAGACAATATAAATAAGTGTCCTTGCAAATTAAGTCATAACAGTGAAGACTGTTCAAGCTGTTGTACGTGAATTTTGTGTTATTTTTATCTTGTTTTTAGCGCATTTGATAGTGTTATATATAAAGTAAAAAGTTCTGGTACCATTTATTTGTTAATATCTTCGACAGTGTGTTGTCAACAGCCCTGCATGCTGTATGTTTGACGTTTGATTTTTGAAGTGGATACACTTACTATAAACAAAATTTTAGAGCGAAAGCTAAGATAAAAATTCTAGAATGGACTTGGACGGTAAGTAAATACTCCTTTTCAGAATAATATTAAAAAATATTGTTTTTTTTACAGTACATTGTAATTTTAAACTTTTTAAATAACGAAAAAGCACCATGGCTCCAAGCTTTATATAAGGGGACACCTAATCAAGAGATTTATTTGTTTAAAAATAATATTATGATAATAATATTAAATTAAATAATATTTTTATTTTTAAATATTTGATGACAAAAAGATGTATTAAAAAATATAATTAGTAATTAAGCTAATAATCGATCGTTAAATAATTATATTTTTCGATAACTACTTTGAAATTAAATATATAAATTGATATTATCAAACTCCTGTTGTATACAAATTTATCTCTTTAAAGTTTTAATAAGATCAAATTTTATTTTGTATAGAAAATATAAACTTTAGATAATCATATTTTAAACATTGTTAAAAAAATCCAAATACTCAGACTTATTCGTTTTAACATGATTTATGATTGTAAATAGTATGTATGATTGTAAATAATATTATTTTTGGATAGTACGAAAACTAATGTTTTATTCAATTCTTGAAAAATTTTTCATTTGATGTTTACAAAAATAATGTTTCTTAAAATTAAAAAAATGAAGATCTAAACGGTAAAGATCCTTATCATTTAAAAAAATATTTTATTTAAAACATTCAGGACATTCCTTATTATTTAAGAAAAATCTTCTAAAATCATCATCTTTCTTTAAAAATTCAAAATTTTCTATGGTTTTATTTGAGAGATGCCATCCAATCAATAGTTTGCAGGCGCCATCCTTTTCATTGCAATATTCCAAAGGCACCCAAGAAGTTTCGCTTTTGTTCGGATAATATGTATATTCTAAAACAACTCTCAATCCACAATCCAAGACGTTTTCTGATAAGTGTTTAATAAGACCTGAAAAAAATAAATTTGATTACTTATTCAGTATTGTTTCACTTACGTATTAATTTTAATGCTTTTTACTATTCCCGTTATAATTCTAAAAACCCGCGATATAGTATTACGAGGGTAGTCTGAACTGGTGGTGATCTGGTTTCCGGAGTTTAGCCTGCAGCGCATAGCAGCGCTCGTGATAGTTGTCAAGTTTCAGCCAGTTTCATTTTGGAAGCAGTTTTTATGTAACAGTCGTTTAAATCAGTTGATGTAGGTACATAACTTTTTTTCGAAAAATGGACGAGTATCGAACTGTCATTAGATATTTGTTGACATTCATTTACCACAGTGAAATTTTGGGCTGCTGAATTTAAACATAGCCCTTAGAGCTTGGTGGACGATGAAAGTTCGGAATGTCGAAAATTTGCAACTACAGACAAAAATATTGCCGTAGTTCACCAAATGGTGCTAGACGGCCACACGACTGTCCGCGCGTTGGGTACTGCGTTTGCTCACGTAAGACCAAAAACGTATTTAAATGAATATTTCTAACGTTCTTTTGGTGGAGTTAAGGCGAAATAAATTAGAATATTGGGTTGTCATGGAGTTGTTTTAATTGATTATCTTCAAAAAGCAAAAACCATTACAGGAGCATACTATGCTTCATTATGATAAGCTGAAGACAGAACATGCGAAAAAAACGGCCACATTTGCAGAAAAGAAGATCCTTTCTCAGCAAGACAACGCACCGTCTCACACCTCAGTGGTTGTCATGGCGAAAATCCACGAATTACGATTTTGCTTGTACCATCCGCCTTGTTCACCAGATCCAGCCAGAAATAACTTCAACTTTTGTTTCCTCGTAAAAAAATTGCATCACCTTCGTCAACAATTATTTTGCAGAGGAAATGGCCAAGTACTATTTGGACAGGCTACAGGAGACGGGAGCATCGCTGGAGCATCATCGTCTTATATCTATCTCTCTTTCGGAAACTGTTCTGACCACCCTCGTAAGTACCATTCTGCGAAATCCTTAAACAATAGATACTTTGTTCTAAAGGATCAGCGATAAATAATCACTGAATTTAGGGATTTTAATTGCCACACAGTAATTAAGATAAATTAAGCCGTTTGGTAAACAAAAATTAATAATGTTAATTCTAATTACTTATTTCTCTAAAACTTGTTTGTTAAATGGAGTTGAAAATGATTATTGGAGTTAAATATGAGAAACATCACAGTGGTAAATAAAAAAAAAACTATTAAAATAAACAATTACTTTTTACTATTTTAAAGAGGAATAAGTATTTTTCTTTTGTAGTGGTTTAATACATCAAACACGCTTTGTAAATGTTAAAATAAATATAGTTTGGTATATGTATGTTACTAAGCTACATTAATACGCTATATTTTTTATTAATGGAAATTATTTTCTTTCAATAATGCACTTATTGAAATTTTGTTTTAAAATTGACGGAAGAGAAACAGAAGTTTAGATATTTAAACTTTGCGTAATAAATATATAATTTATTAATTTACATGATTACGTTTATAGAATTGTCGTAAAGCATCTTTATTATAAATATGCTGTTAAGCATAAGAATAATAACTGTCGTTCCATTCTGGGAATGGTACAAAAAAACTGGCCTTTCACTTTACTCCGGACATATTAAGCGGTTCTTGAACTCGATCACCGCAAAGCAATGCAATTCGTTCGGCGCAATATTGTGAACTGGCCCTTAGACATAGTACTCCGATATTCGGATTCACGACAATCCAGATTTAAGATTATCAAATAAGCAGTGAGATTTGACTGAAAGATAGTGTAAAAATACCATGGGACAGTATTAAATTAGTTCGGTTAATCGAGATTCTACTATATTCAAATAATGTTACTTTTTCATTTCAGTATTTTTTTCCTCTTAACATCCTTCTCCCTCATTACAAATATATTTAAATGTATAGCCATAATTACTCTTTTTACTCATTTTTACCATTTTTTTGCTATGTAAAGAAAAGATATTTTTTTTTTCTTTTTTTTTTCAGCTTCACGCTGTATCCCGCACTAGGCAGGGTAGGCAGAGGGAAAGGAAGTGAAACCTAGTGTTATGACACTCCGTTTTACTTCCGTTCCCCACTTTCCGCCGAATTTGAGGCATTGCGTGTTGAGTGGCGGAACTCAACGCCGCGCTTTGCCTTATTACCAGAGCGAAGAAATTAAACATTAAATATTCAAATTGAAAATATTAAATATTTCATTTCCTCGACTGGGGATCGAAACCAGAACCTGTCGGTTACAGTCACACTCTTGTGCCGCTGCGCCACGACAGGCAGAAAAAAATATATATAGAAAATTCTCGGTAAATATACATTGTTATCACGTATAAAAAAGACATTAAAGTATAAACAATAAATCATTGGACACGGTAAAAAATCTATTAAATGTTATTACTTTAATAACATTTAATTGACATATTATGAGGTAATTTTAAATAATAGAGTCTACTTTAAGTATATTTATGTTCATCTACATAAATATACTTAAAGAAGATAAACAATAAGCGTTGGTTAACGTAAGATATTATTTCTGTTTTACCATCCTATAAATAGCTACCGTGTGTGTAATAGAAGAGTTGTGTATAATTTACCTGGTACGTAATATAGGTACCAGAGACAGGCAAATTGCCTTATGAAATATAATTTACTTTTTGGTCATAATAACATAGGTACGTTACTATAATTAATGCTTCTGTGTTATGACCATGTCAAATTACCTATTTTCATGAAAAAATGGCAAAGGTTAAGCCATGAATCGCATGTCAGGTGTCACCAAGAGGTACCGATTTAGCGGAAAATCACGTTTAAAACTTAAAATTGAAGCTTAAGTTACACTACACTACATTCATTGACATAAAAATAAGTTACGTTACATTCATTCACAGACAAATAAGTTACATTATATTCATTCACAGACAAATTAGTTTGTAAATATATTTTTTCATGAAATATGTATAAATTTACATTTTTGGGACGCGATTTCGAGATAATTGGTGTAGAAAGACATATAGGCGGACCATAAAGTGTTCTCATAAGGGTTCCGTTTTCTATTTTATGCCTTAAAATCTTTTGTAATATATACCGGTACTCTAAAAATGTCAACGGATTATTCTCAAAACGAATTCCAACATAAAACTATCGCGTTTAGACAGACCTATCGTAATTCTTCGATTTTTCACTAAGTTAATAACTACTTGGACGAAGGCAAAGAGGAATTTTCCGTTCGCTAATTATAATGACATAGTATTTATATTGGACGGTTAGTTAGTCTTTGCTGCAATTTGTTCGTCTTACTAGACCAAGAAGATAAAAATACTAATATTGTAAGGTTGTGTGTTTCTTTTGTTTAACAATGTCAAGAATTACTGGTTCGATTTATAACATTTTATTTGCATTGGATAGCCTATTTATAAAAAAAGGACATCATCACCATAAGACTTATACGAGTAGAGAATAACAAAAAAAAATTGTATAAACCGACGAACCCGAGAACTTTCGTGCGTGCGCTGCATAGGTCGGTGAAGCTACACTAAATGATATATAAGACAGAGTTGTTCACCTTTAAAATGTCACCTAGAGGAGTTCTAAAAAAGTTCGCAAGAGCATATGTCATCACCTAAGGTCAAACCACAAATAAAATAAACGGTTGTTTTGGAAACTTTGTTAAACAGCACATTCCTAATCCAATCAAATATTAGATACGTTTGTTACGTACGTTTTATATTTGAAACTGTATCGGTGTTGATATATAGTCAGTGTCTCACTTTTGCTTAAACTAGCTTAAATTGTTTTTTTGAGTACCGGTCTACACCTCTGGTGCTCATAGCCGGCTCTCATATTTAATACTTAGGGGTAGTTTTACTACTGGCTGATAAATAACTGGGAAGCCTTATTTAACAATCATTATTTCCAGATTAGTTTTCAGGGAGTTTTATGGTAAAATAGAAAAAAAAACATAAGTCGCTCCTGTGAAATCTGTGAGATAGCGTTAATTAATTAGCAGTACTTTTTTAGTTATACTATCCGAAAGGTAATTCAGGAACCGATCAAACTAGTCCTTGATATTTAATTTTTCTGTTCGATATATTAAAAGCGATAAGATGAAGTTTGTAAAAATATATGCAAGCAGTAAAACAAAGAAAAAGAAGTCGTAGACACATTGCTGTTCTTGTTTGATGATACAACCAAAGATTTTTTAGTAAATCTAACGACTCAAACGAGAGTATAAATTATGAGAATGCAATTTCCGGCGTAGAAGAATTCTTATCATAATTTTATTGGATTTTTTAATTCATTTCTATTAATACAATTCTACTTGCGTTCTACACATGCTCTACTTTTATAATGTAAACGTATAATTGTAATGCTGTGCACAGGCTGAGTACCGTGCTGCCTGTCAAGCCGCCGAGCAGCTTGTCGACGCGTCTGTCTTACTGTAATAATATAATAATAATATGTCTTGTTACAACATTAATATCGATTAAACTTAAATTGACGTTGATGATGTTAAACATGTGATCTTTGAACTCTCTTTTTCGTTTCTATCTTACCTATGATATAATATTAGTTTTTATATTTAATATTTATCCGAGCAACTGGTAGCTCTAGTTTTTTAATATTATGTATTATGTAATAAAAATTATATAGGAATAGTTGGAACTTTACATTTCCAAGTGTAAATATAAATGTAGAGCCAGTATTTTTATAAATAAGCATATAATAGGAATAATCTTATAATAATAATAACATGTCTGAACACAATTTGTAAAAAATAACATAATAAGCAAAGATTTTTTACCATTTTTGCATGTTTCGTCTATAACTCGTCTTGGTACAGACATAAATGTTTCAAGTGTATAGTTGAAGGTCGGCTTAAGACAAAGATAATCGTCTTCCACATAGGGAGATCTTTTTGTTGTTGGAATAGTTTCATATTTAATGAGAGAATGAAACGCACACTCATCCCTTTTAGATGTTATCTGTAGAAGAAAAATTTAAACTGAAAGTAAAATGAGCCTAAAATCAATGAAAATTGTGAAGTTAGACGGTATTTGTGTTTTTCAAAATAATTTTCCATACATTTGTATATATAAATGTTTTTTTTATATTATTATTATTAACTGTTAAAAGAATATGCACTTAATTTTAATTTCGTATATGGATATCTACAAAAAATAGTACCTACAATATATAGCAGGGAAACAAAGATGTAAGTAAATAATTAAACGAGAAAAACATATACATACATATACATATTTGGCAATTAAAATAAATCATTTTGTTGTCTGCTGCCTTTGGGTAATTTGAATATATATGTGCATAAAAATAAAATATATATGCATTTTTAAATATATTTACACTATCTTTAAATATTTATGCATTTTTAAATATTTTGACTTTATCTAGAGTTCTTATACTATTGCTAATTTTAAATATTTAGCTATAAAAGGAAATAAACAGAAAGGATCAAATGCTTGCCTCTAATGATTCATAAATTATATTACACATTCAGCCATAGGTAGAAGGACATGGACTTAATATGAACTACACAAATCAACAAAAAATACTTTTAAAAAATCATAACTTTCAATATAACAATAAATCATTTATAGTTTAGAACTCTTCAATTTTGATTAACTCCAAGCTTTAAATGATGACCGTATTTTTTAGTGTCGTGGGATCTTTGCGGGAACTTTGTGTGATATTATGAAATTTCTTATAATAAGTTTAAGTGCAGTAAATTTACTATAGAACAAACATCAGAACAGAAAAAAGTGTATTTATATAAAAAGTAACATACTTCTTGCCCGATGCATCTAGGTGTGGAAAAGATTTCTGTAAATACATTATACGGCTGGTCAGTTACCGGGTATTGCACAATACCATTGCAAAGTGTCCAAAAACCATTTCGAATAAAGTAGATACGTGGAGCTCTTGTAAGCGTTGTAACTACAAGAACTGTAATCCCAGACCTGTAAAGGCAAAGTTCAAATAAAACTAAACGACCTAGAAACTTGATATTTAGTACCATGGTAGATTGGCCGCACATTTTACGATAAAATCAGAAAGATGTCAGTTATTACTATTAACTAGATAAAATAAAACCTAATAAAGAAGGTTATTTAAAAATATATAGACATAAGAAAATATAGTGATTTTAAGTATAATATAAAATATTAACGATTAAAAGTAACAATTTGTTTACAAAAAATAATGATAGCCCATCAAAAACCGCTCAACATAAAATTCAAGCTCTAGATTGACTTGTTTTTTTTTACTACGAAGACAAATACCAATCTAATAATATAAGTCCAGTACAGGTTGAAAGTACACTAATGTAAAAAATATAATTCAACTTATCCTGAGTTCACACTGAGCTGTACACGAATTATATTGTAAACTTCTGATTTTATCGATGCAGTGAACAGCAAATTACTCAAAATGTAACTTGGCTCTCATTTCAATCGTGTCACACTTATATTTTTGAAAGGATTGCTCTTTACACGTGTAATAATCGCAATAAATATTACCTCCCACTAGCTATAGCTTCTTTTAAGTTTCGTTCCCGATGTTCTATATTAGATATATATTTTTTTAATGTGTTCGTCAATATTTTGGCATTTTCAAGTATTTCCTTAAGCTTCAATATTATAGATGTCGACGTGGGAGCCGGTGCGATTGCTTCTACTTGGGCACTCTGGAATGGTACATACACAGTTTCTTCGGCAATTTCTAGCCCACGAGAATTTTGAAAAACATTTGAATTGCTTATGTTTTGCGTTGTAAGATCCCTGCTGAAATTTTCAATAAGGAATATAATATATTTTAATACTTTTAAACATTTTAACTTCACACTTAGGAAAGAAAAATACTAATTTTCAAAACTAAGTAGAAAGCTGTAACGTATTTAGGAACTTCGACGCAACTTGATTTGAACGTATGGCTTGTTGGTCAGAGTGCTTGGACGGTTTCCAAGAGGCGTATTCCATATGGCGCCAAAATCAGGAAATAAATAAATAATAAATGTGAGATTATACATTTATTAAATCCTGTAAAGAATTAATATTAAAACTTGGCATTATTATATATTTGAACTCTGGGTAGGTAGGCACGCTAGTCGGGACAGGTAGCTTGAAATGAAAACTTTGCACTGTGTGATTCTATATATTAACTCTGATAAACAAAGCGCAGCGTTAAATTCCGCTCCTTAAAGTCAGGAATCAGACAGAAATATATTTGGTGTTGGGTAAAAAATATTGTAAATGTTAAAGCATAGCATAGCAAGTATAAACCTAAAACACTTAACGCAAATCTTACTTGGCATATGAAACTCTCCATAGTAGAATGTCTTTAAATAAACAACATTATGAGTACTTCAATTTGTATAGTAAAATGAATAATGATCTTAACATATACCTTAATGGTCTTTGAGTTTGCTAGCATATTATTTTAAAGTGGCGTTAAGGTTTAATATACGAAGACACTGAAAATCTGCTCATGTAAGACGTATCGACCCACACACAAACACACACACACACAAACTCATGTACACACACAGTCACACATTTCAACTTACACACCTAATTTTATGTATTTTTAGTTTCTATTATTGTTAGTGCAACTATTGTTTTTTATCGGAATTGTCTTGTGAATTTGTCTGAGGAGGGTGTTAATGATTACAATACAGCTTTTAATTTAAAACTGTAGGTATTGGTATCTAGTCTTTATCGAACTTGTTAATATCAAGCTTAATTTTGTTGGTATCAATAAAAAAATACCTTATTTAAATTATACTTACGAGTAATTCAATTAAGCTGTATCAATATTTACTCATTTATTGGGTCTCGTTTGTGATTTCGAGGTCGAGGTACCTTGGGTAGGAAACTGTTCTGACATGGATATAAGCCGTACAATTAAGATCTTTAAATTAACATATTTTTTTCAGCTTCACGCTGTATCCCGCACTAGGCAGGGTAGGCAGAGGGAACGGAAGTGAAACCTAGTGTTATGACACTCCGTTCCCCACTTTAAATTAACATAAATATTAAATATCAAGTTCATATAAAACTGTTGATTCTATAAAACATAAACTAATAACTTAATACTTATTTACATTACGGCACATAAAATTTGTCACCAGTTATTCAATATAATTAACATTATTGTCATTAAACTAATAAAGTTAACCTTTCGTTTTAATAGGCGAAACGATCTATACAATATTCAGGAAGCCGTAAGATAAAAGGTAAACTAACCAGAAAAAGGTCATTTTGCAGGTCACGGTTGAGGATATTGAAGTAAGTACTTAAACTGCTGTGATATGGAAGTTATAAGTTTACATGTAAAAACACCCAAAGTTCATTGTAATTTTCAAACTTCAGACACATTTTAATACCAATAAATTATATATCACAGGTAATGTGAATATTTTACATTAAAATATTTCTTATCGGTCAGGTTATATCCACCATTTTTACAATGGCTCGACTTGTTTATACGTCAGTACTGTTTCCTGATATATTCATGTAATTATTGTTATTCCTTTGTTATTTTTCTTGTTTTTTCTTAAAGTTATCTGCTAATTATTTTGATTATGTTATATTTATGTTTTCATGCTTAAAAACATAATGAACCAATCTATATTTGCACTTTTTCCCCGCCAACGTAAAAGCAAACTTTAATACAGATAAATGATACTATCAATAAAGGTTTAAGAAACTTGTTTTTTTTGTTTACATTTTGTATCAAGCACGAAGAAAATATTCTATTATCAATTCATAAAGAACGGAGTGTCTTTAATTGCAAATATTTGTGATTGAAGACACTTATCACATTACCAATCGAGAATATTAAGATAAATTAAACAAACGTCTGCATTAGCAGGCGTCCTTTATATAATGTCACATTTTTACATACAATTTTCTAGCAAAAAGTGGAGGTTCACAAACTTATATGTATAGGTATTACAGTATTTTATGTATAGTATTTTTGTTATCTTAGATTTTTACAATGATTTATTTCTAATTTTCATATCTTATGATTGATCCTTCATTTATTTTATAATGAAAATATTCATTCGTGACATGATGAATCGATATTAAGTAGATCATTATCATTCTTTTGCAGAGATATGGTGTCTATATACATACTTTGATTACTTATGTTTTACCTTGACGCTCTATTCCGTAAATAACGGCCTCCATAAATATATAGAACATGATAATGAATATGACAAGAAATAAAAGCTTCTATATTACGCTAAAGAATATGATAATTTTACTTAAAATATTTTTTTTTATCATGCAAAATTTGCTCATTGTTTTTTTTTTATGTACCACATAGGTAGCCTCAGATCTTTTTCTATATAGCACGGTAGGCAATGAGTACCTAGAGTCAAGAAGTTGCGTTCTCCAATGTCTGGTTTCAGTCCGAATTTGAGAAATTGCGTATTAAATGGTGGAACTCAACGTTACACTGTGTATGTCCCCAGAACAAGAAACCAACATCGCCGCATTACGCCAACGATTACATTTATCTCTAAAATTTAATTTATTTATATTGATAATTGAAATGACACGTAAAAGTTTATTTTCTACACATGTACCTATATAAGCAACGCACAATTTATACAAGCGATGTAGGCAATAATTGTGTATCCGGCGTGAGGAATGAATCAGAGAATTGCAGTGCATTAAACCGTGCAATATGGTCGATCATATACGAGTATATTGTTCTTCATTGCCATCAATTTAAACAAGAAATAGTCTTTTAATGTATATTTATGTTTTTTGAGGCCTGTCGTGGAGCAGCGGCACAAGAGTGTGACTGTAACCGACAGGTTCCGGGTTCGATCCCCAGTCGAGGAAGTGAAATTTTTAATATTTTCAATTTAAATATTTAATGTTTCATTTCTTCGCTCTGGTAATAAGGCTAAACGCGGCGTTGGGTTCCGCCACACAACACGTAATGCTCAAATTCGGCGGAAAGTGGGGAACAGAAGTGGAACGGAGTGTCTTTACACTAGGTTCCCGGGTTCCCTCTGCCTACCCTCCTCAACTCTACTCAGCTTCACGCTGTATCCCGCAATACAGCGTGAAGCTGAGTATAGTTGAGTAGAGTATTTATGTTTTTCATTTAAAATATAAGTTCATCTGAAATAATGTTGTAGTTATATTTAACTTTCCTGATATAAATGGCCTAATATACAAATTATTATTACTGATTTATACTTACAGTTGATATTCTACTGGAGCCAGCCATTCGGAAACCTATGATAGTTGAAAAAAAAATCTAATATTAGTTTATATAAACAAATATAAATTTTCGTTTCTTCGTTAATTTGCAGTTGATCTTATCTACTTATGTATTTTCTCAAATTTCAAATAATACTTTGCTAGTAGGAATAGCATAAAGATAATAAATTTAACTATTTTTTGATGTTTAGTATTTCATATTACAATTTAAACGACATTTTATTAACTTACTGAGTATAAAATAAAATTTGAAAAGTGAAAATATTCAAAGCGTGCCACCATTGGTCAAACTTAACGCGATGCCAATGATCACAATTTTGTATTTATCGGCGTAGATACGTATGCTCTATCAGTTAGCGAGTATAATGGCTTAAATACTATAGAGCTGTAAATGTTTTCTAATTTATGTAATAAAAAAAGAAAAAAAGACTGAGATACTGTATTTCAAAAGTCACATTAAATATAAAAATGAAATGATAAAAAAATATTTTTATATCATATATTTTTGCCAATAATATATTTTTTTATTTAAGACTGCACACATCAGTGTATAGTATTTATCATTACAGTCTAGTTAGTTCAGTCAAATATGATAAGATTTTTTTACTTTTTAAAATTTTAATAAATATGTAATAATTTAATAAAACGCAATTCCGATTTATGAAGTTTTTTCTTATATAGTGAAGTAGATAGATATTTGAGTATTTATTTCTTTTACATTAATCAATCGTCGATTAACTTCCACTTGAAGAAATGTTATTTTAATTTCATTTCCTCGCACTGATCGACTATAGAGTAAGCAAGCTTCGGCCTTGAGTCGACGACTCAACACCCTCTCTCAAAAATCTGAGCGGAATAATAATACTAAATATTTGGTAAAACTTATGAAAATATGTATGTATCTGTATGTAGGTATTAGAATATAGCGATATATATATTTTTTTAAGAAATTACTTTAGATATTTATTAAATCGCCTGATATGCATAATTATTGATGATCCAGTATTTATATTCGTTTTTAATTTAAACAATTAATTAAATTGTGTAGCGATATGTATATAATAAATATAATTTATGTTTCAATTTTTTCTATATTATTATTTTACACATGTTTTCGTAAATTCGCATCGCATATCATACAAAAACAATTATTGTGTATATTTCTATAAGCGTCTGCTTAGTGTATAAAAGATTTTTATTGTATTTTTCCGTGATCTGATTAGAATTATAACATAAATATATCTGGATATTTACTAAAATGCTCAGAGAATAAGTACTCGCGGTTTATGATCTTTGACGTCATTCTCTAGCCCCAACATTGTCGTGGCGTCGTGTAAGTCAAACTTTTTTTAATAATTTTATATTTCTAAAATAGTTCAAGGTCTTTTTATATTGTTTGTTACGTTTTTGGATGGTATATATATATTTGTAATGATTTGATTAAGAATTAAAAATATCATGGATATTTCCTATTGTATTTACAATATACGAAACAATAAACTATCAAGATAAGAATACATTGAATTTTATACTCTAATAAATTATTCGGTACCTACATATACATATCATTCCCGACAAGGCTTTAATACTGATTAAAGCTTTAAATTCTTTTTACCGTTTAGGAGAATTTGATTTATTTCTTACGGGATTGGTAAAGATAATTGTGTGAGAATCACTCTTTCTGTTAGTTGAGAGACATTGTTGAACAATGCGAAAAACCTGTACATGATCACGGACAATATAATAAAAATAAATTATGGGACGTTTTTATTAATGTAATGGAGGACGAAAATAGTTGTTTTTCTGTTTTGTCTTTACGCGTTAATACAGAAACGGCTAACCCAGATTTAATGCAGATTTCACTATTATACTTTGGTAGTCATTTTATTATATTTGTTTCACTTTAAATCGGTAATAAAAAAAAAGATACGTCCAATACAAAATATTTAGTTCGACAAAAGTTGCTTCAATTTTTTATCATTTGGCTGAAATTTTAGTCTTCGATCTAATAGATATTGTCTTAAAAGTTTTAGAACACGAAAGTAGTTGAAATTAGTAAATTGAATTGAGTAAATACCCCTACTTTATTTAGTAGTTTACTAACGACTGGGCTGCTAGTTTAAAAAATAAATATATAAGTGTATAGTTTTAAATAATCTACCCAGTCACAACAAGTTGCTTTGAAAATAGCAATAGGCAAAATATACGCATTATTAATAACTTCCGCGCACGTATTAAGATTCACTGTATAAACGGCAAATGTATAACTCTGTTTAGAATAACCGATAAGAAGTAAATGGCCATTCTCAATTGTTTCAATCGCAAAAAGTTCTGAAATTCGACGATACTTGTAAAATATGCATTTGTACTGTTAAAAAATTATAGGCGGCAGAAATCAAGCAGTATTTGTATGTAATTTTATTTAGTATACATAATTATATTTAGTGGTTTTAAGGAGTTTAATATGTTGCTATTATTTTTAAGAAAACTACTTATTTTCAAAAATTATAAACATTTGAGCGTAGCGGGATTTGATCCCGCACAACTTGAAAACCGTCCAAGTGTTCTAATCTCTAAGCCATGCGTTCTTTGAGACATTCAGTTCAAATCTCGCTCCATTCCAATTTTTGGCCTATGTGTGGTCACTGTTTATTGAAATGGGACGACCATTAGCGAAAGATTAAATGATGGATTTCATTGGTGCCGACGATATAAGCCCGTCAAATGTTGTTTTATGTTAATTAATGTACTTTTCTTATACTTTGTGACAAAATTAACAATCTCTTTGTACCAAACATACATATCAAATCAAAATATTCTTATTCAATTAGGCCATTACAAGCATTTTAAATGAAATACTTATTTTTTATTATTATTACAACACTTTTGAATCGGTAAGTTACAAAGGAATGTGTTAGTCTACAGGAAGCTTAATACCAGCTCGAAGGCGAGTCTACTGGGAAGAGCGGGCAGGAAACTCAAAAGTAGCTCTTTTCATAATATCAATTAAAGTAAATGTATAACATAATTTCCTGAGTGAGTACCAAGAGCTTTTAATCCCACACATTCTTATCATGGTAATATTCTTGAATTGAATATGTGCTTTTGCTTAACAATATATTTTTAACTTTTACTTGAAATTTTAAGTGCAAGTGCATCTAAATCACTTGTGGAATTTTATTTAACACTAGCTGTTGCTCGCGGCTTAGCCCGCGTTGTATTCGATTTACTGAAAACCACCTGACTTATAACTACATTGAGCACTTAATTCTCCTTCGCAGAGAATGGATTTTTTTTATATTAAGAATAAGTTTATTGGTATTATTGAAATGTATATTATTAATTTTGGTATATTATATACAATTTTAATAATACAATACTTTCATTGTAAAATTTAACGCTAAACTGATTTTTGGTCATGTATATTACGTACTTGTATATAAGCCATATCTTCCGATAGTGTTTGTTTATTTTTTGAATGGACTTATATAAAATATAAAGACATGCATTTTATTAAATAGATACAATAAAATTTCATTTGACCGTAAACATTTGTTAAAGTTTAGACTTTTTAAATAGTCTTAGAATATGAGTGACATCATTTAAAGATTTAGTTGCTGCCGCAATTATGTTAACATAAGCTTTAAAGTAATTTTTAGCATAAGAATCATTTAGTTTTAGAGTAACTTTTGTAATTATTTTCCAATGAGCTACCATATTTTTCAATGTACTCAATTTTTAATATTGGTTAGAAATTTTACATTTTTTTCTTTTATACCTAATAGGCAGTTTTTCTCCAGGGGCAAATATAACAGACCTGAAACAACCAATCGCAAAGCAAGTTCTTACAGGGAATTAAATACGTAATATATAAAACGCATAAAAATGGTACGCGTGGTAAAACACGATTCCAAAATCACCACATCCATTGAAAACTTTCCACTTTGAAATCATTTATTTTGCAATATTTGGCTTTAAGTTGAGTCCGTTGCATAATTTCGGCGGAATGAATTTCTTATGAGCATTACCGGAGCACTAACTTTAAGTGTGTTAAAGTTTTTTTTTCATTTATTGTACCAACATGATCATTTTTTTTCCCGAGTTAGTATGTTACGAATATCTTTAAATGTTGAATTAATAAGTTCCATTTCGGAGCTGATGACTGTGGCAGGTATTACAAGAATTCTGATCTGACCAATCTCTTCAAGAAGGAGACTTCCCCAACTTTTAGTAACATTTCAAAAATTCTTCATTTGAATATAAACACTACGCAAGCTCAGCTCGGGCAGCAATCCTGAAACAATTTGCTTTATCACAATCTCTTGGTAACAGAACGTTGTTAGTATTTCTGTTCTGATCAAATTGATTGGGATTTTAAACATTGTTTGTGCCGTCTTTCCGCCGGAAAGTAG